>JAJEKV010000062.1:3375042-3722914 GCA_021234155.1 Isoetes taiwanensis
ATGCAAGCGGAAGAAAATAAGATACCTTCTTAAGCACCTGGGGCGCAGCCAGGAGGAGCCCGTTGCCGCGGCATTCTTGAAAAACATCTTCCTGTTTGCAAATGGGAAGCCGCCTCCTCTAGAGCTGGTTTGGAATCCACGAGCGAGGGGACATCGCAAAGGGCGTGCTTGGCGGAGACCAAGCGATGCGGGTGAAAGCTAAAGCAACCTCCTGATAGCATCAAGCTTCGCTACTGTTTGCCATGATGTCCAACTCCTTGCAATAGAACGGATAAATCGCGGTCGAGCATAACTTCCCTCGTTGTCATGAGGGGGATGCATACCATTCGGGGAACTTCACATAACAATCCATGGCCCAAAAGCATTTAAAACAAGAAGATGTTTAGGAGCGGTAAAAGGGCGATGTCACTTTTGAACTCAAGTAGCGTTGTCGATTATGAAAGGGGACACAGCCGTTGTGGGGAGATTTCTCCATTACATTTTAGGGTTAGGGTTAGGGTTAGGGTTGGATCACCACGTTTAAGACTACTATGTGCAACAAAAAGCACAATGCTTGCCGCGTCGTGGGTGATCCTCAATGTATAACATTAAAAAAAAAAATGCAAAGTCTTGAAGCTAGGCTTCCTAAGAAAGAAATGGACTAAGAGATTAAGTTTATAAAGCCATTGCATTAAGAAATATTATACATATGAAAAAAACACAAAGGCACTTCACGGCCTTTTCCGGGGGTCTTTCTTCTTGTTGTATTCAGCCATAAAATTTTGACCATAGTATTTTCGGGATCCCTTATCGTAAAGGCAGGCGCATGTCCTTGGGCATGGCGGTCACCCGCTTAGCATGTATTGCTGCAAAGTGCGCGAGTCCTCGAACAGAGGGCCAGACCAACGCCTCGAAGCCATTTGAAGAGCATTTAAAGGCGGTTGCTTGAATTCTCAGAATTGGTATGATGTATCGCACCACACTCTTGCAGAATCTCTCACGAGCCCTGGCAAATGGGAGCGGAATGACCATCTCGGTGCTGCCGATACTTCTTAATCTCGTGAAGCTTTAATACCGGGGCTTAGGTCTTAAAGCTTCGGCCTCTACCCTCACCCACCCAAGCATTTGGAGACTGTTGCTTTCGGCCGACTCTTCGGTAGCCTCCTCACAAAGATCTCGGTAGGGTTTCCTCGGCGACTCTTAGGCCGTCTCCTCCCACATTCACGGTCAGCCTTCCCTTTACGGCGTTGGGCCTCCTCCTCTCGATTTGAAGGTCACAGCACCTCCACGGGGAGAGCAGGGAGGCAGGAAGAGCAAGAAGAGGCGGCTGCCCAATAATTAATCCGGCATCATATTACGCTTCGCGGTCTCTCACATTTTCATCCCTGTCTCCGAGCGAGTGCACCTCCCTACTTACTGGGTTTGCTTCTCCCATGATCACGTCATGCGGATTTCTTTTTAGGGTCTTACATTGGGCATGGTGGGAGGAGGAGAATCTCTATCGAGAGACTTGAGTGAGATGAAGAAGGCGGACTAATGTAATCACGGCCTTACACCACACGGATGGATCCTTGCGGTTTGCTTAGTTCTTGCCATGGTTTCTCGGCGGATGGCGCTTTATACTACTGTGAACACCGACAAAAATAGACAATTGGGGGGAGATAAATAGTAAAAAAGAAGTTAAAAGTAAAATATGATGGTAGCGTTTTTAAATAATTGTACGGAACCCTAAAAATATCGGACAAAATACGGAACCCTAAAAACATCAGGACAAAAACACAAATAAAAACCGAGATTCAAAGCTAGCCGATAGAACAATTTCTTGTTGATCATGAACTCACTAAACTTTACATTTCCCTCTTGCCCGTAACCAACCCTAATGCCATCAATAAAATAATGGAAGTTAAATTGACAATTTCCTCTGTCTCCATTAGCACTCTTAGCTCGATAATGGCCATTCGCTTTCCATGGTGGCCGTATAAATGACTTCCTCCCCTCTCCATACTCGAATATCCACGCATCTGAGTGTCTATTATGGTCCTCAAGCGGCTCCCAAAAAGTTGTGCAGACCTCTCTTTTTACGGTTTCCTTCGTTCTAGTTGACAATTAGCATTATAAATATTGTTTTGGAAGAAAGTATCTGAACTTAAAGGAGGACTTAACTACAGCGGACCTCGTTAGTTGACCGGATGATTCGTGGAATCGAACATCCAATGTCGGAACCAAAATAAGCCATCCACAAAATCGGTAGGGGAGAAAGCACGATATATGTCTTGAGCTTTTGAACTTCCTGCGCCATCGGAATATGTTAGCAAATACCTCAAGCGGTGTGAAGATTTTGAAACTCATCCTCACGCCTCCGTTTTGACATTCATTCGCTTGCACCTCGTCAGCCATGCATTTCTTCATTGCAATTACATTGTTCTCATTAGTGCGTGGCTTACAAAGTTCACTTAAAGGGGCAATTCAACCCGGCCTCAAGCTCGGTTTCGACCTTTACGTTATAATCATGTCCTAGATTAAAACCAGATGCCTATACCCTTAAAGTCACGGCATCCATACCTTGGAAAAGGACAATTCCGATGTCTATGTGATACGACAAATTTACACTACTAATACTTTCGGCCGGAATGACATCCACGACGTCGATAAACATAAACCCGCACAATAAATTTGTTTGTAAACACGCGTGTCAACGAAAGAAATGAAAGATAAAGAAGATCACCGACGAAACTATCTCTCACTTGCTAGTTAAAGTAGCTGTGCCTAGCCCGGCGTCGTGTGATCCGTTTAAGGTGGTTACCATTTAAGGCAATTTTGGGAAAATTTGTTTTTGGTGGAGATTAGCTCTTTGGCCATATCGAAGGGGTATATGCATGTATTATTGTTATACTTTCCACTTTCCGGCCGCTAGAATTCAACTTGAACTCTTTTATCCTACCTATCCAATGTGTCCATACGTCGCCGCCTTTGTCGCTAACTCTATGCTCGCCCTCGTTGATGGCAGCATACTCACCCACGAACCTATTGAGACAAAACCTCCCACTTCTTGACCTTGGGAGTTCGTAAATGGGGCAAGAACAATTACGAGGAGACATGGATTGCGGATGAGGAGTGAAGGCGGAGAGGATGCACGATAGAGGCGCCCGGGTGTGATGTAAGTTTGGCCAAAATTTGACAAAGGGAGTTGGTGTGGCCCGGCGGTAGGGCGGTCAAAAGTCACCATTATTTTGCGCCAAGCGACTCCCAAAAAATACGGGCCATTAAAATGGTTGCAATAAAAGCGCAGGCATCCCCTATGAAAATACGCCATGTGGATGCCAAGTAAGCCTGCTCATCCTTCTACCTGCCAAGTAATACTGACTTTCGTAAAAAAGGCGCAAACCTGATTGGTCCTGGCGAATCTGACGTGGAAATCTTTAGCCCAAGATAAGGGCCATTTTCAGACCCCAAATCCGCCCTAATGTAGTGAACAGGGAGTCCATTTTTGGCAAATAGGATTTCCTTTTTTTTCTTTTCCCTTTTTAAGGACATATAACTTATATTAAAAACTCAAAAAAGTTACAACCCTTTGAAGAGCAATTAGATGAGACGGAGATAAGATCCCCAAATCTTATTCTTATGACCCTTAAAAAGCGTGGAACTCTAAATACTGATCCCCTAATATGGATCAAACAAGGCTTCCTTACAGAACGATGGCGAACAAGGAATAGGGTGCAGATCAATAGTAGCTAGGTGTCGATTTGTTCTAACAGATTCAATACTGGAAAAAATCTAATAGATACTGGTTTGGTTTTATCGGGGCCCAATTTTCTGGCCATTAGATCATGCTACAGAGCCATAGACACTGTCTTCAGAGGAGTTTTTGCTAGACACCGTCTTCAGAGGAGTTTTTGGCAGTTAGAGTTTTTTTTTTGGTTGGGGACGGATCCTGAAACAGATCTTCTTCTGAATCGGATGCTTGTTAGCTCAGATTTTTGCTACAAAGAGCAGGCCATTATACCTCTGTATGGCCATGCTGCCGTGTATTTTCTTATGCATGTATATGACATCTTTATCTATATTGTGTATTTTAAAATTCAATGATTTTGTGGCCACGTATATGTCTGGTGTCTAACGGTTGATGTAAAAAAAATAGAAAAAGGTATCACTTCACATAAGGTACTAGGAAGAGAGATACCACTTCCTTTATCGTGACTATTTCTATTATTCATTCCTCAGATTATGGAAGATTCTATGGAATCTTCCATATCCAAGCTCAATGTATTTTTTTTTCTTAGAAACTCTTGCATAAAATAATGGTGCAACGAATAGCAATGGAAGCCAATGGTTTAAACTTATTATATAATCAAACTCAAAAAACCATAGCTCAAAAAAGCAGAGCATGGGCGTCTGTCACCGAGCAACTAGTATGCCTGGTCGCCAGAAAATGAGGCTGGAATTTGCACCTCTAGGCCACAATGGCCTCACAGAGCCTCAAAGTATCCAAAAACCTACAGGCTCAAGGACTTCTATATAAGATTAAGGGCCCAGCAAAAGTTTCTAATACCTAACCAACTGCGTCCAACAAAGTTCTGTTCTGTTGTAACCTCATTGGAACCATCAAGATATTTAGGAACCATCAAGATATTTAGGACTGTCGTGCCACTACCTACAAAAACAAATATGTAATGTAATGTAATGTAATGTAATGAATTAATCGTGCTCATAAGGGCCTTGAAGAGACCATAGAGCAGCAAATTTACAATGATTCAATTTTCAATAACAAACTGCGGTGGGATTCCACTGTTTTCAGAAACTGTCCCAATTTAAATGGTTCCATATCAAGAAGAGAATGGAAACTAGTGGCTGTGACATCAAACTTACTTCTGATATCGGTATATGCTGGGCATTTAGTGAAAGTATGGTCTTCATCTTCGATCATAGCTAGGTCACAGAGCGTGCAAAGCCTGGAATCACGCAGGATAACATGCCATCGCCCAGTTTCAATCCTCAGATGATGTGAGGAGGTACGTGCCCTGGCAATGACATGTTTCAAGAAGCGAGGTATCTGTGCTCGCAGGTAATCCTGTTCTGAATATATCAACATAGGATTGACCTCAGCTGCATAGTATTCCATCCTAGAGCCTTTGTTGCTCCAAAGCCTTTCTACGACCAAAGTGAGCAGCAAATCCCTGGCGCTGATTGCATTATCCGGCCAATTAGACTCAGTTATGCCCCACCGAGCTGCCCAATCCTTAAGGTTCTTGTGCCAACCATTATTGGATAACTCAAGTGCTTGCCTGGAAAGTCTTGCTTGAGCAAGCACCCGATTCGCAAAGTTTATTGATTGGTATAGTGCTTCGGCCTCAAGAGGCAACATCCCCGACTCAGCAAGCATGATGGCATATGGCGTTTGGTGCTTCACTCCTAGCTCGTTCATCAAAAAAATCTTCAAAATCATTTCCACCTGCTTCCATTGATTTTGTGAGAGGCTGGGCCCCCAAATTGGTGCCCCATACAGAGTAATCGTCTGTACTAGAGTCTTAAACAGTAGCTTCTTGAGCCCCCAATCAGATATAGATGCCTTGTGGCACTTCGATAGCATGGCATACAGGGCTGTTTTACCTCCAGTAATCCTCCTATTCATGCATTCCTTCCAGTTGTATTTGCAGCAGAAGTCTAAGCCCAGATATTTGTAACTGCTTACTGTCTCTAGCGCATTGCCTTTGTAGCTAAATGATGGGCGATCTGAAGTACCAACAATCATTATCTTGGATTTTGCCAAGTTCACTGTCATATCACGAGCTTCACAGAATAGAGCAAGACTATCCAAGAGCTCTTGAAGTCCTTCTTTCCTGTTTGCTATGAGCACTACATCGTCGGCATATAACAGGAGCTGCAGAGTATAATCCCCTATGTGTGTGCCTGATAGGCATCTGTCTCTCAGCCAGGTATCTAATTCATCAATGTACAAGCCGAATAACATTGGAGATAATGGGCATCCCTGCCGGACCCCGATTGTGCTCCTGATATTTGCATGCATCTCCTGATCAAGTTTGACAAGTACCTCTGAGTATAGATTCGCAACTGCCCCTTGGATTGATTGTGGCACACCTATTTGTTTCATCCTTTCGCTTAAGCCCTTCCTGGGTACCATGTCAAAAGCCTTGGAGAAATCGATGAAAGCTAGGTATAAAGATTGTCTCGGCTCTCTTGCCTTCTCAAATAACACCCTGAGTGTTAGAGCATGATCTAATGTGCTATGTTTGCTTCTAAATCCTGCTTGACAAGGGGATCTCTTATTGCTCTCTTCCGCCCAATGACTGAGTTTCTGTTCCAGCACTGTACCAATCAATTTAGCAAAGATTGAACCAATCAATATAGTTCTGTAGTTGCGCACGTCATCTTTAGCACCGGCCTTATAAATGGGGTGGACTCTGTTCTCTCTCCAATGTTTGGGCAGCCCTTCGCTTAGAGCTACGTTGAGCAGCCTGGTAAGAACCTCCAATGTTTTCTTTCCACTCCATTTCATCAATTCAATGTGCAATCCCTGTAAATCTGCAGCTTTGCCATTCTTCATTCCCTACAATGCATCTGAAACGTCTTCCATGGAGAACATGTCCCCTGGCACTATCAACTGTGGCATCCCTTCGGCGTTTTGCACATAGTATATTTCCTTCACAAATTCGTAAAGCTCATCTGCTCCTAAAATAGATACGTTACCTTTTTTTAGGACGCTGTTCCAGAACATCTTTGGATTGTCCCGCAATTTGCTGCACATAACTATTTGCTGCTGCTTCATATATTTTCTTTTCTTCTGTCTCAGGAGCTTTTTATACCAATATTGAGGCTTGGAGATACATGCCTTTGGGAGCAGCGCCCTTGCTGCAGAGCAATCAGCATCCCACCATCCATTTCTTGGTCGTCTATTGTTTCTTGGCTTAGTGTAGCCAAAGATTTCTTCGGCCACATCAAGGAGGATCTGCGCAAATAGAGAGACATCATTCTCTAGTTTCATGGACCATACAGTATCCGCAATTCTTGCTTCTAATGCCTTGCAATATTGTTGCTTTTGGTTAAAATCTAACTTCAGCTTTGCTTTAAAGACATTGGTGTTTTCTGGTGGTACTAGCAAGCACATTGAAACATAGCTGCACATGTTGCTTGATGTTGCCATGTTTCTACAATCAAAATCAGATCAGCTAGCACTTGCATCACAACAAGCGGAGAGAGCACAGTTGATTACATTTTGGCAGCCCCGGAAAATCATGTAATACAGTTCTGGTTGCATGATAAAGCACCTGAGTCAGATCATGTGGGACTGATCTTTGAGATAAAAGGGAAATATAATGAAGAGCAGGTGAACAGTTCCTTTAGACCGCGATTGAAACTAGACCACAAAAAGCAAACACTTTTCCAGGGAAAGCTAGCAATGGCAGTCCAATCAGTGACATGGCAGGGAATGTTAGAGGCTGATTCACATATCCTTTCAGACATCATAAAACAGGCTGCAGAAGAATGCTTTGGTTACACCAAACAGAGAAAACAAGGGATATATTCAAATGCATGGTGGGACAAGGAATGTGCAGAGGCAAGAGCCCATCTGCCCAAGGGGATCCGATTCAAACCGAAATGGTATAAGACACTGATAAGGGAGAAGAAACGAGCTTATTTGCTGAAGAAACAAGACGAACTGGGTAACAAGTTCAAGGAACATCCTAGGACATTCTGGAAGAAGTTGAATGGAAATTTGCCATCACCAGAACTAGAGGAAGAAGAGTTGATTCAGCTTGTACACTTTTTGTATTTTTGTGAAGATGCTATGAATATGGAAAGTGTAAATGTAATTGAAGACATTTTTACTAACGAAGATGTAAAAATTGCGCTGAAACACATGCAAAATGGTAAAGCTGCAGATTTGCAAGGTTTGAGTATAGAACTCCTAAAATGGGGAGGGCAAATACTTCTGGATATCCTGACTAAACAGTTGAATGCGGCAGTAAGAGCAGGCTTACCAAAGACTTGGAAGCAGAACCTAATAGTGCCGATTCATAAATCAGGAGACAGGAAAGATGTTCGGAATTACAGAACTATCATGGTTGGAAGTGTCTTTTCTAAACTATTGGGTTCTTTGTTAGAACGTAAACTTAGTCAATGGGCTGAAGATCATAACATACGAGCCAAATGTCAAGCTGGCTTCCGAAGAAGGCATAACACATTGGACCATGCGTTGACACTAAGAGTCTTGATAGAGAAAGCTAAGAGACCAAAGAGGTCATTATATTTAGCTTTTGTAGATTTCTCAAAAGCCTTTGACACTGTGCCACGAAATGGTTTGGGAAAGAGAATGGAAGAACTTGACGTTCCAGTTTCGCTCAGAGGAGCAGTAGCTAAACTATATGAAGAGGTTCTTGCAAAAATTGCTGGTAATGTAAATGCTAAAATCCAAAGTACGATTGGAGTGAGGCAAGGCTGCCCATTATCGCCCACCCTTTTTGGATTGTACATCGATGAGTTGGAATGCTGGCTGCAACAAAATGTGTTAGCAGGCACTCGACTGGGTGAATATGTGATACAACTTCTACTCTATGCAGATGATGTAGTTCTATTGGCAGAAACACCAGAAGGATTGCAAGAACACTTACATAACCTGGACAGGTTCTGCAAAAAAAAGGGAATGAAAGTGAATCTTTCTAAAACCAAGATATTGGTCTAGTCGCGACACGATGAAACGTAACCGTGAATTTGTATATAAAGATGAAAAAATTGAGGTGGTAGATTGCTATAAATATTTGGGATTAGAATTCACCACAAATTACAGGTGGAAAGAATGTGTAAAGAAACGGATCTCTGGAGGCAAGAAGGCATTATATGGGATGTTGCGTAAATGCTATAAGGCTGAACTGACAGATTGGGAGATGAAGAAAATGTTGTTTAAAATATTAGTGCAAACAGTACTTCTGTATGAGGGCAGATTTGGGGACCCACATTATCGGCGGCACTTTGGAACCAGGTAGAGCGGGTACAAAAAAATCTTTCTGCAGGAAGAATTGGGAGTAAAGACACAAACCCCATATCCTATCACGTTAGCAGAGGCGGGTCTATTACCCTTAGAAGTGGAGGCACTTATCCAGACCATTACATTTATCAATAGACTTCATGGACTAGATGACCATCGGTTCTCTAAGAACGCCATGGAGATCTCCAGGACATCAGGATGGTATAGGGATGTTCTAGTATGGGCTGAACGATGGGGGATAAGTGAGGAAAATTGGCCAGATACGGATATTGGGGTTAGAGATCTAGTCCAGACTATCGCATTAAGGAAGATATGGGCACAACCGGGTTCCAGGATGCTGGTATACATGGCGGATATTAATCCAATGATAGTTTACTCTGACCAATCCTATCTTCGAGCAAGATTACCGCGGTACATGAAGCAAACCATTGCCAGATATCGGACAAGTTCATAGGCTGAAAATAGAAACAGGAAGATGGTTTAAGATCCCAAAGGAAGAACGAACTTGTCAATTATGTGATCAAGGGAAGATAGAAGATGAGCAACATGTTTTCCTGAATTGCCCTGCTTACTTGGATATTAGATGTACATATCATGTGGAATATTCAAGTTTTCACGATTTGCTGGATATGGAGCCAAAAGCTCTAGGTAGTTATTTGAAAAAGGTTGAGATGCACAGATTGTTGTTGCTAAAAATAAAAACAGTTATGTAACTTGCCGCTCCATGACCTCAAGGTCCTATGAGGGCGTGATTAATATATTATTATTATTATTATTATTATTATTATTATTATTATTATTATTATTATTATTATTATTATTATTATTATATCAAGCGTCAAAGCGAGCTTGGCATGCACCATGTACATTCCAGACCAGGATCTTCAAGGCCCCAATTCCCTATGCTTTTTTCCACTTTGTCACGATCGCTTTGCCTCCTTGATCTAAGTATGCAATGAAACTGAGCTCTCTTGCCTCTTTGACTTTAGCCCATTCCTTTCGTCTAGCATCTGATTGGGATGGAGTTAGATCATTGTCTAACCAGATCCCTTTAATCCCTTTGAGGGCACTCCTGTTATGCAGCACCCTGTCTTTGGCCTCAGCACTACGAAATTTCACAAGGATTGGCCTATTGTTGTTTCCCGGCTTTCCCAAGCGTCTACCATTGATGAACTGTGGCTCAAACAGATGCATTGTGTCTGTGAAGAATTGTTCAAGCACCTCTTGTAAGTTTTCATGTTCAGATTCTGGGATGCCTGTAATCTTCAGATTTTTTGCCCTGGCCAATTGCTCCTGCTTCTCTAAAGATACCGTCTCTTGATGGATGAGCATCTGTGATTTTGTAGTTTCCGCTACTACATTGGCAATTTTCGTATGCATCTCATCCAGCTGTTGTTCAGGAGGTTTTTTATGAAGAAGATCATGGAGCTCTTGGTTCTGAGCCTTTAAGGCTTCATTCTGTTTGAGGATCTCTGAATTCTGTTGTACTAGATTCTCTACTAGCTGCTTGAGAGAGCCTATGTCTCTCTGCATTTCTTTCATCGCTGCCAGAATGGAGGCAGAGTCGCCATCGTATTCAACTTCCGATTCAGAAGTTTTCTTCCTTCTGGACATCAGGTCGGGCTGATAACAGTTGCACCGTAGGCGCTTAGACGCTTAGGTTAGGCGCTAGTGATAAGTAGATGCGGTTACATTACAAAAACAAATAAGAAACAAGAACCTTGCTGCCCCAGTCGGCCTTAACAACCTGCTAGAATTCTGGAAGAAACAAACGACGACGTGGGAAGTCCACAGACAAGCAAAAAAGAAAAGAAACTGACAGTGGGATCTGAACCTGCATTAATATCAACTATGGCAGGTGCTCAATGTAGCACGATTTTCCTGGTTTAACCTAGATTTCAATGATCTAGAAATTTAAGCCTTTCATAAAAACTCAAACACAAATTATGTGAGGAGTTCTAAATCCTTTTTGCTCGACTTAAGTAAGTATATTTCCTGTACACAAGCAATTCTATTTGTTCAGTTTTTAATTGTATTATGCTACAAAAATTGGAAAATAAGTCATAAATGTCTTCGTTTGAATGAAGCAATTTTTCAATATACATGGATTGTTGTAATACGTGTATATTTTTTACGAATTGTACTACAAGCTATTATGGATCACTAATGTACTACAAGCTATTATGGATCACTAATTTCCATTACCAGTTGTGGTGTATCACTAATTTAAATTTTGTGAGCAAAATAAGCGAAATGATTATTTACGACTAACGTGTTTCTAGTTCAATATTTAGAAAACTTTGAGCATCTCTTACATTCTACCTTTTCTAAATCGATTCTTGTAGAAGATATTTACTATTTCATAATTTGTTTCAAAAGCACCATAGAGCCCCATTTTGCTTTCAAGGAGATTTTAAGTAATGTTGGAAGCAATTTTTAAATTGCATGCATGTTTACAAGTTAATGGTTCCCCTAAAGAATAAATACTCTTCGTTTCATTCATACACCAGTTTTACATTTGTTCAAACAATAAATACTCTCCGTTTACTATCAGATACCAGTTTTACATTCGTTCCTGCTTCTCTGTTCACGAATTCAACGAGGTCTTTAGCTGTCCGGCCAGAATGATAATCTATTGGTTGTAAGGAGCCCTTGGGAAACCACTTAATGGTTGGAAATCCAGGAACCCTATATTTAGTGCAAAGACTTTCGTGTTCATCACAGTCAACCTTGGCTATCAAAACACCTTTCGTTTTCTTGAAGGCATTGCCAAGCTTTTCATATTCTGGTGCCAACTTTTTACAATGCCCACACCAGGGTGCATAAAATTCGACTAAAGCCTCCACATCTTTAACATTCTTCTCAAACGTATATGGGTTTAGGTCTAAAACGTCTGAAACATCTTCTGCATATACAACAAAAGGAAGCGCCAGAGCAAAAATGGTCCATAGAAGCATGACGCTTGTCATTTTGACACAACCTGTATGATTTTTTCTCGCAATTAAAGCTAGAAAAAAAGCTTCTCGCAATTAAAGCGAGCAAAAACTAGCAAACAATCTGTACGGCTTTTACGGCTTTTAATTAGTGAACTGGTATTTTATATAACCTTACCCTTTGTGTGAAACTTTATCCTAAACAATTTTCACAGCTTTTAGTTAGTGGACTCTTATTTTATAGAAACTTAAAGCCACTTTAGGCTATGCGAAACTTTGTCCAAAAAAGTTCCTTTTTAAAGGAACCTCTATAAAAGGCAACCTTTTTCTAATAGAATTTTACGCTTTCAACGTTTTCTACAAAGTTGGCGCTTCACAATATTGGATCCAACAAAGCAGTATGGACTCGATGGCAATTTTTTTGTTTGTTGCTCTGATCTGTGCTTGCATTATTCTGGGGCACTTGTTGGAGAAGAACATATGGATTAAAGAATCCATCGTTGCTCTCATTCTTGGCTGCGCTGCTGGTTTCATTGTGGCGCTCAAAAATGGAGGTACCAATCATCACCTTCTAGAGTTTGACGAGGAGCTTTTCTTCATCTACCTCCTACCTCCCATAATCTTCAATGCAGGTTTCCAGGTAAAAAAAAAGCAATTCTTTAGGAACTTTACCACCATAATACTCTATGGGGTGCTTGGTACCTTCATATCATTTGTTGTAGTTGCCCTTGGCTCCAGATTCATCTTTCCCATGTTGGGGATCGAGAACCTTTCCTTGGGCGATTATTTTGCTCTTGGTGCCATCTTTTCAGCAACAGATTCTGTATGCACTTTGCAGGTGTTGAATCAGAATGAAACACCTTTGTTGTATAGTTTGGTCTTTGGTGAAGGAGTGGTCAATGACGCAACCTCAGTTGTCCTCTTTAGGACACTCAAGAAATTGACATACAGTGATATGAATGCCATGACTATTTTGCACGTCTTTAGCAACTTTTTCTATCTCTTCATGACAAGCACTGCACTAGGGTTAGCCACAGGATTAGTGAGTGCATATATCACCAAGACATTATACTTCGGCAGACATTCGACAGATCGAGAAATTGCAATCATGTCCATGATGGCATATTTCTCTTATCTTTTGGCAGAATTATTGCATCTGAGTGGAATTCTTGCAGTGTTCTTCTGTGGCATTGTCATGTCCCATTACGCTTGGCATAACGTGACTAAAAGTTCACAGGTTACCACAAAGCATGCCTTTGCAACAATGTCCTTCATTGCTGAAACTTTCATTTTCTTATATGTTGGTATGGATGCATTTGATGCGAAAAAGCGCATGACTAATTACCTAACAGCATACAAGACGTCAGGAGTTCTGTTCATGCTAATATTGGCGGGCCGTGCAACATTTGTATTTCCATTGTCAGCAATTTCAAACATTCTCCTCAGAATGTCTAAAACAAGGATCACAGGTAGGCAACAATTTGTAATATGGTGGGCTGGCTTGATTAGAGGCGCTGTCTCAATGGCATTGGCTTATAATCACTTTACTCCATCTGGTAGCACCCTGATACCAGAATACTCTAGTGTGATATCAAGCACAATACTACTTGTACTATTTAGTACATTGGCCTTCGGAATTGTGACAAAACCATTGATTTGTTGGGTATTACCTGATAACATTTATGATCCAGAATCTTCATATGAGGACCTTCATATGCCTTTTCTACAAAGTGAAGATATGAAGAGCCTACAAAGTGAAGATTTGAAGCGCAGTGCAAGAGCCAATTTCTGGGCATCTATTGGATTTTTATCCAATATTGACATGTACTGGAGACAATTTGATGATTCCTATATGCGCCCTATTTTTGGGGGTCGAAGATTTGCTCAAGTTTGAGAAGAGCAATTGTGTAAGTTGAGAAGATTAGGCTCTGAATTTGATAATTTGTTTTTTCATTAAGAAAGCTTCTTGGAGCCCGATCCTTCAAGCCCAGAATCAGACCATGATCTCAGTGACAATGGCAGGTTCTATTTGGCCTGTTCTGTCTGGCTGCAAGGGCAACAGGTAAAGGAAGTCTGGTTGCAAGGGCTCAGTCCAGTGCCAATGTTAGAGAAGGCAGGTTAGCCAAAGATGCTGGACCTTGTGCAACACTCCAAAGCTCACTCCAGAGCCAAACTTAGCATCCTTGCTACTCATAAATACAAGGTGGCGTTAGAACAAAGATGTTTTTCAAAAATTTCTTATAATGTGATACTGCTATAGAGAGGCCATCAAATGCCTTTCTTGTTCAGAATAATCGTGTGGAAGGCCATATTGAGGCTGATGAGTAGAACTATAGTACAAAGTAGAGTGCGGAACGCCATAGTTGAGGCTGATGAGCAGAACTATAGTACAAAGTAGAGTATAGTACGTCTGCACCATCTCAAAGCGCAGCGCACAATTTTGAAGGTTAGACGATGATGGTAATCTAGTACCTCACACTCTTGTAGCTGGTAACTGGACAACTACAGAGTACTTCAAAATCCATGCCAGGTTCCTTTAGCATGTGGTCCATTGGTCCATTTGGGTTATGCAGTGGAAATGGACAGTGCCAGTGTCTCATAGCTGAGAATGGCACTGTCAATAATGCCAGCCTCACATGGACAACAGATAAGTGCAACTCCCTTGCTGCGACACAAGCTTTTTACAACCATTTTTAGTTTACAAGCAAGCAGCATAAATATACCCAAGATGATTGTAAAGAAGCTTGCCTCAATTACTGTTCTACCTGCGAAACGTACTTCTATGCCGGGTTATTCCTTTTATTTATACCAAAGCCAGCAACATGATCATGATATTATCTTTTCTGTGCTGCTACTCAGACCTACAACTTCCAAATCTCTATAGGACCATGTACTTGTCGATTATCCATCTTATCAGGTACCTTGTAACTATCTTGACTTTCGAAGTGCTAAGGTAAGTTTTCTTACTTTCTTACCGTGCATGACTAGTTTGTGCACTAAGTGGCAAAATCATGCAGTTGATCTCTGCTGGCTCTGCAATTTTTTCAGCAAATGCACTTGAAAGATGTTCACTTTTGGAAGCATTCTTCATGCTTGTAGTTGTAATGGCATGATAGGAGGTGGTTGCCACCACTTGATTATTATGATATGAGTGGCAATTACTATGTTATCTTAACTCCAGAGCATTGTCTAGCTTTCTTGGACTGTGTGACATGGTTGGATGATACATAAACCTTATTAAGCGGCATATCCTTCTTGTTTGATGTTAAAGCATTAAAAACGTTCTTGGTTCGTGCAGTTGTGGTGCTCTAAGCCAGGGTATGATCTTGTGTTTCATATAAGCAGGGGATATACACAATCAAAATTTTGGGATATACACATTCCTAAATGTTAGATGATATACCACGTGTACATGTCGTTTTATTCTTAATCATATGAAAACTGATATCCTTGAGAAAACTGAGTGTCTCAGGTGCTTGCACGCTAAGAATTTAGCATTGAACTCTTGAAGTGGGGAGGGGATAATTTGATTTCAATAGTCACACACAAATTGAATGAAGCGATCATCCATGGCATACCACAAGCTTGGCATGAACACAGAATAATTCCAATCCACAAGTCTGGCAGCAAACTAGAAGCCAAGAACTATCGTACAATCATGGTGGGCAGAATGTTTTCCATGCCGTTAGGCAGTTTGTTGGAGCCAAATTTGAGCCGATGGGCCGAAGAGAATGGCTAAAGGGCCCTGTCTCAAGCAGGTTTTTGGCAGAATCAAGATGGGCCGAAGAGAATGGCAAAAGGGCCCTGTCTCAAGCAGGTTTTTGGCAGAATCATAATACTCTAGACCATGCTCTAACCCTAAGTGTCCTGTGAGAAGAGGAGGTTAACCCTCCCCTTGAGGGGATTATGGGAAATAACCCTCGAGGCCGAAGGCCGAGAGGGTTATTTCCCATGATCCCCGAGAGGGGAGGGTTGACCTCCCTTAAACCCATGTCCGAGCAGGTTCTGTTAGGTGTCAGCAGAAATGGGCAGAAACGGGTTAGCTATGGCAGAAACAAGCTTTTCGAAATGGGTTGGCTATGGCAGAAACAAGCAAAAGCAACAAGCAAAAAAATATGAAGAAATCGTGAACATAAGCGGGGATTTTTCTGGGCTTAAGCACTGATCAGAAATATGATTTTGCTGGGTTGGAAGAGCGGCCCACGATACAGGTCCTATAGTCAGAATTTGTAGCAGGATACCATGCAGTTATCAAAGAAAGGGCGAGTTTCAAGTTGATGAATCCTTGGTCCTCTGTAATGACTAGATATGCTGCCGGATTAGGAGATGTAGCTGCGACCCATCTTCTACAGATAGCTATGCATGAAGAAACCGTCGAACTACTTAGAAACTTTTCCTTATTTGAGAGAAACTATCAGCATCCTTCAAAATATTGTCCTGTTTAGGAAACAATTTGCCCTGTTTAGGCCCTTTTTCCACAGCACTAGTGTCTCATATTTTTAAAGATATTATTGGGCCACATAAGCATTTAAGACATGCTGGTTTTTCCACTGCAACTTATAAGACATGTCTTATGAGCATTCCGTACAACTAACGTGTCTTATTTTCTTCCGGGGGAAATCCCCCGCCACAAAATAAGACGTGTAATTTTATCCAATGGGAGGGTTTTTTCCCCGAAAATTTAGGGTATCCATAAAAAAAAGCTCGAGTCATGGAATCGCCGGAATGGAAAGCTTCGATTCTTGCTCTGGGCGTGCTGGGTGGAGCTAAGTCGCCTTCACGGTTTGGCTGAGTCGTCATCATGGCTGAGTCTTCATGGGCGTGAACCAGATTGCGTGAAGCAGAGGCGTTTTGAGACTTGCCCTGTTCCGTGAAGCTTCGATTCTTGCATGAAGCTTCGAAACAGAGACGTGAAGCTTCGATTCTTGCTTCTAGGCTTCCTGTTCCGGTAATCATTCAAGCTTCTAGGATTCCTGTTCCGGTAATCATTCAAGCTTCTAGGCTTGTAGGATTTCTTTTTTAAAAATCATTCAACTGGCTTGTTTTTTGCAGGTTGAAGCTCTTGCAAGTGGCTTTGCAGCTAGGAGAAGCCGTGGATCAGACTATTTTCAGAAGCTGCAGTCCGCTTGTTCCCACTTAAATCCCTTCCACCACTAAGAAATCAACCCGCAATGGCAATCAGATAACAGCAAAAACAACTGGATAGACTGTTACTATTTTGTATATAAGACAATCTCTCTACTATATGAAAATAGGGGGTTGCAGGTTTCCAGATATGCTACCTCCTGAGAGAAGAAATTGTTTACCCAAGTTTTCACACAGTTCCTCTTGCGCAGTTCCTCTTGCCCATCTATTTTCAGAAGCAGTGGATCAGGAAAACTACGAGTAGTGGAAAACCAAATTTATGAGACATGTCTTATATTATAAGACACCTCTTATAATCAAGCCATGGAAAACTAATTTTTTTAAGACATGCCACAAGAATGACGTGGCACCTAAAATGCTGTCTTATAATTATAAGACAGCCATATTTTAAGGCAACCGTGGAAAAAGGGCCTTAGTGTAAGCCTGCTGTAAACTGTTCGAAATTTCCCCTGTTTGGGGCGAATTATTTTGAAGGCATCATCAAAGAAGAGATTAATTGGGCCTGTAAGCTTTGATACCAGAAGCTTACCACTGCCAAGAAGATGTCAGTAAGCTGAAAGGGCTGCTTCCAAAAAGAATATTGCCGGAAGAGCGGAGCAGAGCGGAGCGGAAGAGGGCTGCAGAGCTATGAATGCGACAGAGAATATTCTTTGAAAAAGAATATTCGGGAGGTTATTTTTAATAATCACTGGAATATACCTTTGAAAAGAATATTCGAGAGGTTATGCGATATAACCACTCTCTGATCCAACGGCCAATAGCGGTTAGATCCTTAGAACCTGCGAGGACAGGGGTTTAAAGATGGCAGAATAGGAAGTCACTCATCCCAGTTCTATTCCAGTTCTTGGGATTAACTTGAGGCATGTTGTGAGGTCTTTACAAACTTCCCTCACTTTCATTGGGCAAAAACTTTTTGTGGTACATTCTCACTTTGTAGTTTAGAATAGAATCCCACCTTAGAAAGTGAGGTCCTAGGGCATCACTAGGGACAACACTGTTAGCACTGCCATCCAGGTGTCACCCACCATGCAAGAGGGCATTCTAGGACTTTGGAAAGAAATACAAGTTTACTATACTAGCTTGGAATTTTTTTTAACTAGTTAGCTTATCCTATCACTAGATGGAGGATGAAATCCCCCATAACTAGTGGACAAACTGAGCACATTCCAGACAGAAGTTCTACCAGGTTGGGGGTTATCATTGGTAGAGTCCCTAGTTACAACCAACAACATAGTGTGTTTGAAAAAATGGGAGGTCACCTTATCCCAGTTCTATTCCAACCAAAGCGCACTTAACTTGAGCCACGTTGCGAGGTCCTTACCAACTTCCCTTGCTTCCTTTGCAAAACTTTAGCAGTACATGTTAAAAGTATTTAGATTAATGTATTTAGTATGTTAATTATGTGTGCATTAAAAACATGAACAGAAGCATTAACGGTAATAAAATTTGAGAATATGGAATAGGAAACATAGAGATGACAATAATGTGACCATTATGATATCTATACCTACATATAGACATGTGGTAGTCTGCATGTGAACATGCTATCAAGCACATGTTGCATGCATGAAAGTTTACATGCTGCATGCGTGAAAGTTCAAAGAGGATGATGTAATGTGTCTTAATATAATGATAGGAAGATAGAGTAGTATATGAAGCCGAGACTTGAACCTATCATATCCTAGATTGAAGATGTTCCATCTTTAACCCCATGATGCAGTTTAAAATTGAAATCATGTTTTGTTATAAAGAAGCTGCTTCATGTCTTTGACGAAGGCTTGTATTCCTAACTAGAATTGTGACACACCCAGAATCTATACGATGCTCCCATCGTACAGATAGAGGGGATTCCTCTCTCATGGCAACTACATCACCATGGAAAGGCCCTCCGTCTAACTCAGACCACTTAGGATGGCCAAGTGTCCGGGTGAGGAACACGGAGGTGTCATTCGTCCCACGTCCTCTATGGCAATCCTATACAGCGGAAGCATACATGCATGTTAGCACCCAGCAATCATGCTCAAAATAATATACCACCACGAAGGGTGGTCCATCTGTCATCATCATCTACATGGGAACACAAGTACAAGATAACATAAGCAGTATATCATAAACAAGGGCTCTATTCTAGGCTCAGACTCCATGGGGTCGACCAGCGGTCAGGGCATCAAGATATCAGCAGACAGAGGTATAACATGGCATTGGGTGGCATAGAACAATGGCTAGGGTAGTCCATCCATCTGCCCCTCCTGTGCACACTTTGCAGATAGACTGAAACATGCTATGGCGTGATTGTAGCCTTCCAGAGACACAATCCCATAGAATTACCCTATGAGACTACTCCAGGTTACATCTCCCTGGTCCGCGAGGCAGGCCAGGGAGGCATCCCCTCTCGAGGCATGACGGATCCTTGGATGTGCTAGAAAACACGTGCCACATCAAGGACCCTCACATTCGTACCCGACTTACTCCCATAAATCTAAAGGCCGGCTCGCCGCGCCCGTTCGAGTATGTCCATATAGGCACGTCGCCTGCGATTCAGGTAGTGTCAGACCCATACCCACTCAGTGACTGACTATAAGCCTAGCACATTATAGGAGTCCTGTAGCCAAGCTAGGCAAGATCCCATCCCCGTTTCACCATCATGCCCATTGTCTGATGTTGAAACACACAACATAGCATCCACAGCCAGGTGGGCTCTTGTGCACAGGCCGCATTTACTGGGTCTTAGGGGTTCTAACTAGAGACATCTCTACTTCTAGGAAGCTTTTAGATCTCTACCCTCCCTTAACACCAAATACACGGCAGAAACAGAAAGAGAGAACACAATCATACTCAAAGTATCCATCATCATCTTCGTGTACCATATATGCATCATTCAGCTATACATAGACTGTCATATCTGCATTCTCATATCCATGCATGCACTATATGTTCACAGATACATGATACTCTTTGTTAAGGTTGTCAAGAAAAGCAGTTCCAAGACCTGCTTTTGAATCCAGATCTTATGTGTAAATTAACATAACAATTTGGCACCTATTAACATTTGTCTTACGTATGTACATAACAGAATGTCGTTCATTTGCATTTGCGGTAACTTATGATTCTGCTGTACCGCACTGCTCCAACTATGAATGCACTATGATTCTTCTATAACATACTGTGGCTGCTTCAGTCCGACCAGTTTCAAAAGCACAATGTAAGCCAATTTTGTCTTTAGACGCAGATTCAAGTGTTCGTTTTTAATCGTCATTTACTTGTGAATTAGATGTGTCTCTTCCACAGGTCCAAAGAACATTTGAAGATCTTTGTCGTGTGTCACATCATGTTGTTGATAGTAATAGCCCCTGTTGAACTTCTTGAATGGCACATCCCAATGGGAAGTCAAACCATTATTAATAACTTTCAGCTTGACATGTTGTCAAGATTACAGCATAAATGGAGTTTGGCAAATCTCAATGTTTTCTTTTTGGAATGCAACACGAAACATACTTTTTGGTACCCTGCATATTTTATCTTAGTTCTACGACCAAACTAAGATGATTCAACTTGATCAAGCTTGTCAAACCAGGTGCTAAATTGTGAGTTCAATATTTGTGTGCAATATAATATACAAATAATTGATAGTGCCAAGGTCATCCATGAGCACCATCTTACTTGTAGCAACTGCATTCCTGTCCTGGTAGTGAGAAACCAAGATTCAACAACATTCAGTACTTGGATGCATTTTTCTATTGAGACATCTGAACGTATTTACAGATAACAGACCTATTGATGTAAACCAGTTGCTTTATTATTGTTTCTATAATGATATTTGTGTTGTGTGGGAGATTGTTTTTTTCTTTATTTGGCTTGTAGAGAGAACGAAGCCCTCTTATGAAGATGACATTGGTGGCTGAACCTTTTCTGTTGGACATTCTTGAACAGCTTGGAGGTTCTAGTTTTCAACAGGCAAGGCTGCGGCAAGAACTGTAATATTCCTATTTTGGATCCCTTTGTTCTAACAACATATTATAAGTCTAAGTCAAATTGCAGGCTTTACAATGCAAGTCTATTTATCCTAAAGTTACCAGGGAAGGTCATTAACAGAGTGTGTGTTCCTCCAAAGGATCCAAAGAGGAATAAAATATGGGAACTTGCCACGGTTTCTAGCAATGGTGCAGGTTAATGATCACCTAATCTCTGACCTGTAAGTGGATCATCATGGGATAGCATAAAGAAACATAATCCTTTCTAATTGAGAAATCAATCTCATTTATTCTATCTCGCATCATCGTTGAACCTCTAGGTATAGCTATTCATAGACAGTTAAGCATATTGCATCCCATACATGGGTAGATTGACTGAGAGCAGCCAAAAGTTATGCAATTTAGCTCTGTTATCTATGTTGCTATTTGGAGATTTGTCGAACAAGGCGTGCCTTCAATTATTATGAAGAGGTGGGTTGACAATCATCAAACTTAAGGTGTGTTTAGCATGCTTATTGATGCTAAGAAATAGTTCATTATCAACTCCCAAAGTTCTAGATCAACTTCATGTGATTATCACTTCGGATGCTGATAATCCAGGCTAGGACTTGATAACCGAGCTCTGGACTCCTGATAACCGATCTCTGGCCTTCCGCGTGATAACCGAGCTCTGAATAACCGATCTCGGCCCTCCGGCGTGATAACCGAGCTATGGAATTTCGTGATCCTAGGTATGGATGAGGCGGCTTTCGCCGGTTAAAAGGATAAACACCCACCTTTCGCCCATTACCTCGGATAAATGGGCTCGCCCCGAGGGCTCGCCCATTTATCTGAGGTAATGGGCTCTCAGGGGTGTTTATCCCCTTCTTAACCGGCAGGCGTTTGGATCCAAGCATTCCTGGCCATTGATTCATGCCCTGTGATAGGGCATAACAGGCAATCAAAACTTCGGGAGGCACAACGGCGTGCACAGCGATTGGGCGGGGCAAGCGGAGACTTACGGGAGGGACATCCCGAACCTATGATAATCGATCCGGACAACCCGAACCTCGATAAATGCGGCCTCCCAAACCTCGATAACCCATCTGGGCTGCCAAGAACCTCGATAATCCGAGAACGGATGAGGCAACTTTGCGCAGGTTAAAGGGATAAACACCCTGCTGCGCCCATTACCTCGGATAAAGCTGGCTCGCCCCTCCTGGCTCGCCAGTTTATCTGAGGTAATGGGCTCTCAGGGGTGTTTATCCCCTTCTTCCACACTTGCTGACAGTATTAAAGAGCTTTATTACAAAATTTAAGCAGTACCAGTGCCACTCAGTTGCTTTCTTTGCAATCGACTCTTCAATTTTAACAGATTTTGATTTTGTTAAAGATGACACAACGCAATTGTTTCTAGAAGACAATTACCATTTCGTTGGATATGAAAGCTGAAGCAGTAGAACTCGTATATGTATAATTCGTATATGTAATGTATAAGGGTATGAAAATATGTATAAGGGTATTCAAGATAAAAATAACACGAAGATACTTTCGATCCAAGAGCATGTGTCATAAACATAAGAATATACTACACTCTTAAAAGGACGGGCAAGAATATGACAGTACAAAACTTTGAATATGACAGTACAAAACTTTCAATCAGAAGACACAAAGGAGACAAAAAGGAACACCAAAAGTAGATTCAACTTCCAAAAATTGGCAGCGTGCCAACAATATAGCAACAGTTATTTAGTTAGAAAGAATTGACGTAATGAAATAGCTAAGGCATAGCTTTTCTAAACACGTGCAAGCTCAGCACGGAGGGTCTTGGCAGCATTGACCATGTTTGTTAATGCAGGAACAACCTCAGTATACTTCCTTGTCTTGAGACCACAGTCGGGGTTCACCCACAACACCTTTGATTCCAAAACAGCAAGCATCTGCACAACCAAACAGCATAAAGAAACGGAACCAGAGAACTGCAAACAGAATTCTACTTCACAAATATTTTACCTTGCGGATGCGATCTGCCATCTCCTCTGTATCCGGGACTCGTGGAGAATGGATATCATACACACCAGGGCCAATACCAGCACCATAGTGTACTCCCTCCCTAAAGACAGACAGCAGCTTCTCATCCGATCTTGAGTTCTCAATGGTGATGACATCGGCATCCATGTCAATGATGGAGTGGATGATGTCATTGAAGTGTGAGTAGCACATGTGTGTATGGATCTGCATTGTGGACAACATTATTTACCTTAACCTGATTATTTACATTATTTAGCAACTTAAAGCAGCAGAGCTGCTGCCCACCTGAGTTGTGTCCTTAACACCAGAGGTAGTTATGCGGAATCCATGCACTGCCCAGTCCAAATAGTCAGCCTGCTCTGATTTGCGCAGAGGCAAACCTTCTCTCAGAGCAGCTTCATCAATCTGGATGACCTGTAAGTACATGCTTGTGATTATGAGAACACGGAACAAGAGATGAACCACCATTTTGAAATGTAAAGACACAACAAGTATCTTACATTAATTCCAGCAGCCTCAAGGTCCTCCACTTCATCCTTGATAGCAAGAGAAATTTGCAGGCATGTCTCTGACCTATGAACATGCACAATAAATAATTAGGTATGATATCTGATAAATCAGAATAGGCAAGAAATTACAGCTACGAACCTAGGCTGGTCATTGCGGACAAAGGACCAGTTCAAAATTGTAACGGGACCAGTAAGCATTCCCTTCATGGGGCGTGCAGTTAAGCTTTGAGAATACTTGGACCACTCAACAGTCATTGCATTGGGCCTGCTGCAATCTCCATAGATAACTGGAGGCTTTACGCAACGGGAACCATAAGATTGAACCCACCCATTTACAGTGAATACAAAACCCTCAAGTTGCTCTCCGAAGTACTCAACCATGTCGTTTCGCTGCATTAAAGATAATTAGGACATTTCAAACATATCCAACCTTGCTAATATCATTTAGTTATGAATTATACTTCTGGTTCTCCATGGACAAGAACATCAATGTCCAAATCTTCTTGCAGCCTTACAACACTGGCAATCTCAGTCTGAATTGCCTTTTTGTATTCCTCCTCTGAGATTCTGAACATAGTTCCAGTAGTCAGGGAAACTGCCATGATAAGTATAGAAGGATGAGAACATTCTCAAAAGTTTATACTTACTTGCCACTTTTTACTTCTCGGCGAACACGTCGAAGCTCAGGAGTTTGAGGGAAAGACCCGATAGTGGTGGTTGGCAGGATTGGCAACTTAAGGTGCTTTTGCTGCTCTTCAAGACGTTTTCCAACTGGTGTAACACGGCGATGTTCTGAACCATGTAAACCAGCAACCTAATGATACAAATAATCCTTGTCACCAACATACCATGGAACATAATGCCTAAGACACTGTCACATGAATATTTATATGGCATAAAAAACAAACTCATGTTCCTTACAGCTTTTTTAACAGCGTGATTGTGGACTCTAGAGGATGATTTTCTAGAGGCCTGAGCGGCTGCATTAGCAGCAAAAAAGTCCTGTTAAATTAATTTAGAAAACGTTAAAACTACAATCATATCAAAACATTACAACATATATTAAGTTAGAATAAAACGCCCAAACACGGCATGTACCTCGTTTTTCTTTCCATCAAGAGCATTAGCAAGTGCAACAACTTCCAAAACCTTTTGGGCTGCAAAAGCTAGCCATGACTTGAGCTCAGCATCCAGTTTAGTTTCATTTTTCAAGTCCACAGCTGTGTGCATCAAGGAGCAAGAAGTAGATGCAACTACTCGTCCTGAAAAAAGAAAGCACAAAAGATCATTCAATGCTTTCAACCAGAAAGGAGTGCAGCAAAATCTCAGGTAAGTGAAAACAAACAATAAGTACCTTCACCAAGGAAGGTCTTTAAATCCGTTAAGACTTCGTATGAAGCTGCAAGGTCATTAGCCCAAATGTTCCTTCCATCCACTACTCCAGCAAACAATGTCTTCCCCTCTGGCAACCCAAATTGCTTAATTACACCAAGAGTCTTTGTTCCACGAACCAAATCAACTCCAATAGCAGCCACACTTTGCAAGCCAGTCAACGTCCTGAATTGCACCACAGTTGAGTTAAATTCCCTGGAAAGTTCATAGACGCATTTGCAAATTACACAGAGATAATCACTCACTTGTATGTTTCAGCAGGAATGTCAGCAAAGTATGTCTCAACCAAAAGCTTCACACCACTCAGTTCAGTGGCAAGGTAACCATAAGCCTTCTCAAAGGCTTGCAATTTAGACGCTTCAAGGTCAAGCACAAGTGCAGGTTCATCAAATTGAATCCATTTTGCACCCGCTGCTTTCAGCTCACCTATGACTTCCCTGCACATATAACGCCAGCTTAAATAACCTGAAACAATAGGAACTACTATCTAGGATAACAGCTTTAAGATTACCCATAGACTGGCAGCAAGGAGTCAAGCAGAGAAAGAAGATCAAATCCTTTAGCCACACCCTTTGCTGGCTTTGCAAATAACAGATACGTGAATGGGCCAACAATAACAGGAACGGTCTCAATACCAAGCTGTAATAAAATGATATAAATAAGCACATGATACGCATGCACGCAGGAAAGGAATGCTTGCATCTTAAATTATTAAGCCACCTGCTTAGCTTCCTTGTACTCTTGAACAACTTTACGAGAGGAAAGGGTGAACTTCACATCTGGGCCCAGCTCTGGAACAATGTAGTGGCTGCAAAAGCAGTTAATCATTCAGAAACAAGGTTCTGAGTAAGCCTAGAAACAGCTGAGCTTTTGGGATATGTAACTTACTAGTTGGTGTCAAACCACTTAGTCATTTCCATAGCAGGCTGCTTTGCATTACCGCGGGCCATAGAGAAGTAAACATCAAAATCCACATCTCCACCAGTCCAGCCATAACGAGGTGGGACAGCTCCAACCAGTGCGGTTGTATCAAGCACTTGGTCATAATAGGAGAAGGTATTGCTTGGAATGTATGTCACGCCAGCATCAGACATCTGTTGCCATATGGATGCCCTCAAATCCTTGGCAGTCTTCTCCAGATCTTCAGCAGTCGTCTTCTTGTCCCAGAAAGACTCCAGGGCAAATTTCAACTCCCTCTTTGGCCCCATACGGGGATAACCAACCACATGAGATGCCATTCTGATAGTGCAGACGAACTAGGAAAAAACCAAAAACAGGGGTTATCAGTTTGAAACAAATCACAAGCATAGGGAAACGAAATTAAAGTGGGACATTAAATAATATCTAACAAAGCCTTAAGCTCCATACATCAGAAAATGACAAGAAGATAAGCAATGCTAGCTTACTAAATAATGCAGATCGGACAGAAATATATACAACAGAACAGCATTTCCACTTTCCTGGTATATTACAGTAGACAACACGGATCTAAAATAAAAATAAAATTCATTGCCAAATACAGATCCCAGGACATATGAATAGGATAGTGATGTCTCCATGCAGATCTGAGAAATGCAAGATTTATGGACTGCTATATGCATTCTCCACATGTGTAGCCACAATGCACTTCGAAAGCCAAAATCTATTCACAAATCTCGAGACTATCATCGTCAGTTATGCAGATCCATGACAATATGGACAAACACCAATTAAAAATATCACAAGCATCGTTGGAACTGCTTCGAACAGCTTAGAAAATCAGTAAACACCTGAAACAGCTAAAACTCGACATAATTCAATACAAATTGGACAAGAATAACCGAAAATGTGAACAGCTATTGGCAACATGGATAAATCAGAGGAAAATAAAAAAAGAGAAGACGATTTGATAGATCAAATAAAACACGGTAAGACCACAAGTACAGAGCTACCAAAACCTTACCGAGGTGGAAGAACAACGGGATGCGCGAGGAAGAAAAGATAGGCCCGAATGAAATCTACCGCCGGAGCCAAGGGAGAAACAGAGCAATGAAAGCTCCAAAGATCTGTTAAGAAATCCGGCTATGGCGACGGAGCAAATATGCTTGGCTCTGTAAGCTCCTCGACGAAAATGCTAAAACACAGGGACTTAAGAAGCCAAAAAACAGGAAGGGCCGTGTCACGTGTACCCAAGGTCCGAGATTGCATCGCCGAGTTCTGGACGGTTCAGATGCGAGGTAAGATAGTCTGTCCCAGATCCGTGCATCGTGCGGGGAGGATGTGCAGTGGTATGGGAACTTTTATGAGAACAACATCCAGCACGTGTAAAGTATTATTTAACTTTATTTTTATATTTTAGCTTTATATTACAGCGTGGCGCCCTCGTGGAGAGCACGATGAATTGTTTATTCGCTAATGGTTCAATATTATAATATTTGATCTTTGTGTTGAAATCGTTTATTCGCCTATGGTTCAATATATTAGTATTTGATCTTTGTGTTGCAAAGACCTTTCCATGTTGGAGTATGCCATCTGGCTCTGGGCTTGCAAATAATCTTGTCGCTGCAAAGACGTTCCGGTGGGATGCACCGACAGCATTTCTCATCAGCATTTAGATCTAGTAGTACATGTTGAAGCCTTTTTCAAATGGTTTGTCTAAGGACATTAAATCTCCATTTTTGTCTCATTCTGGTATCTTTTAGCATTTTGCTAATCTCATAACTAAATCATAAATAACCTCCTAAATCCCTAGGTTGATGTCCCACTTTGGACATAATTCGAACCCAATTCAAAAACAAAAGACAGGCATAAGAGGATTAATGTTTGCACTGCCCAATAGTTGATGTGCTAGTAAGATTCTTTTTTTAAATGAGGGCTTAAAGCTATCTGAGATCCTTGAATCTTTTTCTCCTTGGCCACTTCTCAACTCTTTGGGGCCCATCCTTGGCCACTTCTCAACTCTTTGGGGCCCATATAAAAGCTTGTTGCTTGTGAAGGAAGGTTGTCTATGTTGTTAGGGAATTATATTGTTTCTATTCTATTCTATTCCTAACACAACATATACCATATTCTTTTCTTCTTTACGTAATCGGGTAAATGAGATTCATGGGCGTCAACCAACCATACCTTGCCATGTAATAAATTCTTTTAAGGAACACTAATATAAAATTTAGATCACGTCAAGAATTTATTTTTTAATGCATTCTTGTTTTTCTAAACATAGTATTCTCATTTGTTACATTTTTTGCTCACATATTATTATTTTTTTGGAGTGATGTATAACTTATCTTAAAGACTCAAAAAAGTTACAACGAAGTATTAGATGAGACGGAGATAAGATCCCCAAACCTCATCTTTATCAATCATCACATAATGTGGAAACCAAATACTGATCATATAGTCTATCCTTAATCTCCTGAAGTACTTGATCTAGAGAACGTTTCTAAATACTATGTGGCACCGTCTTTTCCAAATGACCCAGCAGGCCAGTGCTCGTGCAATATGGAATGCCAACTTCTTGAGGCTTGGCCATCATCCAGGAAGTGAGCCAAGGAGAATTTGCTGACTATTAAGATGCGACCGAAAATGGGGCTGAATCCATGCCCATGTGGCTTGAAAATTGTCACACGAGACAAAGCAATGTTCAATCGTTTCGGGCAACCACTTGCATACAGGAAGGGCAGAGTGGGCTCACTCGTAGCAGCTTCGCATTTACCCTAAGTGATTGATGAACAATCTGTCAAAGAAGCACAGAGTGTTTTGGGAATGATATTCTTATCCCAAATGCAGTTTCGCATGCGATGGAAATGTTTCTCTTGGACCATCAATGCCCAATGCGAGGATGGGAGCAAGGGTGGAGAAGACGTTAGGAACCTGTAGCAGTGCTGAATCAAATCCTTCCCCAATGAAATGTCTCCATTAGTTTTCCAGATCCGCTCCTCTTCATGATTAGGAACAAGAGGGATATTGTTTGCAACGATCTCTTATACATGGAAGTCCTCCACATGCAGATGATATTTTTCATGAAATGCTGGCCAGGTCAGCAGCCATTCATTGTGATACCACGCCCCAAGCATGGAAACATCAGTGTCTTGCCACCTCTTCTATGTTCTATGGTGCAGAGAGGCCACAAGCGAGAGGCGGTCAAGAGGAAGCCACGAAAAAGGGAAAGAAGTCTGCATGCAATGTAGCGGATCAATAGCCACCAAGGGCCTCACGTATTTTGCTCGCTCACGTTGCAACAATCTCCTTTTCAGGAACCATTCTTGGCTTGGTAGCTAAACCAAGCATTCTCATTTTCCACATGGGGCTCCTATTATTGTTTCATTGCCAGATCTGGCTTAGGAACATGAGGCGATGCCGTCCATTAGTCATGGAGGTGTGGAATGGACATGTTTACGTTTGTAGGTGAAATAAAGAGCAGGCATTAAATAATAACATTATTAGATTAATAGGTGTAATAGGATTTTGGGAGGTCACGCATTATCATGGGCACGGGGATAGGCAGGAATAATAGAATAAAATATGAATGAGTAGGTTAGGGTAGACGGTGGAGCGTATAGAGTTTAAGGTATTAGTTGATGCATAAGATAGTCTAGGATTTTGTGGAAAATAGCAAATGTGGTACATACTCAACTGAAGTGCAGTGAAGAATTGGAATTGGCAATGTAGACACATGTAATTGCAATGGGTGTGTGTGGAATTGCAACAAATACATCATGCCCTTAAAGTTGTTGTGCATGTGAGAGAACATAGTCTGATAACGTTAATCTCCACACCCTAAACCAAGTTTTCGGAGTTGTCCCTGTCTGTGAATATCTAACGTAATAACAGGGGGTTTCTTTTGTGTTTTTTGTATACTTTTTAATATGGTTTTGCTATGATTTCGTTGATGTATTTGTTTGACTATACTAGATAGTATTTCTAGAGTGCACCCTTTTTCAGCCGATTTCAGAAAGAAGGAGAGACCTATTATTATGCTAGATATTTAGGCTGAGATTTCACTGGCACAGTTATGGGCATGTCAATTAACTGAACATCAATCCTTTGGTGGCATCTCAGATTTGAAGCTTCGATGATGATTCCACATTGAAAACTCTCACATCTAATTGCAAAACACTCGGTTAACTATCAGGAGGGCACTGCCGTAACTTTCAGATTATGATAATTGTCGTGGGTTGGATGCCTGCCAAGTAGAGAACAGATGCCATAGATTTTCACCAAGTTTGATTTTTTGAAAGTCTTGAACTAATTGCCGTTGCCGTGAGTGGAATCATCGCCTATCTTAGGTCACAGAAGGAAGCCGCAGTAGAGATTTTGCTCCTAAGTGCCATTGTCGATAGTAGAATCTGGTCCATAAGTAATGGAACTATTTTATTTTATTTTCATTTCTGTGAGCATGCAGAGGCACTTCATTTCAGTTTAGGGTTTCGAGGCCCTTCAGTTTAGGATTTGGAGGACTACAGTTCTGGCTTTCATCTGTGAGCCCAGACCCACAGTTCTGGCTTTTATCAGTGAGCCCATAGATTAATTTCAATTCATATGATTTGGTTTGGTATATTGGGGATTGCATCATCTACGTCAATGTATGCTATGGCACCGCCAGATCTAGCAGGCGGCGAGTTATCCATTAGGTATGTCGGACCCTTATTTGTGTGCACATATCAGGGAGGCAAAGGCAAAGGCAGGTTACAAGCAGCTCCACATAAGGTCTGTGATACGAATTAGAGTATTTATAGAGCTAGGAACATCGAATTTATAGCTTAAGACAAGAGCTAGAGTAAAGAGATAAGTTGCATTCCACAGGTTATATACTAAAAATAGGCTTATCGACTTAGCAATGCACTCCAAGTAGAAATCCATTAAAACCTTCTCTTATGGACAAGGAATTAGGCTTGGGATCAATTCCGGACCCTGATGTTTCTTTTATGCCTTTTATGCTTGTCTCCAAGCTCTCGTTTTCTTTAGTAATGATAAACATAAGTCTTTTTGTGAGACTCCAATTTTTTATCATTCAAGATTTGTCAGTGCAATGTTGAATTGGCTAGTTAAGAATGGCAACGCAGTCTTTGGATAGAGGAATCAGAAGAAATGTTGTAGGCCAAGTCAGTTATACTAAATCCAGATGACAACAAGGTAAGCAATTTGGCCTTTATGATTTATTTATGCAAATAAAAGGGAAGGGAACGAAGGATTTGGAAGCAATGAAGAAGAAAAGAAAAGCATGCTTTAGATGTTTTTTGGTAGGCTGAACATTAGAAGCAGTGTCACCTCTGAAGTAGACTGCAATGGCGAATGGGTGCAAACTGTTATTTCTGTATTCATGGTGTTAGAAGCAAGGATTAAGAATAGAATAGAATAGAATATGATTTTATCGTCCACGGAGACCAACTGGCCTATGGGACCCAAGTACAAAGAGAGAGCAGCAGGCGTATTACTACCGTGATTAAAACCTCACCAGAAGGGTTTTCTGGGAAAAACCTTAGTAGCAATAAGGATGCCGACATACCGCACGCTTATATACATAATCACAAGTCTGGTGAGGTTAATGCCGGACCGTGGGGGCATAAGCGAAGTCCGCGCGATCCATTACCTCCCTGAGGTAATGATCACAACAAGCCTACAGAGGCCGCGGCTCAGTAGCTCATGCAAGGCCCGATGGGGCACAACTAACCGAGCATACCGAGCAGCCGGATATGCTCTGGCCGGCGCCCGAGGGGGCGGACTTTCATCCTCAATGGCTCGCTGACAAAGATCGATGACTCTGTCCTCACGCTGCCCGAATCCATCTCCCCGTCTCAACGCGGAGGTGGTGTGCACTGTCGTGATAATGGAAGCACCACCCCGCTTTTCATGGGTAGATGGGTGCTTGAGCAGTAGTGGTGTGGGCCCCTCGTGAGCATGGGATTAACTGTTGTCGATAATTTGCCACCTTGACATGTGACAGGGGCCTCAAGATCCCAAAGCTTGGCCATGAAGCAAGCATCCAAGTATCCGCTTCAAGGCGCCCCAGCGTTCCTTCGGTGTATGCACCCGGTCCACATCGTGCGGTGTCTGCACATTCCATAGCGAACCAGCGGGCTTGCTTGTCTTTCCAAAGAGGCTTTGACTCGCTTGGGCCCATCGCCTTGCCAAAAGCAAGGTTGGGCAGCCGGGCTTCATCCATAGCCACCACCTTACGGAAGTAAATAATGTGACGTTCAGTAGCAGACCCTCTCAGAATGGAAGGAAGCCTGTCTCTTGGAGCAAGATCGATATGGGACCGTGGATTTCACTCCGGTGCGGGGCCAAGAAAGCCTATCAGTATCTCATTTCTAGATCGTTCCAAGTGGTGAGGGATATCAGCCCCACACTTACGCCCCATAGAGGGAGGACGGTTCAACCAAGGCCCCGAACAAGTGTGCTGGTGATCCCATGCATACAACTCGCCTTGTGGACTGTTGTTTTGCATTGCATACGTGGCTTTCCACCGCTGCGGTGACCCGTAACCCGATGGATGCATCCCGGTGTGTGGTAGTAGAAAACTCAATGCCCAAATACTTATAAGACCGAGCCACCTCCACTACACCGCCCGGTAAGTGAATGCACCCTTGTCTTGGCCAAGTTAACTCTCATGTCGGTGAATTGGCGTAAAGTGTCCAAAGCATCCGGTGGCGTTGCATGTCCTCCGGGGTATATCGCGGCAGGTCAACATCATCGCGATATATGAGTTGCCGGATTATGTGGTGCATCAACCGGCGCCTTCCCCGTGCTTTCGCCTAGCCATTCTTCTAGCCTGGTCAATGTACAAGCCGAAGAGCCGCGGGGATAAAGGGCAGCCCTGCCGCACCCCAATGCTACTAACAACGGGCTCCCCGACAATTATTGAGACGAATCGAGCAAGCCCTCAGATGCGTCAGATATAACATTCTCAGAAGTCAGCGGGGGTCCCTAGTCGCTGTCTCAATCCGGTCCCACAACTTATCCCCGAGGCACCGTGGTCAAAAGCCTTTGCGAAATCCACAAAGCAACAAAGAGACATTTTTTGGCGTCGATTCGGCTATCCTCTATGAGTGTTCGGGCAGAGTGAAGATATGGTCAATAGTAGAATGCCGGGCGGAAGTCACCAACTGGCAGCTTGAGCGCGACTTCTCCATCCCTCGCCCAAAGTGTCAATGGCTCAAGAATCCGGCAAGCAACTTGGCAAAGCGTAACCGACCATAATGGTACGATAGTTGGCCGGGTGGGGGTCCCTTGCTTTGTATATGGGCACAACTCTACCGGTAGTCCAAAGTCGGGGAAGCCTTCTTGCAATGCCCCCGTTGAAGAGTCTTGAAGAACCCAGGCACCATTGGGGCCCCGCCCACTTGAGAAGCTCACCAAGATACCATCCAAATCCGCCTTCCCGCATGTAGTTGCAGCCTATTATGACATCCCCTTCAAGAATGACCCGGTGCTAGGCCGCTCTGCGGAGGGGCGGTGCCCGGCTCCCATTGGGTCATACAACCGGCCGCGCAAGTATCTCACCCATTGTTCGGGGTAATATTTCCCCGGGTCGCATGCGGGCTTACTCAAGACCTTTCTCCGAAGGCCCTAGGATGGCGGTCTAGAAGACCAAACATCATTCTTTGAGCTCATAAGGTACCCGGCTTTCTTGGTCTTGAGGAAGGAGCGGTATTGACGGGACGGACTGGCGAATGGTGGGGTCCAAAGACTTGGCGGAGCCATCGTTTTCAGCTCAGGACATTCGTCATCGAACCGGTGATTGCGGGGAAGGTGGTTGCAGCCCCGTGGATCGCCGAGAGCGATCTCTCCCAAAGCATCTATCCCCTACCCTCGAAGGAGCCGGGTTGGGGATGGGCCGCCCGATGTTGAAGTGTGGGGAGTTGCGGCCTCCCGGCAGCTCATGCTCAAGCATCCTCGCATAGACCGGGCCGCGATGATCATAGTCCGACGCAACCGTGGTACATGGGGTGTTGGGGCAATGGGTGCTTTCGGTTGGCTCGCCAATCTATTCAAGCAGAAGGGTGATGGTCGAGTTACTTCGTCCCTACCACCGTCCCCGAATGGGGCAAGTGATCAAGTGTAGGCATTGCTCGCCCTACGCAGCACGTAATCCACCACACCGGTGTCAGCCCCCTGGTTCTCCCGTCACCACAAGTGGCGGTGGAGAACGCCACGCGGTCTTGACCATTGCAAATGACCAGGTCAAAGATCTTGCCCAAACCTTGGTCACGGGCCATATGCGGTGTCCGCTCAGCGTCATCCGACGCCTTTGGCCAAACCATCTCTGCGGGGTCCATTTGCAACACATCCTCGACTAGAGGTGCGAATTTTGGGATGCTTGCCCCCGGCGGCGCATTGAAATCTCCAAGCAACATGACCTTGCCCAATTAATGCATCACGTATGTCATCATATAGATCGACATAGGGCTCTGCCGCCCACATCCGATGCGTGTGGTAAAGTTGCTCGGCATCGAAGTAGCAAGCCGCCACAAAGAGAGGGCCATGCCGTTTCCTCGCACTGCACTCCACGGTGTATCTGCCTTGCCGTCAGCCTACACGGGGAGACCGATTGGGCCAAAGGAATGCGGTAATAACACGCAATTCCTCCGGCGGTCCTCGTTTCCGGTGCACTCATTGAAGACGGAGTAGCTGGCGGTATCCCGCAAATCGTAGCTGTGACCGGCATGTTCCCATGTTTCCATGAGGAAGATAAGGTCCATGTCCATGGCGACCGGAATTTTGATCCCCCTTCGCCATGGAAAGTTACCGCGGCAATTCCGGGATACCACCACGAGGCACGATCCCTATTTAGTGGCATGCATCGCCACTTCAGTCGGTGGTAGTGGTGGTCGTGGGGAGCGGAAGATGTGGATGCCTCGTCTGCCTGGGGCCCCTCGAGGGGACTCGAGGGGCCTGAGTGTCAGATCCCCGTTTGGCTGCTGAACTGGCAAGCATCCTTCCGGACCACCCCGCCCGCCCCTCCATGTCTGCAAGGGGCGGCCCACGACTTTGGGCTCACGCCTTTGGTCTCTTGTTGTCTTTGGGGTCAAGTCCAACGCGTCTGAGCCGTCCCCTTCAACTTCCGGTACGACGCGGGATGGCCACCTCCTGCACGCTCTCACTCTGTGAAGATGACCACCCGGGGCGCATCGTGGTGCTGAATTCCATGACGACTTCGCCTTTCCAATGGTCACAGGTGCTAGGAACATCATCGGTCCAAGATCTGTATCGGAGTCGGGAAGTGAGATGTTCTCCGACTCCTCCGTCGGCCTCGCGACTACCACATTGCGGCTCCCGCCTCTGTTCTCGGTTCGGCGGGGCCGCACCGTGTTTGGTTGAGGTGGGTGAGGCATAGTCGGGCCCGGGCCGGGTGGTGGCGCCCGGCGTGATCCCGATGTCCGCAGCATGTGTTCGAGGTTGACGCCCCTGTAGGTTGGTGGGTTCGGGGTTGGTGTGTTCTTTTTTGTGGTTTTTGTTCTCGAAATCCGGGCTCGGCTCTTGCCGGGGCGTTGTCATGTCTTGACATCTCAGCGTGCAATGGCGGAGTTGCTCATGTGCCACCGGCATGGAGGCCCTTGCCTTCGGGCAGCAGCGCCGAAGCTCACAGCTCGATCTCGTGCTAAATCCCTTTACTCGGCGCGTTCGCTTTGGCTAGCTTCAAAGCGGCCACGGAATCCTTGTCTCAGTGGCGGCCTCGCAACCTCGGCTGAGAGGCTGCTGTGCTCACCGTCGTGGCCTTAGCCTCCTCAACCTCGTTTGGATCAGGGAGCGGGTTCTGTGTCTCTGCTCTACCCAGGTTCTGTCTGCGTCCCGGCTTCCCGCCAACCGCCAACGGTGTCTACGCCCCCTCATATCGCAAGCTCTTCGGCGGTATTCTTTCTGTCAAATTGTAACAAGTGGATGCTATCTCTGCACGTAAATGCAGCGATCCTCAATTACGTGATTAGATGCGTTTTCCGCACTAACCGCTCACAAGCAATATCCAGAGATGTTATGTTCTCCACTGCCGGGAGGCCCGCAAAGGCGTAATCGTTGGCCTCAACCCTCGCTCGATGCGGCTCCAAGGTTCGACCGGGCGGATTGCCCGTGTGGCCCGCCTGTGGGTGTCGGGCCTTGGCTCGGGCCTCCCTCTTCATGGAAGACGCGTCTCCCCGCCTCGCAGGCCTCTTCCTTGGTGGCCCCGCTTCATGGTCTTCCTGCAGGGGCTCGCTGTGGGGTCAACCGTGGTTGGTGTGTTTGGGCCTTCCTGTGATGGGTTGGTGTGGTGGGAGGTAGCTCACCAACCAAGTGTGGGTCCACACACGGGGGGTGGTCTGTGGGCCATGACTTGGGGTATGACTTGGGCGACGACTCTGGATATCGGTGTGTACCGGCCGCCACAAAACCCTAGCACACAGCCCGGAAAAGTGCAGATTTGAGCACTGAAACAAAGACAAGCATGCAGGTATCATACACCGTTGGAAAGATCTCTGAACCAGCTTTCCAACAAGCCCAAGCACATAAAAATATGACACCGGATGTGTGAGATATAGTCGGTCGGAAGTGTCTACCAATTGCCACGTAAAACCCTAGCACACAGCCCGGAAAAGTGCCAATTTGAGCACAGAAACAAAGCCAAGCATGCAGGTACCATACACCGCTGGAAAGATCTCTGAACCAGCTTTCCAACAAGCCCAAGCACATGAGAATCTGACACCGGATGCGAGAGATATGACTGATCAAAATTCTGCCGCAAGACGAGAGGAAGGAGTTTCAACTCTATCTGTGGGTTCTAGCAAGAGATTAAGCCATTATGTTGAATGGCTACATTATTTTTTGCATTTCAGTTTGAATGGCACTTTTTTATATTGTCGTTCTTTTGCATGGCTATAAAATGAAGTGCCGTTCTCTGCATGGCTGGAGGACTCCAGAATGGTACTGCAACATTCAAATTAAACCCTTGCATAGGTGATGCTATAGATGCCACAATTTATGTTACCTATAGCCTCACTAGTTGTATCACAGATAATGTCATTAACTTTGTTATGACACTATACGTATTGCTATTAGCATCAATTATAGCGTCATTAGTTGTGACATATATAGCATCAGCATTAGTGCCCTCTGCTAACATTATAGGTGTTGTTATTAGCATCAAATATTTGCATTTTTTGAGTCACAACTTATGTCAATTTTCGTTTGGCCATAGTTTATTCCACCATAGATGTTTAGCATCACCAAAATTGTCAGATGTTGTCCCATCAGTCATGTCAAGCTTTATGTCAATTCATGTAATGACACTATGAGTGTTAATATTAACAATATGATTGAAGATGCAATATTTTGATAACTACTTTCACTTATTGTACAATCTATAGTAGTCCATCTCGTTAACATCAGAAGTAATGTCATACTTCAAGTATTTTTTTCCTACAATGACATTGTTTACAGGCAGAACATCTCAATTCTAGTTTGTATATGCTGGTCTAAGAGGTGCCTTTTCAGATGGATTGTTGAATTACTGTTCATATGGTTTGTGGATCTTGCAATGGCAGAGATATGTACTTCATTTCCCTTGTCTCTTGCAGTTTTTTAGCGCAATAGCCTAACCTAGAGTGGCGCATTATCTCGATAGACTAGGCTTCGAGATAATGCGCCACTCTAGGTTAGGCTGTTGCGATTTTGATCTAAAGAAATAAAGGGTTGAGAAAAATAAAGAAGTCGATGCTGGTTGGAAACGTCCCGCCCTCAAATGCTTGCGGTCGTGCTCCGACCTTCATCAGGCAGAGAGATCTTTAACCTCTTTAAGATATCTTTTTTTACAGAAAGATCGAACCATAGCGTAGCTTTAAGCAAGCCAGCCATTACGGCAGAACATGATGGCCTTCGCCGTAATGCACCCACAATTCAACCTCGCCTTCCTTCCTTGTATTTATTAATAAATATCTGGCCGTCATCAACAAGTAGTCTTCTACCTTCTCTGTTCTGTGCTTCGAACCTCAGGAGCGTGGTTTTTTTGTTTGCTGATTTCTCCCATTTCTTCATTGCCCCTTATCTTGATCCTTAATTTCATGAGTTATCTGCTCTTCTTTTTCGTGTCCAGTGCTTGGATGCAAAGGGTAATGAGTGTTTTTGATTTGATTCCAACACAAAACAGGCCAGGTCTAGCTGATTATCCATGGGATGAAGGTTTGACGCTTGTGGGTTTCTGTCTGAAGCTGGAACCATCGTAAGTTTCAAGATTGGTGTTATGCTTTTTGGAAATTAGAAAGGAACATGGAATCCCAAGCTACTACTTTGACGGCTGCGTCTGCAATGTCTCATGAAATGGAAAAAGCCAATAGTGCTCTGTCATTAACGGATAGCTTGCCAGTTTATGCCAAAGAACTTATTGCCGGGGGTGTTGCTGGGGTATTTGCTAAGACAGCAATAGCTCCTCTGGAATGCCTTAAGATTTTGTTTCAGGTAACCAAATAGTTGTTGCAGTTTACAAATTTTTGGTCTTGCAAACAATTCCATTGGTAAGAGATGTTTTTGATGGATATTATATTCAGACACGAGCTGGCAATTTTCAAACTTTAGGGATAAGTCGTTCCTTGATTTCTATATTTCGAACAGAGGGCATTTGAGGCTTTTACAGGTATGTTAATTTTGGTTAAAGTTATTTTGTTAACCTACAAATTTAGAAAATATTTTGTTAGAAAAGAAGGCGAATATGTATCTTCAAAGGCTTATCAATTAGTGTCGACCAACTTCTTCACGAGACGCAAGACAGATTATGTTCTCAGCTTACTCCTGAGGAAAAACGTTTGATTTTTGAGGAATATTTGGGTATCTTATCTTATGCATAGACAGGTGGCTACACTCAGTGGATTATCTTTGTCTGCTGGGATTTTATTCCTGTCTCTGCATCTATGTGTGTACTTCTTCTGGAATATTGAATAAGAATTTGTTGTCCTTCAAAAAAAAATAAAACAATATGCCAATTTATCTACAGCAGGAAAACTAGTTTGTTTCCCCAGTGTTAGGACATAATGCTACAGGATCACCATTGTTTCCCATGTAAACACTGGTCATCAATGGATTGGGGGCTTTTTTTTCCTTTGATTTATTAGGGGAAATGGTGCTAGCATTTCTACTAGAGATCTAGTAGGGGTTCTAAGAGTACAAGGCTCTGAGTATGGACTTCTATTCATGGATCAGAGAAGTGGTAGCAGTTTCATAATCAACTGTATGTATATAAATGTTTTATCATTCGAATATAATACAGATTCTTGCCTTCAAAAAAGAAAAAAAAAAAAGGTGCTAGCATTGTAAGAATTGTCCCGTTGTAAGAATTGTCTCGTATGCTGCATTGCACTTCATGACATATGAGCAATATCGGAGGTGGCTAATAGAAAACCATCCAGAAACTGGCACTGGGTCTGTTGTTGACCTGCTTGCTGGATCCTTAGCGGGAGGGACAGCTGTTCTCTGCACATATCCATTAGACTTTGTTCGAACTAGATTGGCATATCAGGTTGTATATCTTTGCTTTTGTTCTTTTATATCTTAGATGCCCTTTCTCTTCTTATTTTTACACTCGGAAAGACCTGATACACACTCAAAACAATTTACAGTTGGTTACGGAATAAATATAGCATTGAGTATATCCATTATTAAGTTGGAGCAAGAATTGATTTTATACTTCCTCTTTTGGAACAGGGAAATTTACTTCCTATGAGAAATGACTGTAGTTGCATACATGTTGCTCCTAATATTGAGTTGTCTCTTTTGTGCATTTGTCTATTTCCATATCTAAATTTTAATAAGGGAATTCATAGATTCCAGATACTCCAACTGAATCTGCCATCAAGTATACTGGCATACGGAGTTCCTTTGATTCTTCATGTTCTTCATCGGAGGTAATTGCCATGTTCTTTTGGCTCTCACCATTGTCTGTCTTGGCTTGTTTTGTTGGACTAGTGGATTTAGCTCTGGAGTACCTAGCATTGTTTCATCACTAAAGGTTGTTGGCCTGCATTCTACCACTATCTCTAAATCCGGCGATCTCTTCTCAACTGCGAATCCAAAATCAACCATCTTTTTTGTTTCTCTGTTGTATGGGACTGAAGTGAGGTTCTTGCAATATCTATAGCATGGCTATTGGAACACGTCTTTAGCATTTCCTCAGAATTCCTAATATTTTCTAACTTGATTATGCTTGGAATGTTTGGAATGTGCCCAATATTCCTGGTTTTTGCTGCTGCTATTCAGCAGAGGCAACTCATGCTTATCTCAGACAAGCATAAAAATAGTAAAGCCCTTAATTGTTTCATTATGCAATTGGTTTTGTTTTGCCTTAAATTCTTTACTGGTATTACCCTGTCTATAGAGCTTGCTAAAGACTGGTCTGTAACAAGGTCTCATGAGTCAAAGACAGAACTTCTTGCTCCATCATGATATATATCAACTACTGAATAACTTGACTTGCACTATCTTGAGTAGCAGCAGCAAAAGATTTTGAAGTTTCTGAATCACATTTTGGCACGTATAATATCTACCTGGACATCAAAATACGTACAGATCCAATTCCTTTTAAGAGGTTATCAAGGCCTCAATATTGCTGTCATAGACCTCTCGAAAAGAACACATTTGGCATGCTAGATTTGGTCTCATAGGAGGCAGAGCTATAAGAGAGCTATCTAGCCTGTCTTTAATTGAAGGCATGCCCCACTTGCATTGTCGAGTCTTTAATGTGAGACATGTCATTTGGGAAAGCAAATTCAAGTTCTTTATCTTACACATGCTGCAGACAGAGCTGAAACAGTGTTTGAGGTCATTGATTTGGGTTTCTACATTTATGGCGTGGAAGTATGGGGACATCTTACCTGCACTTGGATAGATTATTTGCTAGATTCCATATGGAGGACTATAGAAAGGCTCACATCAATGGCTAATGAGAGTTCAGCCACTACAGCAGACTGCACACATATGTTCTCTAATTCTTTTCTTTTTCAGTTAGAATAGAATAGAATAGAATAGAATAGAATAGAATAGAATAGATTAGATTTTTTATCGTCCACGGAGACCGATTGGCCTATGGGACCCAAACAAAAAGAGAGCAGCAAGTGCATTACTGTCAGGATTAAAAAACCCCCCACCCCGAAGGGTTTTCGAGGGAAAAACCTTAGCAGTAATAAGTATGCTGCCACGCTGTACAATTGTATAGGACAGTTCAATCCCGTCCCGAAGGACACAACTGAGTCCGTGCATCCATAACCTCCTGGAGGTACGACCCCAACAAACCCACTGACGCCGTATTCAATAACTCATGCAACGGTTGGCCAGGCACTAGTGATCAAACATACCACTCTCAGATATGGGCAAACGCCGAACAGATCTGGAGGGCATGACATTCATCCTCAATGGCGCCCTGGTGGCAACACTGGAAAAGCCTTTCCTCCCGTGCTTCCCGAGCCCAACGTCCTGTCTCAATGCGGAGACGATGTGCACCCGTGCGAATGGAAGCTATAAGTCTGCGCTTCTTCATGGGAAAATGGGTGTACAAGTATTGGTGTGGGCCTTTCGTGAGCCTATGATTGACTTGCTGCTGATAGTGTGCCCGCTTAATGTGCGTCAGAGCATCTACATCCCAAAGCTTGCGAAGGAAAGTAGCATCTAGGTACAGCTTAAGTGCCTTGTGATCTTTCTTTGTCCTCACATGTACGCATCTGTTTGCTTGACACCCCGGGCCAAGGAGAACCATCGAAGCTTGCTTGTCCTTCCAGCAGGCTTTGAGGTGTTGGGGACCCATCGCCATGGTCAAAGCAAGGTTGGGCAAATGTGTATCACCCATAGCGACCACCTTCTGGAAGTAAATGATATGGCGTTCCAATGCGCCCTGAAGGGGTAGAAAACCTGCCTCGAGTAGGATCTAGTATGGAACCGTGGACTTTACCCCAAGGGCTCGTGCAAGAAGGCTTTATGCACCGCCGAGGTCATTCCATGTGTTGAGGGATATCACTTGGGACCCACACTTCTGCCCCATACAAGAGGACCGGCTCGACCAAGGCCCAAAACAAGTGTGGATGGTGTTCTGCATGCCATATAGTGCTTTCCAACTCGCCGTGACCCGCAACCTGATGGCAAAGATCCCGGTGGGTGGTAGCAGAAAACTCGATCCCCAAGTACTTGTAGGTCGGAGCCACCCTACATCTTGTCCCCGGTAAGTGAATGAGGGAAGCCTTATCGGTGACGGGATGATGAAACTAGCAAAACACCCTAGTTTTGGCCAAGTTAACTCACATGCTGAATCGGCAAAAAGTGTCAAGAGCATCCAGTGATGTTGCATGTCCTCCGAGTATAGGCCAAGAGGTTGACATCACAAGATATATGAGTTGCTTGGGATTGTGTGATACATGAGATGGGCGCCAGATCTCCATGCTCGAGAGCCAATCTTCCGGTGGTCAATGTATAGGCCAAAGAGTGTGGGGAGAGGGGGCAACCCTGCACGCACTCCAATACTACCGACACCGGCCCCCGACGATGTGATATGGCCCGAAAGCATGCCTCAGATAGTCTATATAATCGCATTATTCGTCAAGGGGTCCCTACCGCCCGCAGTTGTCCCATACCGCCCTGGGGCACTTTGTCAAAGCTTTTGCGAAATCCACTAAACAACAAGTACAAGTTTTGTTTGGTGATTTCGCTATCCTCAATCAATGTGCACGTGAGTGAAGATATGATCAATGGTGGAATGCCTCGGGCCTAAAGCCCGCTTTGTGTGAGAGCTCGCGACATCCGCCTCCTCTCGCCTATATTGTCGGGCCATCGCCAAGGATGCCGACCAACAGTTTTTGCAAAAGAGAGTTGACCATAATAGTAATCGATAGTTGGTCGGGTATTGAGGATCCCCGCCTTGTATATGGGCACAACTCTATTAGTGGTCCACCGCGGACGGAAGCCGCCTTGCAATGCTTTATTGAATAATGTCGCGGAGGACAAAGGCACCGATGGAGGCCCAGCCCATTTCGTAAGTTTTGTCGCATGCCATCTAAATCGTTGCCTTCCTATTAGCTAGACGCTGTAGGCCCATGATGACATCCCTCCGTGGATGACCGAGCCATGCCTATCGTGGGGATCGTGTCCACCGAAAGCAGTCGTAAAAGCTGTTGTAAATACCGCACTCCATTGTTCCGAGGTGATGTTCCCCGGGTCGCGGTGCTTTGCTCAAGACCCTCCTCCGTAATGTCTTTGGATGTCGATCCAAGAGACCAAACATCTGCGTGATGCTCATGAGGTATCCGGGCTTTCTTGTTCTCGAGGAAGGAGCGGTATTGGACCGATGGCCTCGCGGGTTGAGAGGTGGGATCGCTGACTTGTCTGAGTTCGCGTTTGAGCTCCCCGGACACTCATCGAACCATCTGTCGCAGGGAAGGTGGCGGCGTCCCGAGGTTCTCCGTGGACGGCCTCTCCCAAAGCATCTCTCGCCACCGCCGGGCCGAAGTGTGAGTCACCAATGTATTGATGTTGAAGTGTGGGGAGTTGCAGCAGTCCCGCCAGATCATGATCAAGCAGCTGGGCATAAGTCCCCGTGACGGTCATTAGTCCAGCGCAACCGGGCACCTAGGGTGTTGAGGCAGTAGATGCACGAGGAGCTTGCCAATGGAGATGCACGAACAGGGGCTGGTGGTCTGAGTCCACTTCCTCGTCCCGAGTGTCTGTTCCAATGGAAAAATGGGTAACCAGGTGCAGATCCTGTTCCTCAACCAGCAGATAATCCACCACACTGGAGCTGCCCCCTTGGTTCTCATGTCTACAAGTGCAGCGGCTGGAAGACGGCCATTGTGCCAACCCATTACAAATAACCAGGTTAAAGATACTACCTAGCAACAATAACTGCCTGCCACAGCGCGAAATATGGTTGTCGTCTGATATCCTTGACCAAGCTACCTCTGCGGGATTCAATTGCAAGACCCCTCTGCCAGGGGCTCAAATTTTGGGACCTGCTCGCTCCTGTGCATGCATTAAAGTCGCCAAGCAACATAAGCTTGCCCAACCGTTTGTGCTGATGTATGTCATCATCTAGATCGACGTAGGGCTCCAATCTATCCACACCCGAATGAGTGTTATAGAAGTGGCTTTCGGCATGTGGAAAGTAGCATGCTAGGATGCTGCCACTGTCATGCTGCACGCGCACCCACAAGTAGCAAGTGTACATGTCTGTTTTGTGCAGCGAGACTGAGTGCCCCAAGGTTGCACGATAGTAGCAGGCAACTCCCCCATGTCCTCCCTTGCCTGTGCACTCATTGAATACAGAAAAGTGCAGATAGCCTGGGAGGTTCGGCAGTCTGTGCCCTGCATGTTCCCATGTTTCCATGAGGAAAATGAGATATATATCTGGTGCAATAGAGTTGAGACTCTGCCAAAGGAAGCCCCGACAATTCCAAGATACCATCCGGAGGCATAGTTCCTATTTGTTGGCATTTGATGTCGATGCTCGATGATCTGTTCCGGTTGCAGGGGGAGCAGTGTGTGACGCCTGAGCAGCAGTTGCAGAGGCAGTTGGAGCAGCAGGAGCAGGAGGTGCAGTAGGGGTACTGGTGGCAGTAGCAGGAGTGGCAGCAGCTTGACACATTGCATCGGTGACCTCAGCAGGTGCCAACCTAAAAATGCGAAGATTGCCTCGGACCAGGCCTGCAATGCCCCCTCGACGGCAGACGTCCCTGACTTGAGCCAGCTGCTGTCGGCGGGACTCCTGTTGCATTGGAGTTAGATCTTGGTCGACATACAGGGTAGTCCCCTTCAATTGCCTACCCTGACGCAAAATTACCTCACGCACTCGCATGTCTGCCACCGTGAAGATGACAACGCGTGGACGATCTGTTCGTTGAGCCCCAAGGCGGCTTGCTCGAACAATGTGGACTGTGGTCTGAAATGCCATGCGAGATAGGATCTGATCCTGGATGCGCTTGGCGAGATTCTCTCCTACCTCCTTTGAGAGTCCACGTACCACCACATTATGACGTCGGCGGCCCCGCTCTTGCTGTTCACTGAGTCGCGGGGCAACATTAGCTGCCCCAGCAGGTGATGCCTGTTGTCTGGATTGTGTGGGTTGTTCACAGCAAGGGCAGTGTGGTATGTGAGGTGGAGCAGGTGGTGTCTATCTACCTGTTTGGCGACTTGTGGGCTGTGGGGCATGTGGGCTTGTCTGGCCCCCTGTTGCGGTCTCTGTTGCCTGGAGTCGGGAGCCGAGCTCCTGTTGAAATCTCTGCTGCCTGGCCAACTCATTCGTGCACTGCCGTAATTGTTCATGGACTTCGGCATGGGCTTAGCTCGAAGAAGCTTTTGGAATATGATGGAATGAGATTGGACACAAGAAAGAAGCAGAAGGTGACTCACCCTGCATATTGGACACAAGAAAGAAACAGAAGGCGATTCACCCTGCATATTTTGAGGGTGCTAGAAGTTGGCGCATCCTATTGGCACACCATGAGTCGTATCCGGCGACTCACCCTGCATATTTTGAGTGTGCTAGAAGTTGGCACATTCTATTGGCGCACTATGAGTCGTGATCCTACACTCACCCCGCAAAGATTTTGATCGTGGCTAGAAGTTGGCACATCCTATTGGTTGGCGCATTCATGAGTCGTGATCCGGCGACTTTGGCGCACTATGAGTCGTGATTCCGGCATTCACCCTGCATATTTTGAGTGTGCTAGAAGTTGGCACATCTTATTGGCGCACCATGAGTCGTATCCGGTGACTCACCCTACGTATTTTGACTGTGCTAGAAGTTGGCACATCTTATTGGCGCACCATGAGTCGTATCCGACGACTCACCCTGCGTATTTTGAGTGTGCTAGAAGTTGGCACATCCTATTGGCGCACCCTATTGGCATTGTGTCGTCTTGGTCAGAGAGAGAAAGTCGTGAAGCATTAGAGAGACACCGAGGTATTTTCGTCTTGGTCAGAGAGAGAAAGTCGTGAAGCGTTAGAGAGACACTGAGGTATTTTGAGTGTGCTAGAAGTTGGCACATCCTATTGGCGCGCCATGAGTCGTCTTGGTTAGAAAGTCGTGAAGCGTTAGAGAGACACCGAAGTAGCTAGAAAGTGTGGTGCAAGGCTAGGGAGACCATAAGGTAGCTAGCGAGTTGGTAGGGATAGAGAGACCATAAGGTGGCTAGAGAGAGAGAAGAGAGAGAATGTGGAGAAGGAGGGTTAGAGAGAGAAGGAGGGTAAAATTGCAAAAAAGGGATGTTAGAGTTAGTAAAATGTTTTATTCTGACTCCTCCTAGATAATATGATGCCATGGCATGCGACATCATCATATGTGACCATACAGTAACCTCATTTTTTCATTTCTTGTTGAGAATGTTGGCACCTTCCTCCCATTCTCATGATATAAACCAATAAATCTGTGCTTTATTTACAGGAAGATTAATTATAACTTTTTTGCTGCTAGCTTACAATAGGCTTAATAGGTAGGCCTCTTCGTTCAAATGAGACAAGGTTGGATCTGGAAAATAAGAGTTCACATTAATGGGGTTGAGGGGTTGAAAGCAAGGAATGTATCGTTTTAGTGATGATGACTTAAGAGAGTGAAGATATGATGAATATATGACGAAGATACTCCATCTTATAATCCTATTTCTCAATATCGAAGACATCATAAACACTTTTCTCCCTTTGCTGCTCCTCTTGAGGTCTTCAGTCCATGGGTAGTCAAGAGGATGACTACCATCATGTAACATCTCCATGCTTATCGTTGACCATGATTATTATTGACATGTTAAACTAATAATAAGGTAGTGTATGGGTGAATTTAAATTTATTTTATAAAAAACATTTTTTAGTTTGCAATACCTCTGTTGCTTTTAGAGCTGGTTTTTATAATGCATTTCCTTTATAACTAAATTTCCTTCTTCCAGACATGGGACCATGCTACTGGTGTAATTTGCGTGCTTGAAGCTGGAGGGAAGGTAAGTCCGAAACTTTGACTTAAAATTGCTTTATACACTTGGGGTCATTCTTGCAAATGTTTCATTAGTGAATGATTTAATGCAAGTCATAATAATCCCATCGATCCGAGACATCGGATCGCCATTCTAGAATGGGGCGAGCATGCATGTCTTGCATGCATGCATGCGGCGCATGCCTTCTCGGGTTGGGAGTTCGCTATTTTAGGCGTGGTTCTGCATCAACGTCTCATCGGCGCTTCCTCTTCTCTCTCAGCAGTACCTTATCTCTTTGAATTGAATCCAGGCAGGGGATGGGCTTCTCTCTGCTTGGTTTGGCCAATTTGGCGTTTCTTTCATGCTGTGGCATGTCCTTTCTCGGCCTTGGCTCTTCTTTAGCCTTCATCCTGTGATCTTCATCCTCGATCCTAGTTTTGTTAAGGAAGTCCTTTGGTATTCGGGCATGTCTTGCATGCATGCATGCGGCGCATGCCTTCTCGGGTTGGGAGTTCGCTATTTTAGGCGCAGTTCTGCATCAACGTCTCATCGGTGCTTCCTCTTCTCTCTCAGCAGTACCTTATTCTCTTTGAACCCACCCTCCCCCCCTTCTTTGTTTATTGTATTTGTCGCCTGGCACGCGTGACCAGCCCCTCTATTTGACGAGGTTTTTGTTTTTCTGTCGCGTGGCCCGCGTGATCAGCCCCTCCCTCTGGGAGGTTTGTTTTGTTACGTTTGTTTGTGTTGGTGATGTGTAGGTACAGGTTGACGAGTGGCATCTGTTTCGACTTCTCCATTCGTGGGTTTTGGGAGTGATTTCTCTGCCTTACGTTTGTCCAAGCCCCTTGCCGAAGGCTTATCACTAGGATTTTTCCTCGAAAACCCGAAAGGGCGGGGTTTTTTAATCCCGGTGATAAGCTTTCGGCAGGTACTCTATTAGCATTGTATTTTCTGGGGTCCAAATCATATAATTGGATATTCCCTTTATTTTTCATGGGTAGTTCGCATGTGTGCGGCTACCCACTATCCACCATTGTAGAAAATCTGCTGAGATGAATGAGAAGCCTAGGGCGGTTTGTTGGTTTCATGCGAGCCCCATTCTAGAATAGCCACTAACAATATCAGTCCTGTTTTTAGCATGTTAAGCTAAGTTTTAGAGGAAGTTTGCCCCCACTTTGTACTTGCATAAGGAATGGAAGGGAAATTGTGCAAAGTGAAACTTTATGTGCCTTCATAGTTCTCTTTGTATCAGAGCATAATTTTTGGTTTTTAAAACATCGTTTTAGGTTTCGGATACTATGGGCAAGAATCTAGAAGATCTCATAGTATGTGGAAAGAGAAGCTTTGATTGCAACAGGAGGGGATATTATAGTTAGTAATGGTGTAATCCATCACGACATCTTGAAGATATTAAGAGAATATATGCACCATAATTAGCATCACATAAAGCCACCATAATTTCTACAAAAGTAGATTACATGATGGATATTCATTCTTCCATGCACATTAAACATGCTCATTCGCCTTTTCAAAACGAGCAAAGTAGCAGAAATTCCAATCTATAGACGTAGTGAAGTCAATGCCTGAAGCAAAGATATAGAAGAGCTCTCGAATTTGTGCGCAAAATGAATTCCTAGAATTCAAGCTCCTTTCATTCCATGCTCGTCTTTAGAATTGAAAAATATAGAACTTCTAATATAATGTATTCTCCTTCTAAAACCTGCATAAATTGTTGTAATATTGTACGCACATGTTGACTGACTACTTTGTGCAATTGCTCTTATGCTTGTTACCTGCCCGGGTCATGATGCTGCTGGAAATGTTTGGAAGGAATTATGTAAAGGAGCAACTCGGCAACTCGGCTTTTCTTTCTATAATATATTTATTGCAGATAAAACTTCTCTATCATCCTTTAGTTGTGACCAGTATGAAGTGATTATTTATGTGGAAAAATTGTAATAAGGGAAGCAGAAGCTTGCATAGGGTTGTGTGTGCTTACAAAATGTTAATAATGACGAGTAGTCTTGCAAAATGACTATGTTGCAAAGAGAAAAAAAGGGTCAAAATGGTGTTGGAGGTAGCTTGAGAAATGGAATTATAATGCATCAGGATGGGCAGACAAATGGAGCCAGATTGATCCAGAAACTTGCCTAGCAGCTGGTCATGTTCATGTTTGGCATGTAAGATACATTAAGCCCTATAATCCAGTTAACACTGTTTAACCCGACTTTATGTCAAATATGAAATGCTCTAGAATAATCTTCTTTACAGAACATAGCATTTGACACAATGATGAGGTTACCCAAGCATGATGTTTTAATCGCTAGGTTTCTTTATTTACTTGCTTAATGGATTTGGCCTGTTACTTTGAGCCCAAAATGATTGTTGATTTGGATATTTAAATAGCATAAATTCTCCGTAACGTCAATGAATTTCCATCGAGCATTTACTTAATATAGTGTATTCTCCTTCTAAAACCTGCATGAACTGTTGTAACATTGTACGCACATACTGGCTGACTACTTTGTGCAATTGCTCTTATGTGTGTTACTTGCCAGGGTCATGATGGTGCTGGGAATGTTTGGAAAGAATTCCGGAATCATGTATAAAAGTTAATGCAAGTGGCCCACTTAAAATAATATTCCAAGTGGCCTTTAGACATAGAACAACTAAGTTAAATAGATTTCAATGTTGAGTCATGCGTTAAGCAATGCCATTTGAAGTTATTGGATGTGCCAATGGAAGTGGCTATAAGTTAATGTATTGTTAACATTACTAGGTCCAATACGTAACTGTTAAAATGGCATTTTTCCTTGGTTAATGAGGTTTTATTTAAATGTTTGCTTTTAAACACACTTCTAACTAATGGAGCAAATTGAATCACAAAATTTGAACCTCATTTTGAGAGCCTTGAAACAACATTATTATCTTCAACATTCGTTACGAAAGAGGTTTTGCATTAAATCAAAAGAATCTAAGTTCCGAACATACAAAAATTGAACTGTGTTTGAGCATGGGGAATTCCAACCTCTGTAGTTTAAGGAGCCCTATAAATACTATTCCATGGCCGCGAACACAAGGCAACAAAATGCAGGTTCAAATTCTGCATGTTCTAGCATGTATAGACGAGTTGGGAAGAGAATGTTTTAGGGGCGCCTTGGCCTTGGCGCGATAAGTTTCTTGTAGTTATAAAAACGAATAACAAGAAATGAATTTAAGGAAAAGTACAATTTTTATTTCAGGCAGCCATGAAGTTGCAGATGTATGTACGTTACTTTGCTAATTTAAAAAAAGGCTACATTACCATGTATAGACGAGTTGGGGAAGAGAAACGTTCGCGGCGGCCTTGGCCGCCGCGATAAGTTTCTTGTAGTTATAAAAACGAATAGCAAGAAATGAATTTAAGGAAAATTACAATTTTTATTTCAGGCAGACTTTGCTAATTTAGAAAAAGGCTACATTACCTTGTTAATTCAGGTGTACATTACTAGGGCTTCATATAATTTAGGTGTACATTACCAGGGCTTCATAAAGTTTTCATGCTCTCAACTCATTCTATATTCAACGAAAGAAAGTTTTTCAAGAATAGAGTTGTATTGTGGTATAAAATAACGCAAAAGATAAGCTATTACTTGATCATCCTAAAAGAGAACACATATGCACAAAAACCCTTATCCTCGAAGTTTGCAGTCGCAAACATTTTTTTTCTTAAGTCTACCTAATCCCTGTAATGAAAAACTCTCCAGCTATCCACATGCTTTTCTTTTGTTTGATCTACTCACTTCTATTCTATAATCCTTTGTCTTTCATCTATTTCCTTCTATGCAACAAATAATGTATAGAACTCAATATCGGTACATCCAGAATTTGTTTTTTGTGAAACATACGCTATGCATACAATACTGCCTGCTTTCATTATGGATAATGGTTAGAAGAAAGCTTTTGTCTTCAAGGCTACTACAATGTTGCTTCAATATCAAGGGTTGTCACAACCCATGACAACAAGAAGGCTACTTTGATGTTGCTTCAATATCACAAGGTCCAACAGGAATCAGTTCAACATGAGTTGTTTTGTTGGTGTGCTTTCTATACACAAGATAAAGGACCAATTGCACAACACCACCAATTAAACCCACTATATTAGGGCTCTGCAAATGACCAACACAACAAGTTAAATTCCATTCAAAACCGCAAACAACAACACAAACACAACAACAATACGTACAAAGATGTACCAATCCTTTGTGACCAGTGCGTAGAACAACCAAACAATGCTGTTGAGAAACACAAAAAGAGAGAGATAGAAGGGCATATATTCCGTGCTCCTTGTCTTATAAACTTGATACTATTTAGAATGCAACGAGCTTGGTTAGTCTTGAGCAAATAATAAACTATGCGAAAAGCATAAATAATTGTTTTAATTAATGGCATTACCATAATGCTCAAGGGAGAGAGATTCATCAAACTATTTAGCGCAGCACAAATCACACCGAAGAAATACATGCGAATATGATGATGGTGAGTGGCAAAAAATCCTATGAATATGATAGGAAGGATGCATGCAAGACTGGAAAGTACGTATAGGCGTAGTTTACCCTGCGGACATTGTAAACATTGTTACAATTAAGAAAAAAAAAGAAAAAAATAAATAATCTAATGTCTAATGAAGGCAAGATGTGCTTAGTTACCATTGGAGAGAATTTCTTGTTCTCCCTTGGAACTGTAGGAGCATAGTACCAAAACAAGCTAAGGTAGACCAACTCGATAAAACAACCAAAGCCATTGATAGTGAGAATGAGTGGACTGTGGCCTTTTAAGATGCCATAAACAACCCACAAGATACAATTGGCTAATGTGGAGATGTAAGGGAAGGAAGAAAAATCCTCAGTAGACTTTCGCTTCCGAATCTCCAAAAACTCCGAATCTCCAAAAACGTGGGACTGCACAAAATTAAAACAAACATGAGAAAGGAAACAAACATAATACTTAAGAAAAACATCAAATAAGGAAAAAAAACCATCAAAATAAAATATAGATATATAGAAGAATGAATAAAAAGAAAGGTGCTATTTACATTGGAGAAACAAAAAGGCATACTGTTGTGGCATTGCCCACAACACCAAGGGTGGTTTTCAGTACTGTTTTCAACACCATGGTTAAACTTAATCTCAATAATAATCAATAAAAAAAACCGACTAGTGTGTTAGAATTCGACAGATAAGATGTTGGATGCCCAAATAGTAGAATGATGAAAGCAGAAGAATACTGAATACCATAGAGTGGGTCTGCCTCTTATATTACTAAGCCTGGCTAAGATTATAAGCATTGGGATAAGTTTAGGGCATAAAAAAGGGCAGCGCTAAAATCTATTATACATTCCGATAAAAAGGCGTAAAAAAAGGCACATCTAAAATCTATTTTTAAGTTGTCATCTTATCAAAATATATATATAAGTCAGTTTATAATTATTCTTTTTCTTTTCTTAAAATCTAAATGCAGCTGAGCATGGGACGTGTGCATCTGAGCACCGCCATCGCCAGAAAGCTTTGAGGTCCAACTGTCAGAAGCAACGGGCTTCGGGCAGCGGGCTTCGGGCAACGGGCTTCCACAGAAAATTTCTTTCACAGCTGTGCAAACCATAGCTGATCCCTCTCTTCCTTAAGCCATCGCCAATGGCTCTCTTCCTTAAGCGGAAGAAGACTGCAGAGATGGAATGGAAGCTGCAAATGCCCATTTGTTTGGTTGTAACAAACCAGCAGGGTGGTTTACCCCTTCATCGCTTTTCTTTCTCTCTCGACATGTTTGGGTTTGGCATCGGGGGTCTCGGGTAAGATCTCCCTTTTCTTCTTAATCTCTCGTAGTTTTCAGTAGAGTTTTCTTGAGCTTTCTGAGTTTGCATTAGTAACCATTAAGTATGCTCTAAGTGGCGGAAGATTTTGAGCATGCATCACTAAAGAACAGTTCTTATGAAGCGCAACTACTTTATCTACACATTCAAAGCAACACAGGTACATGTTTTGAAGTAGATACACATGCATATGCACATGTAATTACATAAGCACAAGTCTGCATACGTCTTCTACCCATATTTCCTTATATCTTCAGGTATCTATTATTGCTGTAATTACATTGACAGTGTTTCTTCACACACAGTATCATAGTACAGTGGGAGATGGAACCATATTAATGGGTTCCCTTTTCTTTGGCCTCTCCGTTTATCATGTTTAATGGATTTGCAGAGCTATCCTTAACAGCCATGAGGCTGCCTGTCTTCTATAAGCAGCAGGACGTCATGTATAAGTTCATGTATAAGTTCCAACTAATAAATTCTCAAACCTGTATAGTGTGTTGCTTCATTTCAATCTCAATGAAAATTTGACACGTGTAGTTTAATAAACATTCAAATGCAGGTTCAGGAATGGACAAAATGCAGATAGGAATGTGGGATTGGGTCAGGGCTCTGTTTCAGGTGAGATTGAATAGCCAACAATTGCTGCTTCATGTATATCCTGGTGCTTATCAGCCAGACGGGCAGCAAGCCTTGCATCTGTCGCGTGGCCTGGTTGGTGTGGTTGATTTGGAAGCGGCGGCATGTTGTGGATCTTTTCGGGGATTCAGCGGCTGCGGCCTCTCGATTCCTCGACTCAGTACAAGCTATTTCAAAGCTTTTGGTGTTCCGGGATTAGTAGAGCGGAAGTTTTCCATTTGGCGGGACTTCTTGGGTGTGGTAGATGGTGATGGGCGGTTTGGCCGCCAGAGAGTTGCAGTTGTTGTGGAGTGTCGAGGTATCACTGTCTCTTTGGGGCAGTTCTCCTTCCTCCTCACTTGCTTTGTAACATTACCATTCTTTTAATATATTGCTGACACAGTTCTTCAAAAAAAAAAAAAAAAATGCAGATAGGAATGATCTTGCCTTTTCAGCCACTATCATTAGTTTTCCATCACATAAGCTATTACATTGACATGCTTGTGAGTTATAGTTCACAGACAATATGTTCCCTTTGAAGTTGGAAGGCCAGAGTTAAACCAATTTTATTGGAATGCCAGGAGATGAGACAACAAGGCGAGACACAAGGCCGCCTTCGACTTCTACACGACATTAATGGGGCATTCAGACTAGGTGTGCTCACAACCCTAGTTGGTGTTAGTAGTGGAGGGAAGACAACACTCATGGATGTTCTAGCTGGAAGAATAAGTGGAGGTTATATTGAAGGCAATGTCACCATCTCTGGATTCCCGAAAAAACAAGAGACATTTGCACGGATTTCAGGATACTCTGAACAGACAGATATTCATTTACCACATGTTACAATCTATGAGTTACAGAAGGGCATGTGCATTATAGGCCTTTTTGCTAGGGGCAGATTCATATTTGGGCTATTTCTGTGGAGAATCCACTCTTTGGTATAATTTACCGCTGAAAACACCACCATATAAATTACTCACCAGCAACCTTCTTACGTTCTGCATGACACTGGGCCATTTTTCTATACAAAGAAGAATGAAATGATCGACAGGTTTTTACAACCTTGCTGAACGAATCTCAGCTGCTAAGAAAATTGCAGCCTTGAACTTGAACTCAATTGTACAATTCATGCAGCATGTAAGAATTTGCTCTGACAATAGAGTTTGAAATGAAAAAACATTAAGATATCAAATTGGAATTTGCTCTGACAACAGAGTTTGAAATGAAAAAACATTAAGATATCAAATTGGAATCGATGCCGGGTCTTCGAAAATAATAAAATAAAGACTATTATTAGTCTAGTCAAGTGCAATAGCACAAATGCTCTATAGGACCCAGGAATAATAGAATAGGGTATAAAGGTCACAAGGCGGAGATGCTCAGCGCATCAAACATGCATGGACATGCATGGACAAATGTCAAAATCTCTGATTTCGACACTGAGAACTGCGGGATCTAATGCAAATGCTTCAAATTTGCAAAGCCCATAAGCATCAGAGCTTCAAAGTCAAAGACAACTGATTTCAGAATCTCAATGCCGGGACCAGGAAACAGAAAAATCTTCTTTTGCAGACGCAAATCATTCAATCGTTACCCGAAAATAAGTGGAGGATGCCAATTCCGACCCCTTCACCTCTAGACTTACCAACCTCTACTACAAATAAAAACATGGAAGCAACATAGAGCGCACCTGGGCAATTCATGTTGCAAGTGTCCAATGACCCCATTGTAAACTTAATCCAGAACCATTCATCATTTGTAAGCTTAGCTTTCAATGATATTAAGTGGACATCGAGATGAATTCTAGTAGAGAGCATATATGTAAGACAAACATATACATAACACTTAAACATTAAAATCTGAATATGTTTAAGATTAGGCTATATAAGAAAGGTACATCCATTATGTTAAATTCTGAATATGTTTAAGATTAGGCTACATAAGAAAGATACATCCATTATGTCTTACTTTAGACTTAAGATTAGGCTACATAAGAAAGGTACATCCATTATGTCTTACTTTAGACTTATCTGATCAATTTGGGGAGAATATAGATTAGAATTTTTCGTTGGATTACCTAATAGTGATTCAGCTGGACATGCAAGCTCGACCGGACCGTTACCATGCAGAATTGCTTCGAAGGATTACGGCCCGACATTTTGCGGAAGTGGAAGAGAGCATGGCTGCCGCCCGTGCCGCGCGGGAAGAGGCCGAGAGAGCTGAGCAGCAGCGGCAAGAGGAGGAGCTTGCCAAGCAGACTCAAGACCAGCAGCAACAGCAGGCCAACACAGAACAGGAGGCCAGCGCGGTCCCGACCGGACAGAGAAGCCTCCCATTAAGAGACGGCGGAAGTCCACCGCCCATAAGTCGGGAAGCCAATATAAGGAGAAGCTCAAGGCTGTCGGGAGCATGGGGAAGCACACGAGCTCGAGCCGTCGGCAAGAATCTTTCTCTTCACAAAACTGACTAGGCTCATATTATCTCAGAGGCAGATTCTGGATATTTTGTTACAGAGTACCTTTTACCATGCCTTTTTCCTCTCTACAGTTGGCATCTCCGCAGATCATCCAATCACTTCAAGAACCCATCTGATCGCAGCTACAAATCTTAATGAATCAGGAAAAACAGCTCAGAGCTCCAGTTTTTTTACGCTCCAATGGCATTCCGGGTTGTGTCATAGCATGATTCGACCTTATCTTGCTTGCCTTCGTTGTTTTGTTCGCCACGAATTACTACCAAGAGACAAAAACTAGCTCCACATCTACCATTGCCATCGGCCCTCCTAGGGTTGAAGAAAACCACGATTTGTGTCAAGGGTAGGGCTATTGGGTGGGTTTGAATCCCCCCTTCAATGCATACCTCTATATGGGGGGGAGGGGGGGGGGACACTATAGTTGCTAGTGTTATTTTAGGATTCGAAATTCATCTTAAGGCAACAAGATGACCTAGAGAGAACTGTTATTGGAGTTATAATAATGCTTACATTATTTAGAGGTTAAGGATGCAGACCTAACGTTTTTCTCTGAGATGGAGCTAAGCTCTACCTTAAAACCTTGTTATAAGCTTCGAATTTTGTCCTGATGGACTCGGGAAGAATTATTCTATATTTAGTTGTGGTTTAGCAACGAGTGAGTTTTAAGAACTCATGTATTTCTATGGGGGATGACCCAAGATTAAGTTCTAATTTTAAAATCTAAAAAGTTGAAAAGCTTCACGGTAATGGTTCAATGCTAACTAAGTTCACTTTGGCATATTGGGTGGGAAATTTTCGTGAACTTATGTTAGATGATACATGCAGTTATTGGCATAACCCAAAGTACCATATCATTTGGTTGGGTTTGCAGGTTCTAAAGTCGTGATTGAGTTTTCGCAGGACATGGACATTACGATGTAAATGAGACTTGCGGAGGAGTATGAGCGAATTTTGCCAGAATAATAAGCAAAGTTAGGAGACAACCAAGTTTTGGAATTCTTTAATATTAAAATTGCAACTGCTTTATCCATGGAAATATCTAAAGATTGATATACATAGTAAATTGAGGCCATTTCTAATAGAACTGAAATGACAGCCTTTATCGGATAACAAATTACTGGAAATTCTTAGCCTAAGAGGGCTGGACTTAGAAATTTTTAGCCTAAAGGGCTGGACTTAGAAATTTTTAGCCTAAAGGGCTGGACTTGGAAATTTTTAGCCTAAAGGGCTGGAGTTGAATATTCTGATTGTGGATTCAATCAGGGTTGTAACTATGGACTTGGTTATGTTAGTTTGTCATATACTTTCTTGATCGAGGACGATCAATCTCGGGAAGGGGAGGAATTGATATGGTGGTGCTTCGGGGAGTGGTTTGGAAAGCAAGAACAAGATAGATTCATGGAAAATGAACACTAGAAACGTGTGCCCGGCGATGCTGGGCATTAGTCATCGAAGTGTGGAAGGGACAGATGCAATGGACTTTGAATTGTTGTTGTTTCTGTCCACTTTCAATGTATCAAACTTGTAGTAAAAGGGTGCCCGATGATCCTGAACATTATCCAAAGAGACAGACATTGATGCACGTGTGATTTGATGTGATTCAATACTATTTTTTTGTAACTTAAAAACCCTTCCTGATAAGGTATTACCTGGTAACTCAACCCTTTGGGGTTGCCTCCAAGTTTAAGAGCTCTTGATGCAAAGTCATAACATCCATCTTTTGTCCATTCTCTATGTGTTGGTAATTGTGTCTTAGTTTGTTAAATCATTAAATAATGGTTAAGGTAGGGGGTGAGGGAAAGTGGAAAATGGTCATTATGAGAAATAAAGCATGGATGTATCTTCTCTTGTTATTAAGAATAAGTCGCATATTTTGTGCAAATTCTACGTTGGTAGAAGAGCCAACAAAGTACTAAATGTGTGTGAATAGGAAAGGTTTAAATGCTTGAATGCCCCGTAAGAAACTATAGGCTGTTTAAAAGCAACCATAGTAGTGAGAAGAAACCCTCCGAATATTTATATACAAAGACAATGACTACTAACAAATCTTTGAAGGTCAGAGATTCCTTTAAGATTCCTTGAGTGCAACCTTCTTTCTTTTTCATCTTCGCCTGTTATGCAAATCCTCAGTCATCAACAAAATACAAACTTAATGAAATATTGAACCCGTGCGCATACGTTTATAAACTATCGATTTGTCACAAATCTTCTTAAGCCATTTCTCATGGTGTTTTTGAAATTTAGACATTGAATACAACTCTCTTTCAATTGCCGCATTTCTTCATAAGGCTCATGGTGTTATATCAGCTTAGACCAAATTTACATTTGCGTCAACACAGAAGGGCATAAGTAATTTTATGTTATCCCGAAGGAAATTTGGAATAATCCCAGGGCAGGCTGCCATGCCTCATTCCATGCTCAGTCGGAACAGTGTTATGTAATTGGCATAGTTTGTCAATGTAATGTGCTTGTTCGTTTAAAACTAAATACTAAAATCCATGTTCTTGGTCTAGAATGCTCAAGATTTCACACATGATCAAATGGCTTGGCAGTTCTTCAATACTAACAACTCTGTCTAGCTCTGTGTTGCATAGGAATACAATAATCAAACAATAATAAAATGCTTTGCATAAACTTAGTGGTTAGTAGGATTGCTTTGTGGGTGTATGGTAGCAACCTTTAACATTACATATTGATGTAGACATTATTAACCACTATTAACAAAACTATGACTAACAAATTGCTAGCCTCATCTCCTTACGAATTGAGACCTATTTCCAAATCAAAAGAGCGCGCTGCAGATTTAAAGTGCCATAAAAGAGCTGATGTGGGCAGAGGCTGCAATTCTGAGTATTTGAGCTCTCGGTGAATCGGTTGTTGCCATTGATGCTTTTCAGGCTTTTGTGCGAAGGTACCAGAGCTACTTGGCTCTTTGGACGAAGTAGAAGCTAATCAGGGTTTCCATCTGCAAACCTGCAAAAAAAAGGCAGACTTTGAGCTGCAATTGGTTTTCGACACCTTTGTAGAAAGCATGGGTACAACATTGAAAAGTAAAAGACAGGGCAAAAATAGTATCAAATTCTGAAGAATGCATATTGAAAATGATGTACAACATTTGTACAAATCTTGTGGCAGTGCAGCAGAGAAATAATGACATTAGTTCAACTCTTTTTGTAAAAGTGTAATGCCGCTGCAAGAAATGGCAAACTTTAGCTAATGGTTCCTACATGCAAAGAAACTTTGGCAAAATCAGATCTATGTATTGCAATCAGATCAAATGCTTTTAACAATCTGGAAAGTAGTAGACTGCAAACAGAAAGATCATGTACATATAATTTGACCTTGCAAAGATTTTGCACTGTACAAAGATCTTGCACAGTCCATACAAAGCCACATTTGGCAGCAGGATAGAAAGCCATTCAGCAAAGCAAGGCATGACTCTAGAAATAGCATGGCATTTTCTGAGGCTTAATTTTTTAGTTAAAAATCTTGAAAGCATGAACTTGTTGGAAAAAAAAGGCACAAAAAGGAGCACGACAACACTTGGATGCTAAAGTAATACGATCTTTTAATACCTGCAAAGTGGCTTGATGCTCTTCAATCCGGTAGAAGATGTGAAGGAAATGTCTAAAGAAAGATGGAGGAAGCCAGCATTGAACACCGTTTGATGAAAATGAGTTACACTTTGTTTCTTATCTTCGTCGGCATGCATACCCATGTCAGCAATGCTGGTTTGGAGATGATCAGTAGAGCAAATATAAATCCTGTGGACACATTTTTAATCCCTTTGGAACCATAAATAACACGGTTCGCTGTGAAATGGATGTACGAACCAAAGAATGAAACCTCTTTTTTGAAGCAACCACCAATATAAAAAATTCTCTATGCAATTTTTTGCATTGAAAATTACAAAGCGTCAAGTACATTACCTGAAACTACATTTGAGCAAAAACAAAACTCCAATGGAGGAAAAACGCCCTATAAAATTTGCAATGAAAAAACGTCAGCATCATTCTTAGACTTGCAAAAGCGCCTTAGATTGCAAATCTTACCTTAGAAAACCCTGGATCCAAGATCTTAAGCACCTTCAAAACCTTGGATCGCAGTTATTGCAGCAAAATCATGGGTGTAATGGGCCTGCAGCAATACAATATGTAATCTGCCCATGCAAAATACAGGAAACATATTCAAAGGAAGGGAACGAATATACACTGACCTTCTTCTTCCACCGTGATCATAGACCTGCATTTAGGGGAACTTTGCTCATCCAATCTGTTCATCTAGTCTGTTCTCATTTGGCTGCTTATATAAAGAGGCAGCAACAATAAGATTATCCTGCACTCAAAATATATGGAAATCCATTTCAAAATAGCAAAAGCGTATCACCTGCTCAGATGTTTACAGTCCTCCTGGACAATCTTTCAGTCACGTCTCGTCTCTTAGAATTTAGATACCAGCTGCTAGATGCCAGAGGGCACTGCAAAAGTTGGTTCTTAGAAGATTACAAAGATGCCAAAACATTAATTGCCTCTAACAAATCAATCTAGCATTTATATTTATGACATGGTATGACCAAATGCTCATCATGGCATAAACAATAAGAAGGTCCAACTGGTCTAAATATAAATAAATGAATACATTGGCTTTCATCCTATATTTATCTCCGGTGGCATGAAAGCATAACCGAAGATCCTAATAATTTGCTTGTAGCATAACATTCTAAAGATACATGATAAAGTATGCAGATCATATGAATAGCAAGTGGCATATAGACTGAGTATTGAGAGAGAAATAAAAGGAAGAAATAGCAATAACTTGAACCAGCTCATAAGTAGATTTAAGACAAAGGAAAACTGGATGTCCACAACGAAATAAACCAAAAAATAAGCACAAATAATGGGCATAAATGTTTATCACATTTCGTCAGTTGAAACTGTATTAAGATGAAAAAAAAGAAAAGCCATTTTGGCAAATGCCAGCGCATATCAGAGATTGCATGAATAACCGCCACACTTCATCCTTCTGATGGCTCCGATTCATGTAGGCCATACCTGTTTCTTGTCCGCTACATACAAAATAGTATTATGGATAAAAAAAGATGAAGGAAAATGATGGAGGATCAAAAATCAAACTGGATAATGCGCAAGGGCTGCTGGCCAACCCTTACATCGATGAAGCTGCACTAATGTTGCGATGGCGATTGGCAGCTTCGCACGGCGGTGGCCCGAAAGGACAAAAACGCAACAGAAGAGATTTAGAGTAGTTTAAAATTGACGCACCCGACCAAAAAAGTCCCGCGAGGGGGAGAGGGAACGCCGCATGTGTCTGCACATGCGGCGTTCCGGCTCGGAAATCAAATCCATTCCATTTTAATAAATAGAATAGAATAGTTTTTTTATCGTCTAAGAAGATGCTGATATTACAGATGCTAATATTGCACGAACAAATCTACAGCCTCTAATATTGTGATAGCTTGGACACAAATCTACGGCCAGAAGAAGAGCTACTTGCAGGATCTAAGCCATGATCTGATAAAACACCGTTAAAAATATGCTCTCCAATCTTGAGAGGTTCATGCCAATGCTTTCAATTCTCCCTACCAGTTAGTTTTCTTTGGAACCAGCACTGCATGCAATTGACTGCTCAGTGTACCATGGACAACATTTTATAAAGGAAGACAATCAACATAACAGGTACTTCAAAAGCATTCTTCAAAAGCATTTTGAAGAAATCTATTTTGGAAGTATATATTCATGTGGTATGTTTACACGCTTGCAAAGATATAGATGGGCAGACATAATGGGTTCAAATCCCATATTATAAGCTCACATAATAAATTATATTATATTATTTTATTATATTATACTAGAAAAAGTGCCCAGCGTTGCTGGGCTTTCCGTCAGGCATAAATTGAAGGCAAATATTGGATTGGTGTGAAAAGATTAAGGAATATTAATTTTGGAATTTGTACAAATGTTAATGAGCCTGGATTATGTCAAAATGCCCATAAGCTCAAGTTCAACATTTCTACTGTAAATGCTCACACCTTGGCATGGAAGACAGATAGACACCCATTGTTAAATGGTCCCATGTGGCACTCTTCATTCAAACAAAGATTCTGCCATGTGGCACAATGCGAATTGCACATGGCTTCAATGGCATTTCATGTGCAAAGGACACCAATGAAAGCAAACATACACTCCATAGTTTCAAGGATGAAATAACTAAAGTTCTACTTTAGACTTATAAGGGATTTTGTGCATTTACTCTTTAGATTTTGTATCATTGTTTACAATATAGATCTAACACGCAGTCTTGCAATATGAACTTAGAAGATGCCGAATAGTTCATCGTCTATAGGAACACTTGCAGCAACTGAAAGAGATTTTTGAGGACGTAATGCAAAAGGCTATGCCTGCTTATTATTATGGCTATAGTCAATCCATGCCCGAAAGGCAAGTGATAGCGGGGCATTATATACTCATGTCTCTTTTGTTCAATGGCTTTGCTTATTCAATGCTTAGCAACAATGGAAATATAACATTCTTTTACATGTGTGTATTGTGTACTGTGAAAAATGGCATATGCACTATATTGTGAAAAATTGTCCGACATACACTGCCAAATAGTGGGCATTAAGCAATGTGGATTAAAGATGTTGCAATGCAACCAAACAATGCTTTTGAAATGCCAGGGTGCTAGGCTAAGTGCAAAAGTGAATAATTAATGATAAGTTCTTTAGAGATTAAAATGTTATTCTGTTTTTCGGAATCAGTGTGAGAAAGATGATATGACTTTACATGCTCAAACAAACTTATCTATCTCATCAAGTCCTCCTCTTTCAAGCATCTCCAGTCCAAGTAGGGTGTGGCTACATCTGGGAGTTCAACAATACATGGAGCGAAGGGTATTTATACCGAATTAAAAAAAAAACATACCTTGCTACTGCATTTTGAAAACCTAAGGCTACTTCCTCATTTGTTTTGGAAAGGACAATTATGCTACTTCCCCATTTGTTTTACTCTTTGATCGAGCCTGTGATTCCATAGGCTTAACTAATTATGATGATCGTGCTAATTACGATGATCGTGGTAGGAAATTATGGAGATCAATGACCTAGGCTTAATTAGACGCACATCGAGAACTCAAAAAAAAAAATTGGCACTCAATTTAGGCAATGAAACAAAAATTATTATGGTCTCATATACAAATTGACTACATTCAACTCCGCCATTAACCTTACCTAGAATTAAAAAACCACAAAATGGTGACTTGATAGAAAAATGGAGGTGGTTTGCACTGCACAATCAGATTATTAACAATGACTGCTGAAGCTTACAAATGAACAAAAGCTTGCAAGAAACATTTTTCATCATCTACATTCCACATTATCATTTCTCTACGGTAAATCAATCGATGTATTCTTTCAGATTTCTAGAATACTTGCAAATTTTAAGTTCTTATCCATTGACCCTTCAGGCTTCTTGATGTAGTATATCGCATGCGATTTCATGAAACCTAGACCATGCTCAGCACTAACACTTCCTTTATGGGATGCAGTCCATTCATAAACAAATGGTTCAACCTGCAGAAGTACCTGCGGAGAACACCAAAACAAGAGTTAAATGAAAGGATTTTTTGGTGCAAAATAATTAACATTGTGCTTTTGAGCGTTTACCTCAGCAGTATATATGGGTGCAGAGACATTAAGGTGCAAATTTCCATCTCCAAGATGACCATAACCAACCACTCTAACACATTTATCTTCCACTGTTTCGAAAATTTATGCAGATTTTGTGAACGGTCCTGAACTGTGGAGAGAAAAAGCATAAAATCCAATACCTAAGCGTTGTCTGATTTCCTCAACAAGGTCGTACATGTGATTTACAGAAACTGAAAGATCATATTTGTAGACAGCACCTGCTTTTCCTAAGGCTTCTGCAATGCCCTGTAAACATAAGTATCCAATAAGTACAATGAATCATGTACTCCATCACATTATTTACCACTGCCTGTTGACCACATAAGCTTTGAAATTCATGATAATTAAACACAAATAAAGGCACATTCCAATTCAGAATAATATCTGAAACTTAGTTAATTCAAAAATATTATCATTTACCCGATCTAATGGTCTACTATCCTTATTTTTACGTAACAAGAAACTCTGTATTTTTTATTCACAAGATGTCAATGGAAACATGTTATCAGTGTGGCATACCTCACGTATATTCCAGAAAGCAATGGCCTGGAGTTATCTTGGGCAACTGCACCATCAGAAAGTACCCCCTTCTCTAAAACATGCTCCAAAAAGGAGTCCAATTTCTCTCTGAAATGCACAGACTCAATTTTAATCTACACTATACGAAGCAAGCCTGGTACCAGCATCAGCTTAGATTCCAGAGAAGAACGATCCTTGTTCCTGAGTAGGATGATATGTTTATATTTCTTCCAGAGCACCATATAACATGCAATGGACAACCAGTAAACACCAACAATAAATGCCCACATTTTTGGATCTTTTTGCTGCACCAAGATGACAAGAAAATATGATAAGGATCAATGTCTTAATTCAATAAATTGAAAATTAATCCATAATATCACAACATCAACCTTCAAATTGGCCATATCCAGTGCGTCAAAGCCACTAAAGGTAGAATTGACATCGGTGCATCTTGTCGAATTATTTGCAGAGCTTGTGGTTCCTTTAGATCTTTGTTTCAATTGGTTGCCAGTTGCTGCCAGTGGTAGAAGCACCAGAATGCCAAATATTGCAGTGCAGCCCAAAATCTTCAAAGCTACAAATTGGTATAATTTTGACAACATATCGACATCCTTCATGTTCTTTTTTAAGAAGAGCTAGAAAGCAGACAAGCATAACCTAGGCTATGCTTATCATGTCCTAACCTATGCGAAAACCTCTAAATGTTCCCTCAACATTGGAAAGCACAAAGATGGTCCTATTCCTAGACATCCTGCTTAAAAGCTAGAGCTACAAATATCTACCACTCTAAATATCAATTACTATTCTATTCTATTCCATGCAACACCATCTACGAAGAAGAAGATGATTTTAAAAAACAGAAATATATGTTCTAATGAATAGAAGAGCAGTCTAAAAACAGAAAATATCTCCAATTAACAGAGCATTAGTCTTCGTCCTTAATAACGATAATAAGCATTGTGAGTCTAGAACTTCCTATACAAGCTTAAAGGAAAACGAAAGGTATAGAAAATTTTGAGCAGAGATTTCTACAGAAGATTTCGAAGAAAGAATTTCTAGAAGAAAAAGAAGGAATACCTTGCAGATCTGAAGCGATGATCTGGAGGCTACCTTGTCAAAAGCTAAACCTCTGATGCGCATTTCAAAAATTTCCCGATAGGGCTGCTTCTTGTGCAGTCATTAACGCCAAAGGTGGGCTTATAGACCGCAAAAATATGGAACAGAACAAGAAATATATAGAAACGGCCTTTGTACTGCGGCAGGATTTGCACTGGGTCTTAGCATTGCACAGACAAACAGAGTTCTTCATTTAAAGAAGTTACCCTATCGTTTTAGCCAGTGTGCATGTAAAAAGAACGATATCAAGTACAGTCCCCGCCATACTAAACCACGCAAGTTGTGCCCCAAAATAGAAAATTTTGAGCAGAGATTTCTACAGAAGATTTCGAAGAAAGAATTTCTAGAAGAAAAAGAAGGAATACCTTGCAGATCTGAAGCGATGATCTGGAGGCTACCTTGTCAAAAGCTAAACCTCTGATGCGCATTTCAAAAATTTCCCGATAGGGCTGCTTCTTGTGCAGTCATTAACGCCAAAGGTGGGCTTATAGACCGCAAAAATATGGAACAGAACAAGAAATATATAGAAACTGGCCTTTGTACCGAGCAGGGATTTGCCTTGGGTCTTAGCATTACCTGCATAAAACAGAGTTCTTCATTTAAAGAAGTTACCCTATCGTTTTAGCCAGTGTGCATGTAAAAAGAACGATATCAAGTACAGTCCCCGCCATACTAAACCACGCAAGTTGTGCCCCAAAATACATCAACCGACTCAAAATAGACTAAGAAAAATCAATCGTTTTAATCCAAGAACGTTCCTGCTTAGACCCAAGAACCCCATTCCGGCATTCAAGAACTGGAAAGGGGAGATGCGCGGATTTGCAGAAGAAGAGAGCTAGAACCGTTGCATCAAACAAAACCGCTAAAATCAACGAATGAAAATAAGTTAAAAAAATTCAAAGGCCAAGATCGCGCACAGACTTTCACAAAACGCCTTTATTATTATATATAGATAGATAGATAGATATCCTTCTATATATATTATTACTAAAAAAAAAACCGGTTACAAAAGTGGCATTTTGGAATTAGCTATACTGATTTTCAGGCAATTGTATTAAAGCAAAATTGCATTTGTTTAAGCCGGAATAAATTTTGAGCTGCCGTACCCCCTGCCTCCCTCTCCCTTCTCCGACGAAGAGCGCCTTTCTATATGCACTCGGCCTCACTCTCCTCGGAGCAAAAGCGGCGGCCGCGAGGCCCAAGATTTTTGATTTGCCTCGAGCCTATAAACCAGGTACTCTTTTCCTTTTTTGCTGAATTCGATTTGAGGCTTGAATTTAAAATTTCCTTTGGCATTTGCAAGTAAGCCGGCTCTCCCAGCAAGCAGGGACTCCGTTTGCACGAAGTGGGCTAATAAACCTGTTGTACTGCCCGCCCAAGTGCTATCTGTGGCTTGAATTCTTAAAACAAGGAGCCCTTAGCTATTCCGTCCAACGAACGTCCAGGTAAACCTTCTATTATTTGGCTATTCATGAGCAATCTAGGCTGTCCGGGGCAATAATTCTGAGGCTAGCCTATTTTAAATCCGAACACAGAGCGATTGTTTAAAAGGGATAGCTAGCTTCCTGAGGCCAGGCACGATATCCAGGTATGTTTCCCCCATCTGCCAGTAATATTTACATGCAAAACATTAGTTAGTTCTAGATTCCGAGGCAAAGTTAAGATAAAATTATAAGCGAAGTGTTGAAGCCCTTCAAGCCTGCTTGGAAGATTTTGGAAGATTTTGAGGTTGTTTTCCAATAGTTCCAATAGAAATTCTAATCTAAAATACAGTCCCCTGTCAAATATGAAGAACAAAAATTAGAGGCGGAACCCTTGGAGATACCTATGGGCGTAATTTGCCTTGAAAACAGAGGTCTGTACCAGCAACCCAGCACAGCGGAGCAATGCTATACCATATTTTGGCTGTAAAAACTAAGGACTCTTTAATATCAAAGGGAAACAGCTGTGTATTTGAAAGCGGTGACATTAAACATGGCCCATGTCAATATTTCTGTAGTCCAATTGTTGCTAAAAATTAAAGCATCGATTTACCCGTGAGAGTGCAGTGACATGCCCCCAATTCTGGACCTCAAAGATAAAGATTGACCTCTGCAATTTTGTGGTTTATAGACCCAAATTTGGGTGTGAATTGATAGATTGTCGGAATAAATTCTTAAATCCGAGACACAGACAAGGGAAAGGCTCGCCGGTTTCTTCATGCTCTACTCAAAATAGCAAAGGTGCATATAATGATTCTTGAGCCGAATTAAAACTGTAAAATTTGGTGGCAGTTAGGAAAGACAGCATGAGATTGAGCCGAATTAAACCTCTAAAATTTGGTGACAGCTGGGAAAAACGGCATCAGAGTTAAAGAGTGTGTTGCTTAGTCATGGTTTGCTCAGGCGTTCGCCATAACTTGGCAGATTGTACTGTCAGATTGAAAGCAGAATCTCCAAATTTGTACGTTGCAGCTCTTTGCAAAGGGGTACCTTCCAAAGATGCGAGTTCGCCCAATTGGATTCAGACCAATTTTAATCCAAGTAGTTTAAAGCCTCAGCCCGAAAACACGAGATCGCCTCTGAATTAAATCCATTTGTGAAGAGGTAATTTTTGTTAACTTCCTTTCGGTTAGGCCACAGTTTGCATTACGATTAATAAAATTTACATATGGGCTAGCAACGAGCTTTGTAGAACAGTGAACAGGATCGTCATGTATACTTCTTGCAAGGCGAGAAGTCACAAATTAAAATTCAGTCCAGATGGGACTGTTGAAAGGCACACAGTTAGCTTAGTGAATATAGATGAAAATTGCACCAAGTTGATGTAAAATCTGAGTAGAGTTTGCCCTTTCCCAAGCAGCATTGAACAGGTTGATGATAGTGATAAAATTCTAGTTATGAGGATGGATAAATAGAGTAGAAACATACCCATAATATAAGCATGAAAACTTCACTGTCCGACCTCTTTTTTGAACCAAATGAGATTGCTCATGTCGGAAATTTATGCAAACCCAGTGAGAGATAAGCAACAGGTTACATCGGTGAATTATAACTTGAGACACCCTGCATTGGACCTTTACTTCGCAAATGTGGCATTGCAGAGGATTTATTTGAAGGACAACGAGTCTATCAGCGCACAATTCACAATGGGCTGAATGTCAAGAGAATGTTCATATTTCTGTCGCAATTGTTGACACATGCAGGATGCCATCTGAATCTTGGCTTTGTGTTACATAGAAACCCATGACATAGACTTAGACTTAGCCAGAATTTGTCCATGGCTTAGAAACCCGCCGAAATAATGGTTATAATTCATGCCATGTCCATACATCTTCCATGCTACTGCAGCCTAGCCAGTGAAAAGCAGGCTTGAAAGTGCCTCGCTTACCAATTTCATTGGACTTTAAACAATAAAAGCCTAATATAGGCTAGCAGGTCTGATTTTGGGTTGAAACTAGCCTAAACACAGCTATTGATTGAATCTAGCTATCAAATGGAGATTGAATCCCTGACTTTGCATTTGATTCAGATTTTCCTTTCCCCATTTTGGTTACAGATTCATGGTGGTAGATGCATGACGAGCTATGATGTTGTAATGGTACGGCCATGTTGTTTAGATGATTTAAGGCCTCGGCCCTACATGCTGTTCACAACCCATGCATCAAAATCACGCTGCTTACTTTCCAAGGTGCCACAAAAAGTTGACATACCCTTCAAATTGAAAGACTCACTGTGACAACTGTCACAGAGATTTGAGTAATATACATGCTTGAATTTAAGGAATTTGAAAAGAAATCAGGAATATTTTGTAACTATCAGGCAATAACGTAATATTACTCATCTTCCTTTGGACAATTTGTTAATAGTGCTAAGCAATTGAAGAGTTACAACATGAAGGGCCAAGGTGGCCAGAATCAATCAGTGACAAAAAAGAGGGGCCGCCCAAGGCAAGTACAATGAATATATATCTTAAATAAGCTCCCTTCATTCATGTCCATTGTTTATTGAACTAATATTTCTTGCGTTTCACTTTTGACAGATTGCCCCTACCTCTTTCAAATGATGTCACGATGAATGATGGAGAGAAAATTTTGAAGCATCGTGAACACCAACGAGAATACCAAGCTAAAAAAAAAATGAAAAAGACTGATACAGAAAGAAAAGACGAACGAATTCCTATACCCCTAAAGCTCACACCCAGGTATCAACTATAGATTTAGGTTCTCAATTCATTATCATATGTGATACTACTAACTATGTTACACATATAATAGCAGTCAAGAGCCAAGCCCAAACAGAACAAAACCGGTGCAACCACCGATACTAACTGCGAATCCAACAAGAAAAAGGCAAATTCCAGGTGTGTATATATACTAGTTATATAATTCAATCTTTCAAACACATGAAACGTCATACTTTTTTCTATTGTCAATTGACAGCACTAAGACATTACACAATTCTTTTATAAGAGATGAGGATATGCAAAAACCATCCGTCATAAAGAAAAGAGGTCGTCCAAGGTGAGTGAAAATGCTATTATTTAATAGAAGTTTGCAAGTTTATTCAATTATATTTAAATTAAGTAGATCCTATACATTTGTTTGGTAGGAACGTTTCTATTTAGTTTCCTATTCTTTGTATGCCGTGAGATTTAGTATAGCCACTTAGCTTAAACTCTAAATAGTTAATTTACATTCCCCGTATATATGATCTATGTCCGGAAATCTTATTACATTTATTTAGCATCTCGTTAATTCTATCTTCAATAGGCTACCTATAGCTGCATTAGAGGGCTTCCTCGGGATGAAATGGAGAAGATCCTCGACCGCCGAAAATACCAAAGAAGAATATAGAGCTAAAAAAGCTAAAGAACCTTTGTTGCATCGCCGGCCCAAATGCTAACGTGCTTTAAAGCATTAGACTCTGTTAGCTCAACCAGCAAAGAAGAGAGTCATGTATGTAATGTATTAAGAGATGTCGCCGATATACCAAAAACTCAAATACAAAAAACATCTAGAATTGCGTTCCACGGAGGTCATATCGGATGTGGCCTCCGTGGAACAAAGTTGCCAAAGTACAGTAACCATTAAACCCGATTCGTCGAATTGTAATACCGTACATGGCCATTGGCAAAGGCAAATTGCTATGATGCAACAAGACATGAAAACCGGGCGGGACATGAACCACTAAGGTGGACGAAAAAAATGCTTTGCATATGTCGAATTGACTTACCGGATTCCGAGAGCATGTCATTTCATTTGCAATAATGGCCGTCGTTATTGCCATCCCTTGAGCCTCGGCTCGAACCCCGGAAGAACTTTATTCGACACATGAATTTTCCGATAACTCACGATAGTGAATAACTTATTTCGTTTCACCGCCCTTGGCGTGAAAGGCGCATTTCATGAACCTAAAGATGCCATCGTCTCATTTGCGATCATGGGTCGCACATACCATCGGCCCTATCTCCGGCAGCACCAACAAGTACTCTTCACTGGTACATATATGACAGCTCGATGAGATATACCATTGCTGCCGACATGCAGGTACCGTCTACATGGATCATGCAGGTTGCTGCAGCTTTGAATGTCGTCAATCCATAATGCGTTAGAGAATTGAGAACAATAAAAGGTTACATCCCGCACCCACAAAACTCACCCTTGCAGATCCTCCCACATCGGACGAAATAGCTGCTATCGTGCATGCCAATAACAGCGTTACCATAAAACCTAGAACGGCGATGATTTGGATGCGGCATGACCACGAGCCCGTATTCCTGAGTATCCTCGACCCTACATACGAGCCACTTCAATATCCGTTATTCTTCCCACATGGAACACTGGGATGGCACCCACACAATGACCAAAACATGTCCCAAATAGATTGGTATCGAACTAGACTACTCCATGAACCGCGGTTTTCACAACTAGGCAGATTGTGTGGTGAGTACCTTGTCGACATGTACTCCAGAGTCGAAGAAGAGCGCCTTAACTATATTGTAACTGAGGGATATCGACGAAACCTGACGCAACACGAAGACGACTTCAATGACGATGAAGATCCCGATGCGCATTACAAAACCCTACCAGCATCCTTCCTAGGTTCTAGACGATGGTGTGCTGTTCAAGTAGCAGATGCTCTTGCGCTTGCAAGGGTCAAAGGAAGACCAAGCTTCTTCATAACAATGACGACGAATCCAGCATGGCCAGAAATAAAATGTAGACTACGCCCAGGGCAAAATGCATCCGACAACCCTATGGTGGTTGTTCGAGCGTGTCATGAAAGAGTCCAACATACAAAAAACATTATTCGAAAGTATCTCGGACCCTTATCCTATATGATGCACGTCATTGAATTTCAAAAACGCGGATTGCCCCACGGACATATCGTTGTAAAAACAGAGCACGAGATCCCAATAGACATGATCGATAATCTAATCTCTGCAGAACTACCGGCAGATCCCACACTGAGAGCTCAGGTCGAGAAGTATATGATTCATAGACACACGAAACGTTGCCTTAAAGAAAATAACAAGTGCTGCTACAACTACCCAAAACCGTTGAATCCAACAACATACATCGACGAGAAAGGATACGTACAATATAGACGACGAACAGAAGCAGACGTGAACGTTGTTCCATACATCCCATTTCTATTAAGAGAACTGGACTGTCATGTCTATGCAGACATTGCATCAACCGTACATGTATTTGCATATCTCTATGGCTACATATACAAGGGCTTCGACATGACTCGTTTTCACATCGATTCTGGAAAACAGACATCCACCACAAATATTCCGAACCAACCTACTGTACCCAACAGTGCTAGCCAAAACCACACCAAGAACGAAATCCAAGATTATATCTCTGCACGATACCTATCATCCATGGAGGCCACATGGAGAATCATGTCTTATCACATGACAGAAAAGCATCCTTCCGTAAAATGTCTTCCCCTACATTTAGAAGGGTACAACAGACATTGTTTCAGAAACACATCCACGAACACTGGGATCTCTTTATTAGACAGATACTTCTTACGACCACTTGATTCCAGATTTGATCACATTACTTACATTGAATATAACGAACAGTATACCTCGACCATCTACAAGCCAACCATCGCCCTTAGACCAACAGATTATCTAGAACAAAAAGCCACGGGTGCAATCCAAAATGTCATACACGAGAGAAGCAGAGGTCAATTAATCTGTAGAATACGATTACTACTTCCAAAGGTTGGAGAAGCGTTCTACCTAAGACTCATCCTACTCCACAAAGCTGCACGAACTTGGGACGAACTCAAAATCCATGAGCAGAAACAATACGAAACATACGAAGAAGCCGCCCAGGCCATGGGACTAATAGCACCAGCAACTGAAGCCATAGCAGTAATGCAGGAGGCAATCTCATGCTTGCAAACTCCATCACAGCTACGATTTCTATTCGCACTCTTAATATTAGATTCTGGACCAGCACTCCAGCTATGGGAAACATTTCAAGACCACATGATAGCCGACTTTCTCCAACAATATTCAGGAAACCAATCCGCCGCCGTCAATGAAAGCCTCCTTGCTATCAACAACATTTTAATTCAACACGGAACCGACGTCGCAGCCTTCGGTCTATCTACACCCAGCATCCCATCCAAAGAAGTACAGAACGAACTCAACAAATTTCCCGATCACGAAGAGTACCTTATAAAGAGCTCAACTATGTTACAGACCATGAACCAAAACCAGACCTCAATCTACACCTATATATGTGAACTTATCAATAACAAGAACTGCCCAAGTCCAATCTTTGTATACGGAAAAGCAGGAACTGGGAAAACATACGTACTTAATGCCATCTGTCTCTACGTACGAGGATTAAACCAGATAATCTTACCGTGTGCCACAACAGCGCTAGCATCACTGCAATACTCTGCTGGGAGGACTGCACACTCTTTATTTCAAATACCTATCATCGACAACAATATTGGCATCCATTCGCTACTCGATCCTCATTCCCCAAGAGCTGCACTGATCAAGACTGCAACAGCGATCATATGGGATGAATTCCCCATGGCAAACAGAGCAGTCATAGAAGCAGTTGATATCCTTCTGCAGAACATAACAGGCACAGGCAGTCCATTCGGAGGAAAACTGTTCATAGCAGCCGGAGACTTTCGTCAAATCGCTCCTGTCGTCAAGCGAGGAGGGAGAACAGCAACAATAAACGCATCCATACTATCCTCCCACTTGTGGAGCCACTTCAAAGTCCTAGAGCTTAACGAACCCGTAAGGAACGCAACCGACCCAGACCTCATACAATTCGTCGACGATATCGGGGAGGGGCGTCTTCTCAACGACATCCCACTGACGCTCTTCAAGACAACCACCAAAATAGAAGATGCCATCAGCTTCTTATACAACGCGTACATATTATTAGCACCCACAATATGCGAGAAGAGAGCATTCCTGTCCCCAAAAAACATCCCCGTTGACGAATTCAACATCGAAATCATACGAATGATCTCAACAGATTCCAGAAGCTACTTTAGCGTCGACAGACTCACCGAAAACGACCAGACCATCGAGGACCATCCAATGGCAACGACAGACTTCCTCAACGGCTACAAACACCTAGCGCTTCCACAACACGAACTCCAACTGAAAGTCAACACCATATGCCACATCACAAAGACACTAGACAAAGACAGAGGACTCGTAAAAAACGCCAGAGTCATAGTATGCTCAATGCATGCCAAGTTCGTGACCGTGAAAGTTCTAACGGGGCAACCACAGCACGTGGGCAACGTACACCCCATTTCCCGAGTCGACTTCTTCTACCAGCCGGACAACTGGCCCTGGACAATCCACAGACGACAACTACCACTGCGACCCGCGTATTCAACAACGTTCCACAGCTGCCTAGGACTCACCCTCGACAAAATAGTCCTCGACCTGCGCACTGAAGTCTTCACACACGGACAACTATACACGGCGCTCACACGCATACGAAAGAAAGAAGACGTGCTCATCCTTCTCGACGAGTCCAACACCAGCAAGACCACAACAAACGTCGTCTACAAGGAACTGCTTCCATAAAGAAGGTGCGTACCAAAAAAAAAAAAAAAAAAAAAAAAACACTCCCTCCATCTCATGCCGGGATGTAGATGGAGCACCGATCCCCGGAGTCGATGCTCCCTCTACACCGTGGCGCCCTTTATCGGCGGTCCGCACGGGTTCGACTCGAGGGGGGTGCAGCGCCCGCACGTATGGGCCAAATTCTTGTATATAGATATAGATATAGATATATAGATATAGATATAGATATAGATTATTATATTATGAGTTTGATTTGTTAGGGCCCGAAGGGCCCAAAATTTTTTTTCATATAACAAACAACACATAACTTAATTAACACAAACCATTGCATTTAACCATTTAAATTAAAATCCCCCTGAAACCCCCTTTGGTTTGGGTGCATATTCACGGGGGGTGACTCAGGGCATCGAGAGTCGTTGGATAGGCATATTCACCCTTTATTAGTAATCTACACGTGTATAAAGTTCCTCGTTTGTGGGGTATCCATGTCACGAAATTTGCTATCTTGTATAGCAAGATTTGCAAAATACTATAAGATTTGAGGTAATATACTACATGGTGTTGATTTCGTGTACATGCTAAACATAATTTTAGGGGCTCTACCATTTGCACGTCACCCCCCGTGTGAATATGCACCCAAACCAAAGGGGGTTTCAGGGGGATTTTAATTTAAATGGTTAAATGCAATGGTTTGTGTTAATTAAGTTATGTGTTGTTTGTTATATGAAAAAAATTTTTCTCTTCGGCCCTAATAAATCAAACTCATAATATAATAATATAATATAATAAAATAATATAATATAATTTATTATGTGAGCTTATAATATGGGATTTGAACCCATTATGTCTGCCCATCTATATCTTTGCAAGCGTGTAAACATACCACATGAATATATACTTCCAAAATAGATTTCTTCAAAATGCTTTTGAAGAATGCTTTTGTGAATGCTTTTAAAGAATGCTTTTACATTGCATACTAAGTTGATAGGTGGCCTTGTACCATGTTAGGAAAGTCTGTTGCATCACATAACTCCGTATGAGATGCATAAAGATTTGCTAGCAATAGGTATGGAGAAGCATTGCATCATATAATTCCGTACCAGATGCATAACAATTTGCTGGCAATACATATGGAGAAGCATAGCAATACATATGGAGAAGCATTGCCTGGATATAATTGAGATTGAGAGACAAACTCTGCAACACGTGCTCTCGTGCTGCTTCCTCTAGATGAACATGAATTCTGCACTTTTTTTTGCAGCGTTTCCCATGACGTAATATTAGGTTCAAAAGGTATATTTGAAAAAAAAAGCATTTGCTTTATCCAACCATACAGCCTGTATGAGAAGATCAATTATGCAGTTGTATTCCATGATCTTCCCACATGCTTATGAGATTTTAACAGCCTTCATCCTAAAGCATGCAAAAATCAGCCCTAACGAGAAAGCATCCTAAGCCTTCATCACATCGCAATCATTGCTGTCCAAGAAACCAAGTCATGCCGGTGAATGTTCTTAAAAAGTATAATAGCATCCTCTACACTTCCAGATCTGGCATACATACTGATCAGTGCAAAACAAAACAACCCAGAAACTCTAAGAGAAATGTCGGTTTTGAAAAGCATACAACATTGAAGTTGTCACTATTGGAAAGTGCAATGGAGCACAATGATCTCGTGAAAAAAATAGACAACACACAGGCCAATCTCTGCAAACAAATCTCATCATCAGCATATTGCAATGTCTGAAATCTCATCATTTTTCTGCTGAGCAAAAACCCCTATTTCGAGCAAGCCTTGCAGCAAAAAACAAGGGAAAATATGGCAGTCTTTTTAAAGATGGCAGATCCTTTCCATTTAAGCCAGATCATGGGAGTCTAAATACTTACCCAAGATGCAAACCACTTTTCTGCTGCTTTTAAGGAGGCAGTACTTCAAATCCCTCAAATGGACGTTTTTTCATCAGTTTTCTTCAAGTCATGCAAAGGCCTGTTGCAGCACAAATAAGAGATGCATAATTGAAGTTAATACTTTGATGGACATAGATTAGTTAGGAAAACAAGATGGAAAAGCCCTATCAAAGAATAGATGACCTGGCTAATAACTCCAGCGATGGTGTCTGCCCTGTTGCTATATCAACTGCTCTTCGGAGGTGGTCAAATGACTTGCAGGTAGGTCGAAAATGATGATTCAACCTCTAGATGCAGCCCTGTTGATACCTCTGTGCTATCTGCTACAAAAGTCTCGCCATCAAATTTGACCTCCGGGCCTCCTGCATTAATCCTGAAAGCCCCTCCCGGATCTAAAACTCCTTCTCTTTCACAGAAGCCAGGTGCCGCTTGGAACCTGTTAAAAAGTTATGCGGCACTGCTAAGCTTGCCGAAATTGTGCCTTGCAGACGGTAGTGGCCTAGAAGCAGGAATTGAAGATTGGGCACTGCTAAGCTTGCCGGAATGTTTCCACCCATGGAAAACCCTAAACTGATGGCCTAACCCTAAACTGAAGGGCCTCGAGCACTGCATGATCAAATAAATTAAAAAATAGTTCTATAATGGTAATATAAAAATGAAGCAAGATAAAAAATGGATAAACACGTACACAACCACACGATCTCCCTCTTGTTCTTTTAATCAACGGTCAAAAAAAGGGCGCGCTCTAGAAGTACTATTTAGTACAGGCAGACGAATACGGCGACCAAATCATAGCAAAACCATTGAAAAAAAAGTATAAAAACATAAAAAAAACCCCCTGTTATTATGCTACATATTCCCTTTTAAAAAGTACAGTAACTTTTTAACAATACTCCAAAACCACAGACCTTCAAAAGAGAGTACACCAATGACAGAATTACCAATGCCCCAAATGCTATAATAGGGCTAAAAACTGGAAACAGTACAATCTGCAAATAGGCAAAATCTGCAAATAGGCAAAATAGGCAAATGCAGCTTGTTGCAGACGTGGAGGGAAGATATAATGCTTAGAAAAATGGTGGCAAGAACTCACCAGTGCGCACAGTCTGCGTTACTTCGTGAGTAAAAAGTGGGAGAGTAATGACCTGAAGAATAAAACATCATTGCAATTAGTATTGGTAAGAACAACTTCGGATTCTTGCTTTGTTTCCATCCTCACATGCCGCCCAGCTGAAAAGCTCCACAGCTCCAAAGATCCGACCCAGCGCAAGAGCCAGAAGCGCGAAACTGAGTTTCGTATCCAAAATTCGTCGTCATTCAATGGTGTCGGCTCGGCCAACTCCAAAAAAATTGAATTAAATGTTGGGGGATGCCGCAAGGGGGAACTCAGGCCAGAAGGGAACGCCGCATGCGTCTGCACTGTGGCGTTCCAGGCACATTTCCCAACCCCTTGCTATTTTAAAAAAGAAGATAAGACTCGTACCATCGAGATATTTATGGAACCTTAGAAAAGGTTGAGATCCTATAATTGGCCCACATACCTTTACCTTTTTCCCAAAAGGCTCCTTAATCCCTATATAAGGGGAAGAGGCGCGCTTATTGGATTCAGTTCAATCTCCATTCCCTTGTCTGCTCCTTCAACTGCTCCTTCAATTACCTCTTGCCACCTTCCATAAACTTTGTATTTGTTTCTTAGAGAGGATTCTCTAAGAATTGATGATCCTAAACTCCTTCTTGCTTGATGTAAATTGTGCATGGACTATCTTGGAGATTCTCGCTTTTGCAAGCCCGGTTGGGTGGAGAGCTTTGGACTAGAGGCCTGGTTTGGTTTTTAGAGAACCTTGAATGTTTTATTGCTGGTTTAGAATGGTTAATGATTACATGTTTAATTTTTTATTTTTGGCTAACTCGTGATCCGTATCACTGTTCAAAGCCCACAATTGGAATTACTGCTGGATCATAAATGCACACAATACGATTTTCAAATATAGCAAATTTCTTAACTGCCATTCTAAACAACTTTGTGGCTGTTTGGTCTGATGTGTGTTACTAGAACACAGCTGAAATCAGAATATGGTTGAAGGAGAAGGTCAACCCTTGTTGGATGGTTAATTGGACGTATGATGTGGTTCTGAACCTTCCCAAGAAAATCAAGAATGTGTTTGCCGCTGACATAACTAGATGTTATGAAAATATCCCAATTAGTGGAGAAGAAGGTATTATAGAAATAATTGAGGATGTTGCAGACTTAATATGAGATTATATGAGGTACAAGAAACCACTCACCTAGCTTGTAGTGAAGAGCAAATTGGGTACATATTGCATAAAATGGGAAAAAGTTAATTCTGATTTGTCTAACAAGAAAATTGTGGTGAAGAAGAAGAAGGAGAATTTCAAAAAAATTAATAACTGGCTTCTTGGCCATTGCTTCTTGCAAATGGGGAAATCAATCTGGAGGCAATGCAGGGGCATATCTATGGGGTTCTCATGCAGTCCTACATGGTGCAATATGTATCTGGCCTGATACGAGCTGAGATTTATTAGAAAACTTGCTCATCTTAACAGATTAAATGATATACCCAGGTTTCAGCATGCATCCAGATATATAGATGACCTGAACATCATCAATGGCAAGAATATAAGTGAGTTCTTTTCTAAGGAGTCTATTTGCTCCATATATAATATGGAGCACCTTGGAATAAAAGATAAAACGGAGTATGTAAAAGATACTGCTTTGGGATACATGGTTAATTTCCTGACCATCACTATAATGGTTAGGGATCACAACAGTGGATTATTCTCTTATGCTAGGTATGATAAAAGGGTGAAGCTTCCTTTCAAAGTCAACAAATTCATCAAAGCTTCTAGGTGCAGATCGTATGGACAGGCTCCCAGAATCATCACTTCTCAGATCTTTCCTTATGTGTATGCACACTCCAATCCAGTAACTACTGCAGAGGATGTATTAGGTTTAATCAGGGCCTTTTGCAACATGGATTTCTCAAAATAGATATTAATAGAATCATGTTGAAGACGCTAAGACAAAATAGTTTTCCAGGGCTACCGAGGACTCTTAAAAGATTACTGTAAGCTTTCTGTATACTGATATCGCATTGTTCAGGTTATTAGAATAGATTCATATATAGGGAGGGAAGGATTCCTATGTTGCAATGGGGCCCTACTCTCCCTGTTGTAATATAATTTACATTCTGCATGGGATGTACTAAAAAATGTAAAATTTAAGGGGGGCCCCTGAACTACACTACGAAAGGAGGCATGATTTTTTTGTGTAAATCTAGACATAATGGCCATTTAATTCTCACCCAGACTTGGTTGCACACATTAGAAAACTAAGATATATTGGGGTGACTTGGAAATTATTGCATGTGATATTGGACTATAGGGGTTAATGTGCATGTGTAATCCCTTAATATTTGGAACTCGTATTTGATGTTTGGATGGCCTCACCAAATAGTATGGTGCCCCAAACCATGGAAATGGTATATTATGATAAAAATCCTCATATTTTTGAATTATAGAATTTCAGACCTAAACAGTGAGCATGGCGGTCGATGTGCATGTTGACAGGATGATTAGACAAAGTGTACACAACAAGCTGCTAGGCATCAACAGATGGATCCGAACTATTTGCATCTTAGGGTTTCTGGTATGGAAATATCTTCGGTGCCTTCGATTTATAAGAAGATGCACAGTTTTAAGATTTAGGGTTTGTACTTGCAATGCTATCCTAGCCGATTGTTGGCTCATGGGAAGAAAGAAAGATGGATTGAATAAATCCACTATAGCTAAGCTAGAAATGGAAAAAAACAAGGTAGAAAAGAGGAGGAAAATCTTCGATTTCCATAAGCCAGCTAAGGGGCTTAACATCAGGACTGGCAATTAGAACAGGCAAGAGGATGTGGGCAGCAATGCACAAATCGTGCATGGTTGTAATGAAAGTGTCACTGGTGTTCTAGTTAATGTGGCTGAGAAAGGCAAAGATAAGGAAGATGCCCAGGAAATTGTAGTTGAAGATAGTTGTATTGGCAATATGCATGAAAATCCGGAGCCTACTAATGCTGATCTTAACCAGAAGGTTTGCTGTAGATGTTCATAAGATTTTGGCCGAAGGTTGGGTTGGGCGATTGCTTTTTTTTTTTTCTAAGTGGGTTTTATTCCAATGGTTCAATTTTGGCTATTTTCTTAGTTTCCTTCCTATGATCTCGCGGGACAGGGGCCGGATTCATGGATCTGGAAGTGGCTGCAGCAGAGTTGCCGGAGTTGGCTGGGTTGCTTCTAGTTTTGTGCAGGGCTCCATATGCTTTACAGGGCATCTGATTTACGGTTGCATCTGGGTCTTGCATTGAAAAGCAGTTGTTTCCTTTTTTATGAGGGCCGATTCATGCATCTGCCCTCATTTGCAAATCTTGGGCTGCACAGTCCGAAGCTTCAGGCTGCTCGGAGTTCTGATCATATCCGAGAGCAGATCCGGACGATCTTCGCAGCAAAGCGACGCCCTTGTCTTCCTCGCTTGACGATCTTCTGCTATCTCTGCAGAGTTGCCTCTTTAGCAATCTTCCGAAGCTATCTTCGGACTGTGCTTGGCGATCTTCTGCTTAGCAGCGATGCCGCTTGCCTCTTTAGCTCTTTTTGGCTCTGCTAGCAGCGATGCCTGCCTGTTTGCCCTCACCGGAGCTTATCAGGTTCAGGCTTGAACGAACCACCGAAATGCGCATGTATTTGCACATTTTGGTGTATCCAATGTTTATACGTCATAATTCAATGGTTTAACAATGTTTCAAACTTAAAAAAAATACAAAAAGGTTACACTTAGCGATAAGGTTACACTTAGCGATAAGATTCAGGTTTGAATAGTTAATTTGGCAACTTTTGGCTTTACCCTTTCTAGGCTAATGTTCAAATGGTTTTGCTACAGGTAACCGAGTCTATCCTTCCATTCCATACAAGGATATGCCTGCTACTTTTTGGTGCTCTCTAAACTTTACTGAAGTTCTAAATCAGCATAATAAGACTTGGTATACCTCAATGTTTTAAGACAGCGTATTGCCGAAAAATGCTATATTTCTGTTTTAACTACCAGCATATGAGATTTTGTGCTTTGTTGCTCAAGGATGTTGTTTATGTTTTGACTACTAGATTTGTTGTGCGTTAAGGACCTAAACTATTACACCTATTAAGGATTTGGATGACTATGGTATTTCTAAAGACTGATGACAAAATTATTTGTAGCGCCTTAAATGGCTTTAACTCTGTTAGTTATGTGATGCCATGGGATTTCATAGCTAAAGGAAAAAATTAATAGAATCATATTACATGCTTTTGTTTTTTGATATTATTGTATCTTATTCATTTCTATTCTTCTCAAAAAGAATCTAATTTGGTGTTTAATGAGATTATTTCAAAATGAACAAAGTTGTTCAAATGAAGTGACTTATATTATTTTCTAAGAACATCCATATCAGGGGCTAGATGTAGATTGCACTTGTCTATTTCTAATTTTTTCAAATGGAACTATAAGGCCTAAGACTGTTGTTTCCTATGGTCTTAATAGACTCAAAGAGTTTTTTTTTTAATAAGCATTTGGATGCAGATAATCAACATGGATAGGAACGCAGGCAAAGCCATTTGGAGAGCAAGATACAAGGATAACAAATAAGATACTCTAATTCTAGAATGGGACTCGCATGAAACCAACAAACCGAACTTGCTTCTCATTCATCTCAGCAGATTTTCTACAATGGTGGATAGTGGGTAGCCGCACACATGCGAACTACCCATAAAAAATAAAGGGAAAATCCAATTATATCATTTGGACCCCAACAAAATACAATGCTAATAGAGACTGGGCTAGTGTACCTGCCGAAAGCTTATCACCGGGATTAAAAAACCCCGCCCTTTCGGGTTTTCGAGGAAAAACCCTAGTGATAAGCCTTCGGCAAGGGGCTTGGACAAACGTAAGGCATAAAAATCGCTCCCAAAACCCACGAATGGAAAAGTCGAAACAGATGCCGCTCGCTAACCTGTACCTGCACATCACCAACAAAACAACAAGACAAAACAAACCTCACAGAGTGGAGGGGCTGATTACGCGCGTGCCACGCGATAAAAATACAATAACAAAGAAGGGGGGGAGGGTGGGTTCAAAGAGAATAAGGTACTGCTGAGAGAGAAGAGGAAGCGCCGATGAGAAGTCGAAGCAGAAACGCGCCTAAAATAGCGAACTCCCAAATAGAACGGGCATGCGCCGCCCCCATGCATGCAAAACATGCATGCTCGTCCCATTCTAGAATGGCGATCCGATGTCTCGGATCGATGGGATCAGTGGAATTTAGGGCACATGGTTAACATATTATGGACTTGCAGAAAATCATGTTATAGAATAATATATTAATTATAGAAGATATGGATGCAGATAACCCAAGGCATATGGCATGTTCTTAAGGGCAAGTATAAGGTGGCCATCTAGTACGAAATTAAGGATAATATGATAAATAATAGATTGAGATGAGCCATGGTGGAAACATATTTTATGAAGAAAATAAGATACTACTAATCATTAACAAGAATGGTTTTGATAAAATACAGATATGGCGGACAAAAGAAGATTCGAATATACAGAAAACTGAATCTGACCCTCGAAATCATTGTTACAATTGGAGGATGGGTAGGCATGGGTCGTACCAAACTAGACAGTCGGATATGGCATGGAAATAGATATGACGATGCACACCCGTAGTACTGTCGGTAGCAAGGACATGACTTCTGCTTTTTAGGGTTTATAGGAAATGCTTATATAGACATAAATGCATTGCTCAAACAAAAGAACAGAGCTATTCCATGCTGGATCATACGACCCCTAATATAGGCAGAAAGAAAGGGGATCTTAATATGGCTACAAGATAGAGGATTGTTGAGGAAAAGTAGAAGTTAGGCAATAAAAAGATATAACCATCATTCAATTAAATTGGGATTATGTCTATTCCAAAATCGCGCCGTATAAGCATTGTATTGACCATTATATTGAATTAACCACACTTTTGCACTGTGTTCATTTTCGGGCTAGGAAGATGCATTTTATGTTAAAATGCAAAGGCATTCAAATATTCGATGCAAATGACCCATATTATGACAGAATGTTGGCAATAGAAAAAGCAGGAAATTGCTTATTAATTCGCACATTCACGGACGACAACGAAATCTAAACATTGAAATTGTAATGCTTTACGAATAAATAACGCAAGCAAGTTGCTACAAAGCGAGATTTTTTTAGGGTTCAAATCGAAGGTGGCGCGATTTGCTTGGCATAAATAACGCATTATAATAGAACATAATCTTAAAAACTAATCCGATTCATCGCCGCCAGCGCCGCAGCGTCCCGAGATCCCGGCCGATCATGAACAAACCATGCTCGATTCCATATAAGATGGATTACAACATCAAAGGGATCAGGATAGAAGCGGACGGGATTCATAGCAACGACATCAAGCCAGTCCTGAAGTTCTATTTCTAGCTCGCGGCACCTGCAGAGGTCCGCATGGTTCATCTTGCAGGTAATAGAATGTGCCATAATAACAAGCAGAAGGCAGAGACCGAAGCCGATGGTTTGCCAATTTCATGCATGCCTATTTATACACACCTAAATTATTGACAGTAGATACATACAAATTATTGCAAGTATAGCAAACCATACACATAATATAAAAAACAATACGCATTATGTAACCAATAATGCTGATATATAAGAACACAATATATATTCAAAACCTTTTCGTAAAGTATATTTCATATTCAAAACTTTTTGGAAAGTGTATTTCCCGTGATACATATATAAAAAAAAGTTCCCTTTCTAGAACGATCTTCTCTAGGTCCCCCGCCAATTTCCCTGTCCGATTAATGGGTATAGTGTTTGTATCTCTTCTAATCGCTTTTCCCCTGAAGCTATTTCGCGGCAAGATACCGACAAAACGAAGCAGAAGTCATCTTTTGTCAAAATCTTCGGGATGATAGGATGGTGGATTTAGTGATCGTGGACTGATTGAAGCAACACTTCAAAGCGCCATCATCAACTATAATGATGTCTTCCTTCTCCGAACGCCCAAGTCATCCATCATGTCGCCAAGCATTTCACAAATATTTTTTTACCCGTAGGATCCTTCGGGTTATTGAATGACTTACATTTGCTCGATCCCAAACAGATGCCCAATCTCTATGTAACTCGGGAACTACTCTCAAAACTTCCTCAGATATTTCTATTCTCCATCGACGACCAAATTGCAATAAACCAAATAAAGTGAAAGCTTGGTCTAACATCTCCTTCAGATACGGTGACGGATATGCCCATTTCAGATATGTCTCAAATGGTTTCGTGCATACCATGATAAAGGGAATTGTGCTTTAGGTAACGCTTTTGCGCAGCACTCCATTCAAATCGAACACCAGAATTTTGAGGAAACTAGATTAGGTCTCAGAATAATAAAGCACACACTTGTGCCCGGCGCGATTTTCAATTCTCGTTTGAATAATTGAAATCGCTACCGGCGCGCATTTTCAATTTGGTTTGAAGAATTGAAATCGCTACCGGGCGCGATTTTCATTTCGCTTGATTAACATACCTTTTCGTTCCTCGCTCAACATCCGCAATGATGAGCTTATTCTCGGCCGTCTTCGGATTCCGCCGGTGTCGACCACATCACTTAGTGTTTGAACTATGGTTGATACTTCATTACTCTTTATGCTAACCCGACTCGAAGCTTTCGGAATCCATCAGATCATCTAGGATTTTGTCTTCTTCGCTTATGCTACCTACATCCACTTCCGCCGATTTTTCAATGTGATTGGAATGAAAGGCACGCCTCTACCGCATAGTTAAGCCGCCGCTTGTCGATATTCTTCTTTATGCCCTCTAGATGCTTTCTCATTTCTTCCCGGCTCTGCTGACCCGGTCTGCGCGGTAATGGGACTTAGAGCTGGAAGCTTTATTTTTTGCACTACCTAACGGACCCCTAGGTGCCACCTCTAGCACTTTCGAAAAAATATCAAAGGAAGTCCTTGGCTTGACCATCGAGACCACACTTTGGCATTTCCTAGCTAGCTTCAGAGCTTCCCACCGACATAACCTTCAACATGAAACTCCCAACACGTAGACTCTAAAGGGCGAAGTCTTCAATCGAAAACTCGAAGGGCCAAAGAAAACCCGTACTTATTCAGCCTCCCTTATCGCCGTCAAGTAGCTCATACTTGATTGGTGAATTAAGGGCGATTGGTCGACCTGCTTTTCTTTTTCCTCTTCCTCTTCGATCCTCTTCAAAGTCCACATCGCATAGTCTCCTTCCCTTTGTCTTGACATTGGATTCGACATAAAAATATTTTTCAATAGGGGTTCATCTAGCCGATAGCACCGCCAAGCAATCTTCTCACCTTCCGGTTTCCCCCTTGAGTCTTTCATATTCTTTATCATCCATAATGGCTATCATAAGGACTAGCACATGTGAGATCTTACTTTCGGCAATTAAACTCACTATCTTTGTTTTCATCTATCATTCCGCTTGCCTCATCACTTTAATGCATTCGACATCATTTGCAGCAGCTAGTGCATATGCGTAGGACATGTCGGAGTGGCAAACTGTCACGATAGTATAATGCATCTCAGTCGTCAAACCACCGCATGTGTTGAAGAAGGTGCTGTAATCATCTGTCCATCTCGTGCCCACGGCTATCAAGAACAAATAGAGTGATGTCGGTTGGCCCTTCACCCACCCTCCGGCATGGCACATTTATAACCGTGGACACCTTATAGAAAAAAAGGAGACTCGTTTCTGCCGTCTTCTTCACCAAAGCAACTTTTCTTTTTAGGTCGACGCAACTTTCGTCGTGAATCCTTAAGAGTTGCCACATTCTTCGCCTTTTTCTGCTTCACAAAATCTTTTGACCAGAATACATATTTCTTAATGTCATCATTAGATACGTTGTACTTTTGCATTAAGCCTATCTCTCGATAACATCATGTCTCCCCGAGAGCCTTTTGCGGTTCTTCGCCCAATGCCTTTTTTCAGACTTTCATATTTTTATCGATTCGCATGCATCTTCAAAAGATGTCAAGTGCTTTGTCGCAGACGTTTTTTGTAGATAACTTCCTTTTTCTCGATGCAACTATCTAGAATAGAGATTAATTCTGCCAGATCATCCAATCCTTGTGCCTTTCTCATTTTTGTGATATGTATATCAAAAATAGACGTTATCTTGAGGGAAACCCGCCATAACGAATCGGCAACTTCTTTTCCGAATAGGCGTCCCAAAATTCGTTCCACTTTTCCCATACCTGGTCAGAAGAAAAAACAATCTTGCAGGCATCCTTTGGCACCGTTTGCTCTTCTGTGCCAGCTTGTGCATCCCCTTTTTTCTTCTTTGATCTAGTGCCCTTGGTCTTGTCCTGTATTATGGTTTGGCACAGTGTCCTTTCTAGTAATTTGAATTCGGCACTCTTAGATTGCCCTTGTCTGGTCGGCATTGGTTTTCCATATTCGATCCATTGGTTACGAGCGTGCCGCAACTGCTCCACATACGGACTGCAAAATATGGGCCGTTAGATAAAAAAAATAGACAGGCCGTGAAAGTAACAATATAAAAGCGCCAGCGGGCGTTTCGCATCCGACGGATTTACAAAGAACGGCGCCGGGCGCGATTTCTTCACGATGAAGAATTCGCGCCAGGCGCGTTTCTTGTAAATCCATCACAATAACAACATAAAAAGCTGGCGCCCGGTAGCGTTTTAATAATCACGTATTTAAAAACGCACCTGGGCGCCATCTCTTCATGTATGCCATATGAAGAAATCGGCGCCCGGGCTTTTTGTAAAATACGCGGATTAGATTAAAACGCCACCGGGCGCATTTTGGAACGCTATGTGTGGGAAAATAAAATACCTTTTGTATAGGAATGTCTTTTCCCATGTCATTCAAGATGGCCGATTTCGCTAATTTCGGCTGGCCGTTGTTGAGCCACCGAGGAACCAGGCAATTTCGACCAATACAGTCTATATAGAATAACCGATTTCCGTTTTTGTGCTTGATCGATCAAAACCTTCAGCCTCCAATCGAATCGCTGGCCATCTATTATCATGAAGTGAATATCGAGGTTGCCAATTAAATCTTCAAGTTTATTCCATATCAACACCTTCTTCGTCTTCATATCAAAAGGCACCACATCGGCCGACATTGGCACTCGGCCCCGGTTTTCTATCATCTTTGTTGACTATTTCCATTGCGGCCGCTTGTCGTGATCTTCGCCGACAAACATAGCCGCCGTGGACCAAAAGCCCTGTCGACATGGATAGGATCGCGGAAGCTAAGGCCCGTGGATACTTGTCGCATATTTTTGAGTTTGCTCATGGCCTCTAACTGTCTCGCCTTTGTCATCATCACTAGTCATATCCGTAATGCCTAGAACGCCCGGTGTTTCCCGGCTCTAGAACTTGCATCTTCCTTCTCTTTTAAAGCTTGTAGGTACGTGACTAGTCGACGGACTTTATCTTGATTGCTCTCCTCACACGGAGAGACCTTCACATATTGTTTTGGTGTCAATAGATCACCACCGACCAACCAAATTTGAAGAGGTTATCTTCGCCTCATCCGTTCTTAGGGCGATCTCCTTAAAGGGCGGCATCGCAATAATTTAACTTCTTCAATACTTTTTTTTTTTTTCGACCGCTTCAAGTAATAACGGAACAAGTAAGAATCGCCCCGTTCTTCAGATGTGATCGTAATACCTTGTTTCTTCATTTGATCTGTTTCCTTAACTCTAGACATGAAAATCGATCCGTCTTTCCGCTAGTCTTGAAGATCTCCACATACCATTCAAAGCCCTCGGTAGATCTTCTTCGACATGGAGGCTCTACCCGAGCCTTCATTATTCCTGGTCAGATCGCCAATGGTCACAACGTGTGCCAAACGCAAGAATCGATACATCTTCATCCGTTTTGGTTTTTTTGCGGCAGATGTCCTCGACCGCGCAAGCAGCTTTTTTCTTTTCACAATTTTAGAAGATCCTGAAAGTTACAATCATGTGGTGAGTAATGAAATCGCGCCAAAAACATAAATTGTACACAGGAAAAGTAGCAGAGACAACAAAAAACAATCATCTCTACATTATAAATCGCGCCGAGCGCGTTTTTAAGAGGGGCCCTACAGACACTTCTCTTTTATAAGAGACATACTAGGCTACAAAAAAGACTTGTCAAAAGAACTGGAGAATACAGAACAAAAGTATAAACAAACAAGTCTGCAAGAAACTATAATTAAACGGTCTACATTATACAAAATGGAGAATACAAAACAAAAAACACAGAGTACAGGAGAAGATTATAACAAAAAACACACAAAACAAGGTAGTAAAAGCAGTAGAAATGACACAGAAACAATATAAAAGGTAGAAAATACACAGAGACACGCATACACAGAAAATACATCCTAAAAACCTAACAAAAAAAGGGACACAGAAATCAATTACAAAACAAAAAACAGATCAATTACCTGAGGCGCTTGTTGGATTTGTGCTTTCGCTTGTTCAGAAACCTCCGTGCCCGGATTTGTGCTTTGGCTGTCGCCCACCTCTACCAGCGCCTCGGCCGCGCCCAGATCCTCTAGACGCCATAGAACTGCAAGTGCGGATAGTATGAGACTGGGGTTTTGGTTTGAACTTATATGTATGCGTTCATAATCTAGGCCGCCGATTTACAAACCGTAGAATTCAAATTCAAGCGTCCTTTTAAATTTATACATTTAATTAACCGTTTGTCCGGCCATTTACAAATTTAAATTGTGTTTTTCTTTTTAGTGCAATTTCAAGATAACAATTAATTATTAATTTCAAGAAACGATATGTGGCAATCTACTATCACCTAATCGGCCACCTACTATCGAGCCCAAGATCATTCCTACTATCGAGTGCCCAAGAACAATCGACTATCGAGCCCAAGATCCGTTCGATCGATCAAGATTCGTTCAATCCCATTCGATCGATCGAGCCTTCAATCCATTCGATCGAGCCGCCTTCAATTCCCATTCGATGTCGGGCCGAACTATGGTGAGTGTGATTCCATTCAATGCATTCTCTTGTTCTCTATTTTTCGTCCCTCTATTTTTACAATCCATTCGGTTCTTTATCGCTAATGGGGAGAAGAATGCTATATTTTAACAAAGAAACTTGAAGCCGAGTAGGCTCATGTAAAATCGAAGATCTGAATCCAAGTTCTATGTGTCATGGTGTTCCTCTTGGAAACTTTTTTTAAGATTTCCATTATAAACCTGCAATTATGAAGATGAGGCTCTTCCAAGAAGACATCCCGGTGCATATACGGCTTGGTGAAAGTGTGGGCACATTTGTAGCATGGCCAAAAGAACGTCGAAAAAAGGTATGTATATTTGGATATTCAAAAAGAATGAATATATCATAACATCTGCGTGATGTTGTGAATTTTGAATTCTGCGGATGTTCTTTAGCCAAATATATCATCCCCATGAAACTACACATTAATGAAAATATGTAGTTTCTTGGGGTTGGTCATAATCGGGTGGAGGGCATCAAAAGGATTCAATGTTTTCGACATTGCATAAAAAACATAATAAACTAATGACAGAAAAGTATAGTGCAAAATTGCGCCAGGCGCGAGTTTGTATTCATATTCCAAAAAAGTGTATGTACATTTCTTCTTCTACAAAAATGCGCCAGGCGCGAATTCTTTCTATCTCTACAATCTGTCACATAGGCCCACTTCATCGGCCCAATACCGCAAAAAGTCCCACCTGTACCACTGTGATATGACAGGATCCTCATCTTCCCTGCGAATGTCGAGTCTCCAAACCAGAGTGTTGTATCGATCCTTGATACTATAAATCAAATCCTCGTACTTATTTGTTGGCATGAGCCTTACTAAGAGCATGAGGAGCCGCATATGTCCATGCGATGGAAGTGTTCCCATGGCCCCATGGTTCGAAAATAGGGGAGTTCCTCCCCTAAAAATCCGCCCACTTGTGTTAAATTCCGATTCTCTTGAAAATTTTCCGGCAATATTCCGGCAAAAATTAACAAATTTTCGGCAAAATACACTAAAAACTACACTAACATATATTTTTTCCGGTAGCCTCAAATAGCTAACGGCATTTTTACTGGTTAGACTCATTGCTATTTTCGAGCCCTGCATGGCCCCTGATACAGACTGTCTAATGGAATCTCCAACTCTCTTTGAACGTTTTGAACATCACAATCAAGTAATATCTTGTACAGGGTCCAGAGTTGATGGTCGTCCAGGGGAAGTGTATTTGAACTAGAACCATCCAGTGTAGGATCAGCCAGTGTCCATGCATAAGGAAAATCCATGGCACTAGAACGAGAGAAATTAAGTAATTAGCAAATGATATATATTTCTCTCCCCAGTAGAAGGATTCTGAACATACATAATTCAAAACGCGCCAGGCGCGTTTGCTTTGTTTTTTTCACAGATCTATTTCACACGCGCCTGGCGCGATTTGTATAGAACCGTATGAAATAGAAAAGCCAAACTAAAAGCAGCGCCGGGCGCTTTGATTAACCTAGTGGAAAATTGGAAACAAAAATAGAAATCGCCAAGCGATTTCTCCCATTCTAACATATTATTCTAACGAATGCATAATGAGAATACATTATTTTAGTTCAATATTTAGTTCATTGTTTTAGTTCATTATTTAGAAGATGATAGAGGAAGAGCTAGTGAAATAGAATAAGAGCGCATCTGAAAAATCATATAAGCAAGATCATAGAGCGGATAGATCATAGATCATAGAGCAGATAGATCATAGATCATAGAGCAGATAGATCATAGATCATAGAGCAGATAGATCATAGAGCAGATAGATCATAGATCATAGATCATAGATCATAGAGCAAGATCATAGAGCAGATAGATCATAGATCATAGATCATTATTTACTTCATTATTTTAGATCATTAATTAGAACAGATAGAGGAAGAGCTAGTGAAATAGAATAAGAGCAGATCATATAGGCAAGATCACAGAACAAGATCATAGAGCAGGATCTATATATGAAGGTGGTAGGGCAATTTAGGACACATGCATGTAAAAGTAAATAACATGCTTTATGTAAAATACCTACTTTATGTAAAATATGTGAAATACTAACCTATTTCTCGTTTCAGACCGAGAATTGAGCCTTTGCCTTCGAAAAAAACCAAAAGATCGAAAACCAAAGTTGATTTGATTCGAGAAGCCGAGAAGCCGAGAAGCTTTAACACAAAAAACCAAAGTTATTCAAAGTCAGAGAGATTGTAGAGAGCCGAAAAACCAAAAAAGCCAAAAAAGCCTACAAACCTTTGAGCCGAAAACACCTTTGAGCCGAAAACCCTAAAGCAGATGATTGTAGAAGCCGAAAAACTCGAAAAGCCGAAGTTTAAAGCATATAGAAGCCGGTTTAAAGCGATAGAAGTTTAAAATAAGAACACAATACAGATAGAAGCCGAGAAGCAGATAGAATTCGGGATTGAAGCAGATTGAAGCGCCTAGATAGCCAGATTGAAGCAGATAGATAGCCAGAAAAGCAGATAGGTCGAAAGCAGATAGGTCGAAAGCGCAGTTCGAAAAGCATACCGAAGCGCAGCTCGAAGCGCAGCTAGTAAGAGAAGATCGAAAGAAAAGATCGAAAGCGCACAGAAGTTCGAAAGAGAGACAGAAAAGCTGGAAAAGTTCGAAAGGGATTGTAAACTAGAAATAATAACTGCTTTAAAAAATTCGTACCGCGCCATAATAACTGCCGCGAAAATTTATTGCAAGGGTTATAAGTTATAAGATTTAAGGTTATAAGTTAAGGTTAATAGTTTTAAGGTTATAAGTTAAGGTTATAAGTTAAGGTTAATAAGTTAAAGTTAATAATTTTAAGGTTTATAAGTTAAGGTTATTAGTTAAGGTTAATATTTTTAAGTTCATAAATAAGGTTATAAGTTTAAAAGTTTATGAATTTGAATTTAGAAGTTTTAAGTTTTAGAAGTTTTAAGGTTATATTTATTGAAGGTTTGAAGTTTTAACCTTAAAACTTCTAACCTTAAAAGTGCTAACCTATAATAAGCTTTAAAGTTGTTTCTAAGGTTACAACATTTAAGGTTATTATAAGTTAATATATTATAGGTTAACTTATTACTATTATAGATTAAGTTATTATAGGTTATTAAGGTTATTATTAAGGTTAACTTTCATTTAAGAACATGTTAGGGAGATGTTATTTGGATATGCTAACTTACTATAAGTTTTTTATGCATTTTAGGTCAATGGCATGCAAAATGCTAAATCCCCCAAGGCCCCCAATGATGGTGATCAAGGCAAGGATGACAAAGATGATGGCAAAGGAAAGGAAAAGACCTCAAATGAAAAGGATGATGCCAAAGGTAAGGAAATTGTACTTTATAATTCCAGTCGATTGGAAAAACAAAAAGGTCAAGATCCCGCATGCATGCAATGAGAGGGAGAGGGAGAAGGGATTATTGTTCTAGCAGATCCTATCAATGCAAAGTGAATGATGAAAGATTAGGGGAGGACAGGTTAGGTGTGGCAATCTCAAAATTATATGACAATTGGAAGGAAAAGGGTTGAGGGCAAACAAGAATGCCTTGCTTGTGTGAAGCAACTAGAGGTTCCAACTATTGTTGCATGGCCTAGGGACAAGATTCAACCTGGAGGGGAACTACACGTTTCCTATAGATGTAGAACCATTGTCAATAATGTTCACACAAGTGTAGCAAGAGGCCACTTCCAACTTTCAAACATTATCCCACCAAAAGATGCAAGTCGATTATGATTGTTCTCCGAAGCCTTGATGAAGGTTAGAGGAAGTGAATGTTGTTGGGCCTCAGTATTAGAATGTTCACAATAGAGGAGATGGTGGCAAGCAAAGAGCTACATATCAGGAACATAAGTGTGATAGCAGAGGAATTTCATGTACACCATATTTGGCTATGCAATTGGGATGAAAGATCAAAGAAGAAAAGATTCCCATTGAATGGAAAGTGGATATGTTCAAAAGCATGGATGTCTATACATGGAATTCCAACCTCTTCTTGGCATAACCGGCAAAAGAGACATGAAAATGGTAGTAAAATTGCATTGCATGGGAACACCGGCACGGTAAGGCCTACCTCAAGAACTATAGTGCAAAGGAAATATTTGAAAGATATGTGGATTTCAATGCGTAAAACATGCCACATAAGAGTAAGAAGGATGAACAGTGGTAGAGTTATTGTTGAAAAGAGATTGCCATCCCATTGTACCCTTAAGAGCATATTAGAGAAAATAAATGCATTGCTTGAGAACTTGGAGTGGCCTCTATATATCCCCAGTTTTAGTAGGCTATGGAATAAGCATTTCAAGCATGTGACCATAGCAACTTCAAACAACTTTGCCAAGTGCAATTTATGTGCTAATTTGAAGGAGACACTAGATAAGACCGCGGCAACCAAGTCTAAGGGCAAAGATAAAGGGAACATATGAAGGACCATATGACGGATCAACTATCATGTAGATCAACTTATTGGATGTGGAGGACCTTATCAAGAATGGAACCTAATAACTATCTATGTATTATACATGATAAAATGGACCAACAGAAGACTTGTCTTCCACAATTCAAGTACATTCCTAAGTCATGTGGAAGATCATACCCTTTGCAGATTTCAATGACTGGGGCAATATTGCATGGGCAGTCTCAGACCTATTATGGCCATTTCAGTTTAGAGTTGTGGAGTGATGCTCCGATTTTCACATTGGGAGTATCATGAGGTGTTTAAGAAACTATGAGAAGGGTTACAATGGTCACCCTATGGGATCCTACACTAGCCAGGCACTACATAGTGCATTGTTGGATGGAACCCTAATAGTATTGAAAAGTTTAGCAAGGCAAGATTTAGGAGGAATGGACCTAATGAACATGTTGGAGCTTCAACATCTCGTGCTAAACCTCGAGATCTGCCCAGAAAGCTCCTCTTGCAACTAGATAATTGTGTTTGGTCAAAATAAGAACAGGTGGATGTTTTCTTTCCTATCCTACTTACCGGTTTGTGGGTATTTTTGAAAGAGTCAATTTGGGGTTCCTAATGCCCGGACATACTCATGAGGATGTGGATGCATTGTTTGGAAAATATAGTCATGTATTGAGACAGCAGACAGTTACCAACTTTCCCAGGCTATTGGAAATATTTCATGGATGTACAAATCCATCTCCTATAGGATCTATCATAGAAGAAGTGCCTGATTGGAAGAGTTTTGTGGATGGTTATGCTCTCGACATGGAAGGTCATTCTAGACCTCTTCAATTCACTTTTTGGGTGAGAGAAGGGATTCCAATCATGCAATGGAAAATGAGACCTTCGGAGGAGATGTGGAGAGGTGGGGCAGAAATTTGGCTTGAGGGATGCAAATGGCAAGCCTATGATACCTCCTGGTCAACCAAAAGCTCTAAAACCAACTGAAGAAGTCAAGCAATTGGGCTTGACTAAGGATGGCATCAATGACTACATCAAGCATTGGCAAACTAATTCAGATGACACTAATCGTGCATTGATAGATTATTGGAAGAAGGTGATCAACTTGTTGGATGAGGTAGACACATCCTCAGAAGAGCTGCTAGAAGGGTGGTTCCCTAAAAGTAAGTGGAAAACATTAGCTGGTGCTGACGAAGATGATGGTACCATTAGTAGCATTGTGAAGGCATATGCTCCTCCTCAATCTGATAAACACTATGTTGGTCCTAAGAAGGATAGGCCAAAATATTTAGGCATGGATTGTTATGAACCTTCTACTGACGTGGAGTGCCACCAATTTGTAGTAGTAAAACTAGCAGATCTAGAGACCTATCCAGTGTGGTTGGGATACACTATCTCGGATATTTGCAAAGAAGAAGGTGATGTTAACTTCAATAAGGTGCGCGTGGAATGGTGGTGTCCAGTACATCAGTTGAGTAATGTCACCGATAAAGAAAGATATTCAGATTGTTGGACAAAGAGGTGGAGGAGAAATCCAAGTGATCCTGATCTTTGGCTAGACATTGAAACCGTATTGTACTCGTGGACTCCAAAAACTATTCCTAGTAAAACAGCGAGAGTTACAATACCTCAGGATGTAAGGAATAAGGTTCTCATATCCTTGGGGATGCTAGTGGAAAAATGAAAAACAGTTACTATGTATCTTTTCTACAGTTAAAGTTGTGTACTACTTGAGTTCCATGATATATGATTTTGTAATTTGAAGTTAAGGTGTGAATTTATATTCCCATGTGTGATTATATGTTAACGTCTATTCTAGTCTAAGGGCAACAAAGTTACTAAAAAAGTGAATTTATCAAAGTTACTAAAAAAGTGCAATATAAAATTTATCCCAAAATTAAGACATAATCCCAATTTAATTGAATGATGGTTATATTTCAATATAGAACTTCTGCAGTTTCTTCCAAATGTAGTGGTGCAGGGCAGAAGAATGCAGAGATAGATGGTAGTGGGGTGGAGAAAGAAATGACTGCTACCAAAGGCAAACTCAAGCACAAAGCCATGGAGGATCCTTCTGGGAAGGGAAGATAAGCCAAGGAGGCTGTAGATCTTGTGACGGTCCAGGGGAATATACGCCATAAATACGTATATTCCTGGATCCGTCACCATACAGGTCTATCTTCATAGCCTTGTATACCATAGAATGGGTCGAAGAATCATACCAATCGGAGACCCGAGTGAAAAATGGTGCAAATCCATAATTAGCACTTCAAACCATTAGAAAATTCGAAAAATTTTAGGTATAATACGAATTAATACAGGATTAATACATATCTTAATAATTAAATAATTACTAAATATGGTGTAATTAATAAGGGGGGGCTAATAGATAGGGGTAATTATGGTGAGAGAATATTCCTAGGGACCCTCCTTTTTAAATATTTGACACCTCATTCTCTCTCTCCAACCTTCCACCTCCACCTCTCTCTTGCTTTCCTTTACGCCACCCATTTCCCGAACAAGAAGACATGGCTCGCACCAAGCAAACCCCACAGAAGGCCCGGCCCTAGGCCCACCCTCTCCATGGCAAGCAGTGCAGGCATGGCACGCCAAGAAGGTCCCCGAAAGCACCTTCGGCCGAGGCCAGGCGACGACGGAAGTCCCCCGCCAGCCAAAGAAGAAGCCAATAAGCCTCCTTCCATGATGCCGAGGAGAGTCCCAGCAGCAGTTCTCCGTCGGCAGGTACTCAGAGAACCGGCGAGTCTCGCCATTTCGGGCCCCTGACATCGGGTGGAAGAAGAGGTGGAAGAACAGCACAACAACGTGTAGGGGAAGCGTGGTCCTTCAAGCACCAAAGAAGAAGGGCAAGGAGAAAGTCGCTGAGTGGCCGGGAGGAGAGGGCCGCCAGGGAAGAAGAGGGAGCGGAGCGGAGTTGAGGCAGCAGTGAAAGGAGAACGAAGAGGAAGAACGATAGGCCTCACCGGACCGGCCGCCATAGAGGAGCCCGGGAGGAAGAGGAGGCACAGGAGGGCGGTAGTGGAGAAGAGGAGGAGGAGCAAAGATCGTGACTCGGACGCCGTGCCACCCTACCCAGTGGGCCGAACCACCAAAAGTGGTGAAGAAGCGTAAGGTGGAGGGCATTCGCGGGCCCGACAGATCGCTAATTGGGTAAAAAAATGGCGATACAAGGAGTACTCCGCCGCTGGACGAGGTACAACGATTGGTATTGCCGCCAGAGGTGCAAATGGTTGTGGAGGGCGGCAGTCAAGAAGAACCAGCCCGGGCCACCCCCACCTAGACCGAAAAACCCAAGAGGGGTTCACCACGGGCCTAACAAAGACGCATCGGGTGTTTAGGAGATTAAGCACTTCCGTGATGTGCACAAATCTCCCGATAAGGAAGGCCTTCGAAAGCGCCTCCTTAGGGAAGTAATGCAGAGTTAGGACCGATTATAGGGTTACCCCTCTAATGACCCGCCCCCCCGCAAGAGGTCGCCGGGCGTAGCTGGTGCAGCTCTTCGAGGAAGGGAACCTCTGTGCAATCCATGCTAAGCGAGTCACCCTCATGCCGAAGGACATTCACTTAGCACGGAGGATCCGCAGGGAGAGGCCCTAGGCCTCAAATTTTGTAAATTTTGTTAGAAAAGTTAAATTTTCATGTAACTGTGTTTCTTATTAATATAAAAGTTATTTTCCCCTGTAATTAGAAAAATGTTGGATGCTTGAAATTTAGGAAATAGAACCCAATTGTGGTAGAACTCTTCATAGCATGCTTAGGAATACCCTAGAAATCATAACTACAACGAAAATTTGGCAAAAAAAAATCATAAAAAAAAGCAAAAATTGGGCCAACCGGGTGAGACCGCGCCAATGGCCTCTGCGTCCGCGACGCGGGCGCGTTTCGCGCGGATTCACCCGACTGCCCCAAAAACATGCTTTTAGATGTCAGTTTTGCTCAAAATAAGTTGCTAGTTAGCTTAGAATCGGCCCAATTAGCCATGTTAGCATCTTGAAATTCCCAAAAATCACCAAAAATGGCTCCAAAATAGGCCAACCGGGTGAGACCGCGCCAAACGCGTCTGCGTCCGCGACGCGGAGGCCATCCGCGCGGATTCACCCGGGTCAGCCCATTTTTGACCCAAATTAGCCAAATTTGATCCAACAAATTGCCATGTAGTGTTTCTTGCTTTGTTTTGCTTAAGTTTGCACTTCATGGTAGTTCATTTGGACACCCAGAGCCATAGAACCAAGGCTGTCTTAGGTAGGTACCTTTTTGCACGAACCCCGAGGTCACCCATAGTCTATAAAAATAGGTCTCATTTGCCATTTTTCCTTCTACAGAACTGCTCCCAGCCCCTTAGGCGATTTTCTGAAACCCCACTGATCCTTGCAAGCCATTTTCTGCACCCTTTCCTACTCAATGGCGCCCAGCAACTTTGAGAGGTGGTACAATGCTGCAAGCCATATCCATCAGCTTCCTGTAGATCAAGCCTTCTCTGTGTTCGACCACTTGTTTGATCTGCATGCAACTCTGACTAGAACACCCTACTACACAGACATTATGTGCCAATATGACCAGCAAGTCCTGCCTTGGGAAGTTAGACTGCCCCCTAGGGGAGGGAGTTGGGTTTCTCTTGAGTCACTCATCCAAGCCTTAAGTCGAGAATTGGGAGGATCCAAGGGCAAGAAGCAACTATGGGATAGGACTAGGACCATGCCCGATTACATGACCTGCAGACATAATAGGCATAGGTACCTTTCGTCCCAGACAGCCCTTGCCCTTTTCATGCACTATAAGTCAATCAACAAAGTAGGGGAACCTTCTGTTCAGCCCTTAGACTTAGCCACTTGATACCAGAGGGCCCGTGATCAAATCCTCGAATATAGAGTCCTCCGCCTATGAATACCATGGCACGACGCCGGGGGCACCATCTCCGCAGATTCACGAAGACTACGAAAGACTAGGGGAGCAAAACCCGTAATGGGAGAATAGGGAGGCAACAAGGATGCAGAGGTACATGTCGAGGCACGGGCGACGACATCGAAGAGCTACCGAGCCTCCGGCTCGGCATCACATCCTGTCATGGCCGATAGTCATCGACGGGAGGAGTACATTTTTGCAAACGACATCCTCAACTTGTCAGATTGCCAGAAGTGGTCTTCGAATCATTTAACTCTTAGGCATGATAGCACATGGCAAGAGCCAGACTTCATCGACTACTCATACCGTGAGATTCCAAGGAGCTAGCTGAGAGACACTCTTATCTTTGGGGAGACAATGTCGGACATAGCAGCCTCATCGCCAGATAAGGGAGATCTATCGACAAACAGAACCTATCATCTCGTGAGGAGGAGTTCCAAGCAGATCTGAGCACACTCTACAAGCCGGGGAGGGGCCCAAGCTCAAGCTTCCACAGGGCCGAGCCAGAGCATGAGGGAAGGGTCCAAAGGCATCAACTTGGACAACGAACCAAAGATGTGGAGAGATCATGAAGATCTTATGGCGGTGGATGCCTACGGGCGAAGCAACTCAAAGGAAGGGCAATCGGATCGCGAGGTATAGGGAAGGGCACGCGACGCCGCTACTATCTTCCGACCCTCGACCAAGGGCAAATGATAGTTTTCCGCAAGGAGTTCAGCCCAAGGGGGAAGAACTGTGGCACTTCTCATAAGCTCTCGGGCCGGGCAAAGATTCGAAGATATAGCCCATGCCGACCACATTATCCTTTTCAACAGGGCCGTCAAGGCCCATTGCCTCGACTTTGCGAGAGGGCACCTTAGGGATGCAACACTTTTCAGTGGTAGCAAAGAATAAAGACCGTAACTTCCGTAACCGGAGATGGCCCGAGCACTTGAAGGAAGATCGACAAGGAACATCTTGCGCAACCTCGGCAAAGGCCTCCGATTCAGGGATGTCAAGAACTTCTTCAGGCTTTCGGGAGGCCATTGAATAGTTGTAAAATTTTCTTAAGTTGTGTGCTAAATGTTTTCTTATACCCATTGTGCTAAGACATATCTACCCTATCATGTAATCCTTATGTATTAATGGCTATTAACTGTTTTATAAATGCAAAGTTTTGTATGATTTCTTTATAACTAATAAAGATAATTCAATTACAAGTAAGATTGATCAACATCTAACCCAAATAACATGTATTGATGATCAATCCTTGCAGCAAGGAACTCAAGTGCAGGATCTCAAGACCAGCACCGACAACGCAATTGGGTACCAAGGAATTTGTTTGGCAGAGAACAAGAAGACTTCGAGCAGGATATGTCACCAGAGGCAGTCAACGCAAGGTTGGTGCAGATGAGGAACCAGATGCAACACCTCATCAACTGGGCGACACCCCTGATGAACGCACAGGAAGATGGTCCTCCACCTCCACCTTGTGTTCCGGGAGGTGACGAAGGCCCTCAGCAGGAAGGGGAGGGCAACCAGGGGAACGTCAGGGATAGGAGAAGGAAGAGAAGAACCAGGAGCCCATCATCATCTAGCTCCACCATCGCACGCTTCTTCCAAGAAGGGACAGCTCTATTCGACGGTCGGTCCGACACATCTAGAGTAAGGAAAAGGGCAAGAAAGACGGATGACTATCAGAAAAAGGTGGATAGTGCTATGAGCAACGATGGAAGACAAGGAAGCCGGGCCGCCTCGTGGAAAGACAGATCGTGCATGGAGGTGAAGCATGGCTTGATGAAATGGAAGAATTTGGTAACTCCTACCAGATGAAAGACAAGGACATAGGGAAAGTTGCTACAGCTAACCTTATTGGACCGCAAGGGATGGTGGAAGGGATATGCTAAGTCTAACAAGCCGAAGAGGAACAATTGCAGTGTTTAAGACCTTCAAGAAGGCTTTTTCCAAGAAGCACTATGTGCCAAGGTCTCATACTAGTAGACAGATCCAAATAGTTTTTTGTGTTGAATCGTGGTAGCTTATCGCTGGCTAAGTATACCGAAGAATTCATGAGGCTTAGGCTCCATGTTCCCGAGTCTCTCGAAAAGGCAAGCGGTGGATACCTACATTGAGGGGTTGAACAAAGAATATCAAGAGGCTTGTGAGAGCAATCAACCCAAGGTCGGTCTGCAGAGGTCAAGATAAAGCTATAAGTTTGAGGAGGCACCAAAGAACTCCAGCAGAGAAGTAGTCAACCTTCGGGGTAAGAGTTCAGGGCAAGATCGTGGGCAATATCGTGGTAAGCAATCAGCAGCCACACCATCGAGGCCAGCAAAGCAAGGTAAGAGTCGAACAAAGCTTTTGGGGACCGAAGCCACGTAATGCATCGTGGGGTTTTGCTCTTAAAAGCCCTAGACAGACTGGCCAAGGAGAAAGAGACAGAATGCATTGAGAAAAGTTATGCTTGTGTGCTTCCGGCCCAGTGGCAATCAACACATGATTGTCCATTCGTCATGCAAAACCTTGGCGTAACTTATGGATTGGGATTCCCCAACGTAGTTTTATTTAAGACGACACAGCCAGGAGGCCCGTGACTTCATAGATGGTGAGTGCCACATATGTGCAAACATTGAGTCGTGATATTGAGAGTCACCGACCGTCATCGCGGCTGATGGGATCATAGATAGTAATCCATATGTAGTCCTCATAGATACAGGTAGCTCTCACAATTTTGCATCTCCTAGGTTGGCTGCCTTAATGAAGAACAAGGTATTGAAGTCTAAGCCAAGGCCAGTAGCTATGGCAAACGGCGCCATTCGGCACACAAGGGGCAGGAGAATCATCTTTGACATAGACCTTAGTGGGGCTAAGTGGCCGATGGGAGCGGAAGTCATGGATATCGGGAAATACGATCTTATAGTGGGGATGGAATTCTTGAAGCCAGCCAAAGCCATGATTGATTGCGACCGGAACGAAGTCACCATGACGGCACCAGACGGCAGCAAATTGATAGTGAAAGGTAAGAAGCTAGATTCTCCCATGCAGTGTATCTCTTTGAAGCAGCTAAGGAAGAGTATAGAAAGGAATAAGGTGGACTACATCTTGAGGATGGAATCAGTTGAGCCGGGCAAGCAGGATGGAAGTGATCCAAAGGGAAATCAATTGCCCAGGCAGATAGCAAGGCTTATTTCCGAATTCAAGGATGTATTCCGGATGAAAACCGCGTACCGCCACCTTATAGGGTGTGGAATGTGAGATCACGCTGGCTCCGTGATGCTTAAGCCTACCAAGAAGGCCATATAGAATGAGCACCCTGAATTGATTGAGCTCAAGAAGCGGCTTCAGGAATTGCTTGAGCTTGGCTTTATAAGAGCAAGTGTGTCTCCTTCTGAGCACCTATACTCTTTTGTGAAGAAGAAAGATGGGAGCTTAAGAATGTGCATAGACTATCGCCCACCAATAAGCGCACGATAAAGAACAAATATGCATTGCCAAGGGCGAGATGACCTAATGGACCCGCTTACAAGGAGCAAAGGTATTCTCTAAAATTGATTTGAGGTGGGGATACCATCGATAAGAATAAAAGAAGAGGATATCCATAAGACCGCTTTCAGAACGCGGTATGGTCATTTTGAGTTTATAGTAATGCCCTTTGGACTATCGAACGCTCCAGCAACGTTTATGCGCCTCATGAACGACATCTTCAGAGACTTCTTGGATGAGTTTGTTATTGTCTTCTTCGACGACATTCTAATCTACAGCAAGTCCCTCGAGGAGCATTGTCAGCATCTCAGGAAAGTGTTGGAGAAGTTGAGACGTCATCGGTTGTATGGGAAGCTCTCCAAATGCCACTTTGCAACAGGCCGAGTGGAATATTTGGGGCATGTTGTAACATCCGAGGGAATTTCCACAGATCCATCTAAGATAGAGGCAATAGTTGATTGGCCAGCTCCAAGGAATGTGGCAGAAGTGAGAAGCTTTCTTGGGTTAGCGGGATATTACAGAAAGTTCGTGAAGGACTTTGCTAAGTGGGCGTCCCCTTTGTCGGACCTCACCAAGGCCAAGAAGATTAAGGATTGGACTAGTCATTGGTTAGAGAAAGTCCAAGCTTCCTTCGAGAAGCTTAAGGAGGCCTTAACAACAGCACCAGTGCTTGTTCTCCCGGATCCGAGTAAAGATAAGTTGGTAGCAACAGATGCAAGTAAGATAGCAACAGGAGCAGTCTTGATGCAAGAAGGAAGGGTAGTCGCCTACGACTCGAAGAAGATGAACGACGCCGAGCAACGCTACCCAACCCATGATCAGGAGCTGCTAGCCATTGTCAGGGCATTAAGGATATGGAGGCATTATTTGCTGGGGAGGAAGTTTCAGTTGGATACTGATCACCAGAGTCTGCAGTATCTTTTTACCCAGCCACTCCTCAATTTAAGGCAAAGGAGGTGGATGGAATTTCTTGAGGAGTATGATTTTGATATTGTATATAAGCCCGGCAAGCTTAATGTTGTAGCAGATGCCCTCTCCAGGAGACCATTTCAGACAAGAACGCATTGTAATGCGATTTCCACTCTTTCGAGTGAGTTTGGCAAGAAGATTGGGGAGTCCTTGCCAACCGATGTGGACTTCAAGGAGGTGTGGGAAAGCCTCTCCAAGGAAGCCAGAACAGATAAAGAGCGGGAAGCCTTCAAGCATTATAAGAAGGAAGGCAACCTGTTGTATCACAAGCATAAGTTGTGTGTGCCCGAATCATCAGGAGTAAGGAAGCTAATTCTTCATGACACACATAACAGCCCAATAGCAGGGCATGCTGGCTTCATGAAGACCTATTTCAAGATTCGAAGTAGTTACTTCTGGCCAGGAATGAAGAGGCAGATAGCTGCATATATTCGGGATTGCCAGTTATGTCAGCAGACCAAAGCGGAGCAACTTCGGATTCCAGGTGCTTTAGAGCCATTGGGGGTGCCAAATGCGAAGTGGGAGGTCATAAGCATGGATTTCATTACAGGGCTCCCTAGAACTCTTCGAGGCAAGGATGCATTGATGGTTGTCGTGGACAAGTTATCTAAGATGGCACATTTTGTGCCTTGCAAGACTACTGACACCGCATTAGATACTGCCAAGTTATTTGTAAGGGAGATTTTTAGACTCCATGGCATGCCTCGGGAGATAATATCTGATAGAGATTCTAAGTTTATGAGTGCCTTTTGGCAGGATCTCTTTAGCACCATTCAGACGAAGCTCTCCATGAGCACGGCATATCATCCCCAAACAGATGGCCAGACGGAGAGGACGAATCGGATCATTGAAGACATGCTTCGAAGCTATGTGTGGAACAAGCAGTCCAAGTGGGATGAGTACATCCACTTGGTGGAATTCGCCTACAATAGTGCCAAGCAAGAGTCATCTCAGATGTCTCCGTTTATGGTAAATTACGGGTACCAGTGCTTAACCCCGGATACCTGGCACAATCCTGTGTCGAAGGTGGAAGTATCCCAGCAGATGTTAGGGGATATGCAGCAGCTAGTGGAAGAAGTAAGGGGTTACTTATTGGCAGCAAGAAGTCGGCAGAAGAGTGTAGCCGACAAGCACAGGACCGTAAGAGAGTTCAAGGTAGGCGATAGCGTTTGGTTGAAGATCAAGGTGAAGCAAGCCAAGCTTCGGATTGGGAGTTGTAAGAAGCTTGCCCCTAGGTGGGCTGGTCCGTTCAAGATTTTGGAGAGAGTGGGCTCTCAAGCCTACAAGTTGGATCTTCCGGCCCATCTCAAAGTTCACAAGGTCTTCCACGTAAGTTTATTAAAAAGGCACAATCCTAACCCTGAGGAGGTTTTGGATACTCCAACCTTGTTGGAAATGACGGAGGAGCAAGTAGAAATAGTGCCTGAATTACTTCTTGATAAGTCATTCAAGAAGACTAGGAGGTCTCAGTTCCTCCAATATTTGGTTAAGTGGAAGCACTTGCCCGTGGAAGATGCGACATGGGTATTGAAGCAAGATTTGGAGAAGCAATACCCAGAGTTTATGAAGGAGTTTGATGGGCGAGTCGTCTCCGACTTGGTCGACCCCGACTTGCCAGGTGGTTAGCTAGTATGTTGTTAGTTAGCCTTAAGCCTGGCGCATGCATTCTAGTTAATAGGGTGCATGTGCCAGAACCTTGGATCGTGTGGGCGATGATGGGATACGCCTTTAGGGCATTCTCTAGGCCACACGCACCAAGAGGTGCACATGACCATTAGGGTCATGTGAGTGAGGAATGAGGCATGGTGGGCGATGATGGGACATCGATCGGATGATCTCTATGCCACGATGCGGGGTACGCACACCTGGCCGTAGGAGGGTCATGGTGAAGGTTAAAGTGATCATGCGCGATGATGGGATCGTGAGACGTTCCCTAGCTTCAAACCCGTGGGGCATGATGCACTAGGGGTACTTGGCACCGGGTAACCGAGTACAAGGTAGCACTCGATCATGGGCGATGATGGGAGCATCTTAAATGATCCTTAAGCTCAAATCCGAAAGGGCCATGATCTTGGGCAAGGTAGTAGGACAACCTTGAGTCAAGAGTTCGACTCAAGGAGGTAAGGGGGTGGTCCCCTAAAACCACAAATTATTAACTAAACTAATGTAATGTGCTCCTTTTGCAGGCAAGTAGAAGGTGGACTTCAACTAGGAGCGCATTACGAGAAGATATGGGGAGCCATAATTTAGATTATGAACCCTAATAACTCTTACAATAATGTTTTGAATTATCGTAAGAAATAACCGTGTTAAGGCTATATAATTTTGTATAAGTACAAATATAGCCTAAATTTTGACTTGAACTAATAAAACTTGATTACTATAATAAACTAAAGGTTATGACATGTTGTTGTTGCTTCAGGGGGCATAAGGTGGGTTCGTCACCTTAGCGCAATCTTTGAGGACGAAAGCATTGGGGGGGGAGAATGTGACGGTCCGGGAAATATCGCCATAAATACGTATATTCTCGGATCGTCACCATACAAGTCTATCTTCATAGCCTTGTATACCATAGATTGTGGCACTAGGGGCATGGCCAAGTTATTCTCATAACTTAGCCAACCATAGGTTAGACCATTATCCACGTGGCCTCAACCTATTGGGCACTGCCACCACACGGGGACTCACCCAATTGGTGCCACGTGGCATCCTAGGTGGACCCTAACTTATTTAGGCCTAAACCCTAACCCTAGGCCTCTTTTCCAGCCCTAACACCCAGAGACTCACCTACTCGTTCGAAACCCCGTTTCGAACATCGTTTGCTGTGGCATAGACTGGTGCAGCAGCCCCAGCAGGGTAGACTCGTTCTTGGAGCAAGACCAGCATCGCGAGAGTCGGAGACCATGGAGGCAATACCGGATCTGGAGGGAGAGCTTGAGAGCGGTATGTAGGATAGTAGTTGTGATAGCTCATCCGGAATTAGCATTCCAATTGGTGCTAGTATCTTGTATCTAGAGTAGAGCCATCCTAGAACCGTATTTAACATCTTGAACCCTAATCAACGAACCCTAACCATTAGTTAGATTGTATGATTAGGTTAAGATGTTCTTCTTATGATTATTCTCATGATATGATGATTATGTGATGATGGTTGATCATGTTTGCTCCTCTTGTATTGGGAAGGGGGGTAGAGACCTAGAGCCATATGTAGTATGTTCCTAGAGTAGATCCCTTAGTTCCTATTAGTTGCGGCACGTGCATAGGAGCCCACCGGGCTATCGAGGCTATGACATGACTCAGCACCATACGGGGGGGGCCGGAGGGAATGTGGAGGGAGAATCCCTGCCAAAGTGGGGGCCGGGGGATCCCATAGTGAGCTAGGCTTATGGTGGGTCACGCCCGTGTGGGGCGAGCATGGGTCCGACACCTCCACGGGCAGCGGTGTGCCTCTGCCTCGGGAGCTGCAAGTGTTGGCTTGGCTCTCGTTTTGGGGGTTAAGTCGGGTGCGAATCGTGTGTCGCCACGCGATTCTCTAGCCACCCACGGAACCTCTAGACCACAGGAAGGGGAGATGCAACCCTTCTGCCTCATCGGACCCGGGGAGATGCAACCTAGAGTAGTCCCGATGGGTGATGCCATGGGATTATTATCCGGAAGGCTAGAGTCATGCGAGCCTGATTTAGCCCATCTGCAAAGTATGCACAGGAGGGGTGGATGGAGTGGTCAACCCTAGCCATTGTTCTATGCCAGCCCTCGTCATTGCCATGACTCGGTCTGCTCTATCCTGAGGCCTAGCCGGTCAGTCATCCTCCTTACGAGTCTGAGCCGGGGTAGGAGCTCTCATGTTTTACGGTTTGTGTTTATCATCTTTGTATTGGTATATGGGTGATGCACTACCCTTCGAGGTAGTATTTGTATATGTTTGATGCTAGTTCTGACGTGTTATCGCGTCCGCTGTTATAGGAGCCCATAGGGGAAGGGCGCGCAAGACACCTTCGTATTCCCTCCCCGCACTAGGGATCACCTCAGAGTGCGGGGTAGACGAAGGGCCCGTGCGGTTGTTGAGCCGGACGGGGGATTTCCTGCCGAGTGTACGGCTGGGCGCCGTATGTTTAGCAGAAATGTGACGGTCCAGGGGAATATACGCCATAAATACGTATATTCCTGGATCCGTCACCATACAAGTCTATCTTCATAGCCTTGTATACCATAGATTGTGGCACTAGGGGGCATGGCCAAGTTATTCTCATAACTTAGCCAACCATAGGTTAGACCATTATCCACGTGGCCTCAACCTATTGGGCACCCGCCACACAGGACTCACCCAATTGGTGCCACGTGGCATCCTAGGTGGACCTAACTTATTTAGGCCTAAACCCTAACCCTAGACCTCTTTTCCAGCCCTAACACCCAGAGACTCACCTACTCGTTCGAAACCCCGTTTCGAACATCGTTTGGTGCAGCAGCCCCAGCAGGGTAGACTCGTTCTTGGAGCAAGACCAGCATCGCGAGAGTCGGAGACCATGGAGGCACACGGATCTGGAGGGAGAGCTTCAGGAGCAGGTATGTAGGATAGTAGTTGTGATAGCTCATCTGGAATTAGCATTCCAGCTGTGCTAGTATCTTGTATCTAGAGTAGAGCCATCCTAGAACCCGTATTTAACATCTTGAACCCTAATCAACGAACCCTAACCATTAGTTAGATTGTATGATTAGGTTAAGATGTTCTTCTTATGATTATTCTCATGATATGATGATTATGTGATGATGGTTGATCATGTTTGCTCCTCTTGTATTGGGAAGGGGGGTAGAGACCTAGGGCCATATGTAGTATGTTCCTAGAGTAGATCCCTTAGTTCCTATTAGTTGCTGGGCTGTGCATAGGAGCCCACCGGGCTATCGAGGCTATGACATGACTCAAGCACCATACAAGCGGGCCGAGGAAATGTGGAGGAGGATCCCTGCCGAAAGTGGGGGCTTGAGGGGGATCCCATAGTGAGCTAGGCTTATGGTCGGTCACTTCGTGTGGGCCGAGCATGGGTCCGACACCTCCCCGGGGCACCCGGTGTCGCCCCCCGCCTCTCGAGGCTGCAAGTGTTGGCTTGGCTCTCGTTTTGGGGGGTTAAGTCGGGTACGAATCGTGTGTCGCCACGATTCTCTAGCCACCCACGGAACCTCTAGACCCTGGGAAGGGGAGATGCAACCCTTCCTGCCTCATCGGACCAGGGAGATGCAACCTGGAGTAGTCCTGATGGGTGATGCCATGGGATTGCGTATCCGGAAGGCTAGAGTCATGCCAGAGCCTGATTTAGCCCATCGCAAAGTATGCCGGGAGGGGCGGATGGAGTGGTCAACCCTAGCCATTGTTCTATGCCAGCCCCTCGTCATTGCCATGACTTCGGTGCGCTCTATCACGAGGCCCTGGCGGGCGGTCATCCTCCCACGAGTGCGAGGCGGGTAGGAGCTCTCATGTTTTACGGTTTGTGTTTATCATCTTTGTATTGGTATATGGGTGATGCACTACCCTTCGAGGTAGTATTTGTATATGTTTGATGCTAGTTCTAACGTGTTATCGCTTCCGCTGTTATAGGAGCCCATAGGGGAAGGGCGCGCAAGACGCCTTCGTATTCCCTCCCCGCACTAGGGATCACCTCAGAGTGCGGGGTAGACGAAGGGCCCGTGCGGTTGTTGAGCCGGACGGGGGATTTCCTGCCGAGTGTACGGCTGGGCGCCGTATGTTTAGCAGGGAGCGTCACAGATCTCAACAAGGCAGACAACATGGAGGATGGCATGGAATTCACATACAACAATAAGATGGCAAGCAGATCTGAAGAAGCCACCATGGAGAAAGCAAACATGAAGGGATGTCCAACAAAGATTTGATCCAGAATTGTAAATGGGTGTTGTGCAGATAGTATTAAATCTATTTGTAACTAGTAGATCTAGCAATTCATGAGCAAAAATTCTGCTGATGCATGGGCTTAAATTAGGAATATAGAAAACTAGCACAGGGCATGCTAGAAAATAAAACAGATGCCAATGAGCATAGGAAGTAGTTAAGTAAGTGAATTTGGTGGCCGCTAAGGCCATTATAAATTGGATAGTAGACTCTATGAATAATTGAAGGCAAATACTTGAAGGCATGCCTACCAAGGTTCCAAAGCAGGTTGCTATCTAGATACAGAACAGGTTCCCATAAACTGGCAGTAGAAACAGGCAGATGGTCAAAAACCCCAATAGAAGGCCGGGTTTGTCAATCATGCAAAACAGGAGACATTGAAGATGAACAACATGTTTTCCTACATTGTCCAGAGTATGTACATATCCGACATGTTTTCGGTATTCAAGTGGTCGATCTTTACTCATTATTTTCTCTTCCACCACTGACATTAGGACCATATATAAAGGCGGTGGATGCACACCGTTCCTTGTTACAAAAGCTGTAAAAATATTGTTTCATGTGCTCCATGGTCTCTCGAGGCCCAAGAGAGCAATAGATATAAATTAAATTAAATTAAATTAATTCAAATGTGAGTAATTTGGCATTATTGCATGAATGCAGGCATGGTGATGGGGATGACCTCAAAGAAATTTATGACACCTGCTAGTAGCTTAGGCTCTTACCCATTTGCATGGCTAACTGTCCTTTGAATTTACTGCAGGTAACATATTTCTTTGCTCCTTGTTTCGTATTATTTTATGGATCTAAAACTTGAAGCTAAATTCTGGATTGATAAAGCAACAATAAATGGCATTGGTTTGAGTAAACTGGCAATAAACTTGTAAGACAGTAGGGGCATACTGGTGTATTTCCGGGGAAACATTTGAGCAATCCGGGGGAAGTGCTATCGAGACTTTGGTTTATCTAGGCACGTGCTTCGTGAGATGGCTCATGCATGTTTGTTGCCCGGAGTAACAAAATCTAGTTGGTAAAGAAGAAAAAATTCGGAAAGATTGGATATGAATGCAATTGAGACGTAATAGGCGATATTCTCTTTAAATTTCAGTAGTTACACAATGGAACACATGTAAGTTGATGTTTACTTTATTATAATAGTAACTGATAATAATTGATAAGGAAATATGTAATTATGTTTTTTAGACAATGGTAGTTTCTACCTTAATAAATATACATGAGGATTTTTAAATTGTAGTGACTGTATGTACTATGGATATCAAGTCTTGACCTAACCATAAGACTACTTGATTATGTTTATGACTGCAAATTGAATTTGTTTGTTACCTTCTAAGGTTTCAGGCAAATTGTAGTCTGTTCTAGTTAACCGGAGCAGATTAGTTTTTTTTTTTTTAGATCATTATGCAATAATAAAGGTAAATAACCAGTTGCTTATTTATTGGCTATGGTTGCTAAAAATAAATGAGCTTGGAACATGCATTTAAAGACTTGAGTATGGAAAGGCCTAATATGGCATAGTTTAAGTGGATTCCATTAAACAAAATTTGGCAAAAACCTCATCTGATAAATATTAAAGAAATATGAAAAGTCGGACATCGTTTAATTCTTGTCTAAGGCATTAATTTAGAAATATTGCCCATGATTTCTGGCAGACGTGACCTTAGGTATGAGCACAATCGTGATCTTAGGGGTTTTGCTCAAAGCAAAGTGTGATGGTCTTGTCTAGTCAGGATCGCAGCAGGATCTTGGAGACTTTATATTCATAGCGTGTCATTTTATTTGTTTATTGTATGTACTTGAAATGATCCCTCAACAAACAAGTTTTTTTTTAAGGATTTGAGCCTTCATTATCCAGAGAATGGGGACTAAAAACTCAGTGGAGAGAATGTCCACCAAAGCAAATCCACCCAACTCAAATACAACATCTAAACAGTATGAAGAGCAAGCGAAATCTTATGAGTAAGTGTGAATCTGAAGATAGTGCTCCCAAATATGGCTCTTTACCTCATTAGCAATTGATGAGCACTTGAATGCTTTGACAAGGCATCGGGAAGGACCTGTGCAATTGAACAAGCAAGACCCTTGAATATGAGAAGATTCTTCCTTTTCCAAATGGACTAGATGATCTATGCTGAAGCCAAATGGAACACCCTTTTTTCTCAATTTTCCCAACCATTTAGATAAACTGCTAATAACACCTACTGGCTATTCAAATTGCAATGAAAGAGGCCTTGAAGCCATAACCAAGCATGCCTGACATGTCTACACAGGAAGAAGCAATGCTCAATTGTCTCGTCCCTCTGTGCACATAGGGGACAAAGTGCAAATACCTCTGGACTGAAATTTGTGCACCAGAATATTAATGCACAGACAACGATGAATGACTTGCCACCATAAAACAGATACTTTGGGATGGAGCAATTTATCCCATACCCACTTCCATACTGCTTTTTGCTGGTCCCCAGGAATGACCAAAGGCCACTTGGATGGAGGCGGGAAGACGTCCGCAACAAGCAAGACCTTGTACATGGAATTCACCAACTTATCTGCTTTGACATGCTCATGAACTACCCAAGGCGTGGGGTCGCTATTGGAGGAAGAATTGAAGACACCTTTTGCCAAATAGCCCGATCCCACCTTAAAAGGAGGAACTTAGCTTTAAACTTTCCCATGTCAGCAAAACTGCCTTTGATTATTATACCAATCAGCTATCATATACACACCTGCTGATCTCCATCGACACTGCGTCAATGGGTGGGCTGAAGATACCAGAAGACCACCGTCCAATGGAATTCACCAACAACTTGCAGTAGTGCTAGTGTGCCAACGCAAGATGGTGGAAATGAAACAGAGATTGTACATTCTCCTACACAACTAGCAATCCTCTAAATGGAGAAGCATTAGGGTATGCGGTCAGTGGATAAAACAGATCCCAGGGGAAAAGTGGTCTAACAGATGGAGACCCAAAAGAAATGCATATTTGCAAAGACTGATAAACAAGACGGGAACTCGGGGACTCGTCCACATTATTCAAAATTCTCCAAATAAACTTAGAAATTACCAATTTGTTCTGCAAAAGAAGATTGATCATCCCAAGACCGCCAAAAATGCTTTGGCAACACGTACTTTTTCCAACTGACTTTAACAGCAGCACCCTCCTCTGTTCCCTCCCAAACGAAGTTCCTGACAATCCTAATAATAAGTTGTACTTTTGATTGTGGAGCCAACATGAATGAAGCCATATACACATGGGTGCTATTAAGAACTGACTTAACCACAACAATTCGTCCTGCCATGGAAAGCTTAGTTGTGGACCACTGAATTAAGGTGTTTTTCTATAGGAACTTGAGTCTGTTGTGTCTTTTCGCCCTTAACCACTGCCTCGCATCTCCTGATAAGATATGAATACCTACAGGGATACCAAGAAGTTTGGGTTTCTTTACCATGGGGAAGAATCTTCCATGGATAGGCAGTTACACATGGTGGAAATGGAGAGTCCAATGCCCATAGTGCAGTGCACTTCTGTCCCACAAAATAATAATAATAATAATAATAATATATTAGATCATGCTTCGTGAAGCCCTTAAGGGCAAGAAGCAGCAATTACAGATGTTTTCCAAAAGGAAAATCTATACCTCACACATAACATTTTAACAACAAGGATCTATGTTGTTCAACTTCTAGAAAATATCTACCCAAGGAATTTGAATCTATCTGTAAAAGTGTATAGAAATCTGAAGTACCTATCTGATATCTATCCCGAATTTCCGAATATCTCGGGCATCTTAAGAAGGTATGTGCTTCATCTTCAACTTGATGTTCATCACATAATGTGCACAAACGTTCCAGTCTAGGAGTACCATTCCAACGGCCAACCTCCACATGTAAGCGATGTGAGCTTGTTCTGTACCTTGCTATTGTCCTTCTTATCCATAGTGAATGTGACTTACGCAGGTAATCTTGGTCAGCAAATACAAGCATGAGATTTACCTCTCGCTTATAAAATTCCATCCTTGACCCCTTCGTCTCCCAAAGCCTCTCCATAACTTTCCCTTGGACTAGATCCCTAATCCCCTCATCTGTATCCGGCCAATCCTGTTCTTCAATCCCCCATCGTTGAAACCACTGAATAACTTCCCGCATCCAGCCATTATCCTGAGTTATTTCAGTAGCTACTACTGGCAGCCTGGATCTGTCAAGTGTTCTGACTCGGGTGATATAGGCTAGGGAAAAAAATCCAACAAGGAAATGACATTCTGCAAATTTTGCTCATCTGCGCGCAAAAAATAGAAAGTGTCATCCGTATATTGATTACATATCTCCTGCGACCCATTGTTCATAGGAAGTCCATGCAAAATTCCTTGAGCGGCAAGAGAGAAGACCTGGGCAAGGACCTCTGCCACAACTATAAATAACGATGAAGCTAATGGGAAGCCCTGACGGATGCCACGATCCACCTGAAAGAATGCTGAGGGCTCCCCTTGGAAGAGAATAGAAGAGCGAGCAGAATAATTAAGCCTCATGACATCATCTATGAATTGGGCATAAAACCAAAGCGTAAGAGACATTTCTCTAAGAAGGTCCAGTCAACACTGTCGTACGCTTTTGCAAAGTCCAGCTTCAAATATACAATTTTATGGCCCTGAAGTCGAGCTCAATAAATACCTTCATAAGTAGCAGCAACATTGTTCAATGTGCATCATCTTGGCAGAAATCCTGACTGTGTAGAGGATATTGAATCAGCAAGAATATTTCGAAGCTTTTGTGCATAAGCTTTGGCAAAATCTTGTATACATAAGATAGCAAGGTAATAGGGCGCCAGTCCGAAATTGATGAAGTCCCCTTCCATTGGGAAATGATAGAAATGTAGCTCGAGTTAAGAATTTTGTCTAGATGCCTTTACTGCTTGAAATCCTGAAATGCATCGTACACATCATCACCAACCCAATCCCAGAACTCCTGAAAGAACTCCACAAGAATACCATCAATTCCAGGACACTTTCCTTTCTTCAAAAGGAAGGTAGCAACTAATAAATCATTCACCGTAATCTCTGCTTCTAGAACAACTCTTCGCTCCTCAAATATATATCTTTACAAGTAGTGCCTCCTGAAAATCTGATTGGAAGGAAAGGCGACGAGAAGAAAAAAGGGAAGAAAAGTGGCTATGTAGAAAGGACTTAAATTGCTCAGGATCAGATATGAGAGGCCCATCTTGAACTTGGAGAGACACCATCGCAAAAGCTTGTCTCCGAATTTTTGCAGCTCTGAAAAAGAAGCCGGTGCAGCGATCCCGCCTCTTTGAACCATAGCAGGCCCGCTTTAACTCAAGCATGATGAATTTGCTCAGCTTCCATCTGTCTAATGCTGGGAAGAATCTGCTTCTCCTCTTGGTATCTGATGGTACAACAGACCTGTAAGCCACTAACTGTTGGTACAGAGTAATCAGAATCCCTTGATTAGCAGCAACTCGCTAATGACCCCAATTCTTAGCAAAGGACTTCACAGCAGTCAGAGCATCAACAATCCCAGACATTCCTTTCCTTTTCACAAATGCAGAGGACCAAGCTTGCATGCATCCATTCTTAAACTCCTCATCCTTCAAGTATGAAGTGTTTAACTTGAAATAAGTCTTGGTCTTGCTATGCGCCCCATCCTGAGAACAAGAGAAATATTGTGGATTGTGATCTGAAATAGAGTTGTCAAGCATGTTTTGGCGAGAGAAATTATGCAAATATGTAGCTGCCAATGCATTATAATATCCCCTGTCATGACATGCATATGCTCTACCAGCTCCAAGCCAGCCATTGCACCAAGTGAAGGTTCCATCACCATCTACCTCTACCAAACCACAGTCATGCACCAAGCGCTGCCATTGTTCACGTTCAAAGCCTTGGACGATCAACTTCTGCCGCATCAATCAACTTCTAACTCTGCCATATTGAAGTCACTCACGAACAACCATGCAACATGAATCCCCAGTCGAACAAGTTTGGATCTCAAAGCAGCCCAGAGTGCACCTCTCTGATAAGGCCTATTCCTGGGAGATTTAATTATAACAAAAGGGATATGCCATCTGCGTTCAAGGGGTGGCCAAAAATGCCTTTGGTATACTGACTTATGAAAGCTAATTTAACCCCAAAAGTATATAGTTTACCCCAAATAGTGGTAAAAAAAACCCCCTAATGGTACGTATGCCTACGTAAAGTGGTCAAAAAAACCCCTATAGTTGAACTCACATGTTCCGCCCAATAAATGTGAATCCCTTGGGGATCTATTGTGCGCATAACATTCACTAGTCCCCACTCTTATCCCTTATCAAACCACTTGATAATGATCCAGCGATCAAATCTGTCAGCATGAGTGAATATGACTGCTATATCATGTCTCCATGTTGTAAGGACCCCCGCTTTTGCCGAGTCTACTGTAGCCACCAAGATGTTATATTGCATACCTACCACAGAAGCTACCTCTTGCACATTCTCCTTTTTGCACTTGTGCTCTTGTAAACAATAGAAATATGAATTCAACCTGGCAAGAGCCATGGAAAGTCTGCTCCTTTTGGTTGGCGAAGAAGCAACATCCCGAACATTCCAGGAAACCAGCTTCATAATATAGGGGGTCTGATGGCTGGTGTTCCAAATCCATGGAGTCGCTATTAGCACATGATGTTTCCACCTGATCAGCCCAGTTCAGTCCAGATGATGCAGGAAGGGTTGTAACAATGGTAGCCATTGCTGGTTCAACAGGACTAGCACTCTCAGTAAGAAGAGATTGTGGTGCAACAGACAAGTTGCTGATGCAACATAGGGCTGGTCTCTAAATCAAAGTGAAATCTTAAGCATAATACTCCATGGAAGCATTTATATTTGCATCCCCAGAACTGGTCCCATACGTTCAAATTGCTATGTCTCATTTTCCTTGGATACTGCAAAATAATAATTTAGTACTATTTATCACATTTTCATGGTGCTTTCAGTCCGTAAAAGCCATATTTGAGGTTCTTTGTGGCTTCGATTTTCATCCTTACCCAATGTGTAATTTTTCTTGGGTATGGTTGCGAGATTCACATAAATCATTAAGGATGCCCAAGAACACCGTCCGTTGTTTGAACCTCCACATACCTTGCTAATGTCCGTATGTTTCCGATGTGGCATGCTAGCTATAATAATTGATTCTAAACAGATTGGAGGCCCAGAAATTTATTAAAATGGGCTCTTCTAAATACTGCAAAAATATTAAAAGGGTTACTCTCGTAAAATCGCAAAGGTTGGATTGTAGAGTTTAATCATGTTATAATCATGAAATATTGATATGACCTAGACAAAATTATGATGGAGCAAGATTTATCTAACCTAAGATTAATGGTTGAATTTGAAGGCTTTACTCAATATGGGATATATCCCATATTGGAGGGAACCGTTATTCGAAAAGGAAAAGTTGCTTCATTGAGGATTCTTTGGATCGATCGGCTCGCCATAGCGACCGCATCCTGATCTACAAATATAGAAGAAGGATTTAACATATTGCATCGATGGATTGACGGTGCCTTGCAGGTGTTACAAGACTAATTCTAATGCTGCTTGGGCTATCGAAGGTGAAGTCAATGCTGCTACAGTGATATGGTCAATACCTCAGCTACAGTGATTTTACTATAGTATGTTAAAGGTTAAGTTATAAGGTTGGTTCATAAGCTATTAAGACATTTGAATCAAATATGTCAACGATCCGCGTAGCGGATCAGGATTCTTATGCAAGACGAGCATGCATGCATTGCATGCATCGCATGCATTTTTAGGCCGTTCATCAGGTTAGGGGATCGCTATTTATTGCAGAGTTCTTCATCGACTGTTCATCGGCGCTTTCTCATCTCTCAGCAGTATCCATGGCTTCTATTCTTTTATCTCATGCGGAGGAGGGGCTTCTTCTTGCATGAGCTACTCTTTCTTAACCATTCCTACCCTTTCTAACCTCTTCTATCTTTGCCTTTTTGTCCGGCATAGGACAATTCTTCAACTTTTTTCCTGGGATCTAGTATTTGAAGTTCTCTGGTATCGGGATGTTGTTGTTTTCATGCGAGTCGCAGAGCAAGAATGTCATCGATCCGCGTAACAGATCGGGATTGTTGCGCAAGACGAGCATGCATGCATTGCATGTATGCATCACATGCATTTTTAGGCCGTTCATCAGGTTGGGGGATCGCTATATATTGCAGAGTTCTTCATCGACCGTTCATCGGCGCTTTCTCATCTCGCAAAGAAGATCCGCTCCCCCCCTCCCCTTTAAAATTGTTATTTATATGTTCATTTTTGTTATAATTGTCGCGTGGCACGCGTGACCAGCCCCTCATTTTTTCGAGGTGTAAATATTGTTTTTTTGTCGCATGGCATTTGTGACCAACCCCTCGCTTTTCGAGGTTTTTTCTCTATTGGTTTTTCTGTTGGTAATGTGCAGGTCCAGGGGTGATGCGTGACTTCGGTATTCTCTGTGGAGCGTGGGTTTTTTTGTGGGAATGTTTAGCAGCCCTGCGTTGTCCAAGCCCCTTGCCCAGATTTTATCGCTAGGGTTTTTCCTCGAAAACCCAAAAGGACAGGGTTTTTTAATCCCGACGATAAGCTCTCGGCAGGTACACTAGCCAACATCTGTAGCACACAATTTTATTTGGGGTCCAGGTCTTATAACTGGATATCCCCTATGTTTTTCATTTTTTGGGTAGCCTGCGATGTGCAGCTACCCACCCTATACCATTGTAGAAAAAACTGCTGAGATGAATGAAAATCCTAGCTAGATGTTGTTGTTTTCATGCGAGTCACAGAGCAAGAATTTGGCTTTTGAATTAATAAAGTTGTGGACATAGATTTGATCTTAAATAGTCTAGACAAATTTGATCTATAGCAGTCAAAGCCAAGTCAACATGTCAAGCAGGTTTGGTGCTAACTTGCTTAATGCTATAGAGGTGTTTAAAGGTGAAAGTGGTTTTCAAATCTTGAAGCAAAGCATCAGAGAAGTTCTAGAATTTGAAAATCTATGGACTTGATTGAACCAAGTACAAGTAGGTGTCATGGTACTAATGTTGCCATAGGAACATTAAGTGCAGGGGGAACTAGTTCCAGCTCAAATGGAGAAGGTTCTACTTTGGTGGAAGTGCAGGAATTGCTGAAGGGAGCAACAATACTGCACAAGCAACATCTGCAACAAGTGTTAAAGTGGATGAACAGCTAAAAATCATGGAAGCACAAGCAATTATTTGCTGCAAGGTTGGTCCAGTGATTAAGCTTAAACTAAGAGGATTAAGCCTTAGAGAGATGTGGCTATATACGACTAAAAACTATGAAGCTAAAACATCTTCACAAATAGATGTTCTAGAAAAACAATTAAGGAAGTTGAAATTGCATGACAAGGAAAACATATCAGAATTTCTTGAAAATTTTGATTCCATTATTGCTGATCTAGAAGGGGCAGGTGTAATATTAAATGAATAATACCAGCTATTGGCTATCTCTATAGCAGTTTCACACAATGTCTATCTTGCTACATTGTTAAGAAATATTGCAAAATCCAAAGAGCATGCTATTCAAATGATAAGGACAGAGTTTGAACAAAAACAAATGGGACACGAAGATGATGAGCAGACCACTGAAGTTCTGTATGCTGGAAAATATAAAGGTAAGAAAAATGACAAGGATAGGATTGGTCCATGTTATAACTACAATAATTATGGACATTTGAAGGCTGACTGCCCTAAAACAAGAAAGGACACTGTATGCTATAATTGTGAAAGAAAAGGGCATCTTGCTTCTAATTGCTCTATCCCTAAGGGTCTGAACTATAAAGGGAGAGGCAGAGGTAGAGGCAATCGAGGGGGATCAGCTACCAGAGGAAAAGCAGCAGTCAAGAATAATCCATCCCTGAATCTGGCCCAGGATACTCGAGGAGATGAAGATGAACAAAATGAAGATGATGAGGTAATGCGTCCTAAACTGTGCCACTTAATGCATGATGCAAATAACCATGATATGATGATTATAGATTTAGGAGCTGAGAGGACAGTGACCTCTTCTTCACGCTTGCTAAAGGATTGCAGAGGAGTCAAAGGAGGACATATGTAGTTGGGAAATGGTGAATTACAAGAAATCAAAGACACTGGAATGCTGGAACTATTTGACTTAGAAGGAAAGGCTGTCAGATTAGGAGAAGTACTTTGTGTACCAGGGCTAGTTAGAAACTTAATCTCAGGGCAATAATTGGGAATTAATGAGGTTACCTAGGATCATCTGCTACTGAAGGTTTTAGGGCCTCTACCTTCCCACATACACAGGAGAGCATAAAATGGAACATCATCATCATAAAAGAGCTGAGATACCGAATAATATCTAATCTATCTACCTAAACATACATGGTTAGGTTCATTCGTTAAGGCTGGTGATCTTAGGATCTATAGGGCTGCTAAGACTGATCTAACATATTATCCTAGCTCATTGCCGGGCTAAGAGTCGGCTTTGCACAAATCGCATATTATCTGATCCCTGGCTTGCTCCAGCTCCCAGAATCGCATCCATGCCTTCGTTCTTGCTGAAGACAGCTGCTCCTAAGAGAACTATTGTGCAAATGCGGCTCGGCGGTGCCTGACAATGTGGAATAGCAGCTTAGCGTGGCCAGAATGGCCCAAGGAAGCCAACATGGGTTTTCCCTTTTGTTCCTTTTACATGAACTTTTAGGTTTAGGTTAGAAGGGACCAAGGGGGCTTTACCACTTGGCAAAGGGGTTTAATTGCATACGTTTAATATACATGTGCAACATACGAGGTTGCCACCTAGGCGCAACTCTTTACGGCTCTCAAGTACTTGTCATGGTGACATGTACGTGTGACGTGGTAGTATAATATACGTATTCGGACCGTATGTTATGCTGGAATGTCATAGATAGCTAGAAAAGGCACTTCGACATTGCTATTCATCAACGGAGACATGTCATAAAATGTTTTACTCATAAATATGAAGGTTTCCTTATTCATCAATCTCCGTTTAATTGCCAAATAAGCTTTAAAGCAAGCATGAATTAATCAGATTGCTCTGATGGTCTGAAAGACACTTCTGGCATTAACAAGGCTAAAGTTATAACAATTTGCGATTGTAGCATATATAAATCTTGTTAATGGACTTTGAGAACAAATAATGCTGCAAACAAAAATACCTTGCATGCTACAGAACTTAATAGGTCCTTGCGTGCTACATAGTTTAGATTCATGCAAGGCACGTGCTGTGGTGTGCAATCTCTTCTATAAAATAGAGAACAATCTAAAAAAGGGATTCCAAGCATGAAACCAGAATGATAATCTCTTCAAGTGTAAGCAATATTTCTTTGTGTAGCCTCAAAAAGTATCTCACAACCTGTGCAGCCTTTTTTCCTGTAGTTTAAATATCTGTTAGCTTATATAACATGTAAATCTCATACAAATCACACTTCTTTACCCTTTGGTTGGTCCTGTGAAGTTATTCTATACAGTCATTTGTTTTCCTTTCAAATCTGCAACATACATTGCAATGTCAGCCTATGTAACATTTGAAGGGGCATGTACGCTAACTAGATTAACCTTTTCCTTGATCCATTACGAAGTCATCAAACAATAGCTTGTCTTTCTCACCTAGACTATATTGATGTGAGATATAGCGTTATAAGTAAGAGAAGCCAACGAAATGATTGAGTCAAGAGAAATCTCTTGACTATCCGACAAGTCATAAGTAAATAATGTATGCCTCTTTTTTCCATCTTCATGTGCATTATACGACGCAAGATTAATTTACATAGCATATGAAGGGCGGCCAGCTAAGTTAATACGTTCTCTACTTTCTTTCCATGACCGTCCAGACTTTATTCGCATGTTGAGCACTCTACCTATGTACCAAACATAATCCATAGCATTTCTTCTTAGTTGCACATCTTCTTTGCATGTTCGCTTTCTTGTTTGCATCCTTTGTTCTCTTTCAACCTCAAAGTACACAGCACAATCTGATCCAATCCCTAGTAGTGTTGCAGCATCTAACTTTTGATCTGAAGTTAGTGGATAGACTTTGGACTTCACTTTTCTTAATCTATCCTCGGAAAGTCACGGGCTGCCATCAAGTTGGTGCACTAATGTTGCCTTGTAAATCAGCTTGCCATCGATTTCAATTTGTCTTTCAACTCTTATATCTACACCATACTCTTTCTCGTCCAACATTTCGTCAAACACGTGACTTAATTCTAGTTGTGCAGCAACATCACCATCATCTTTATCTTCCTTTAATGGTACTTGAGTTCCACCATCATTTTTCAATGTTAAATCAGATTCATCCACCAAATGAGCACTTTCTAATTGTTTGTAATAATCTTGATGAAAGAAAACTTCGAACTTCCATGGCTCCTCCCACCAATACGTCTCTTTATTGCTGTCATTGCAAGTGATACCTACTGTTTTACACATGCCTTTGGCACATGAGAACCCCGCTTTCAATGCCTCTACAATTTTGTCATCCGTATTCACATCCATATAATCAGTTAAGTCACAACAAATTTCCTTTTCATCATCTTCGAACCGCTTTTCCGTAAGTTGCTATACATTCTCTTGCTTAGCATGCGCAGCTGGAAATAACAATTTAGACAATGCTTGAAATTGTGCCACTCAATTTAGGGCACCAACACTCTCCAACAAATCTGCCCCATCGTATGACCGCTTGTTTTGCACCATACCACCAACCTTTGAGAAGAAATTCTCACATGCATCTAATCCTATGCAATGTAAGGCACAGGTAGGCTACTACAATTGTCTCCAAAATATCGTATTCACAATACTACGCAATGACACGAGAGCTGAACATCCATAAAAGTTTCTCTGTTGATAAAATTCTTTTTCAAAGAATGTGTATCATGCTTCAAAATCCATAACCTCCATAACCTAGAAAGACGTAAATTGTTATCTTCCTATCAATTTGTTTGCCATAACAAAATATGATAACAAATCTAAGAAAGAAGGAGACAGTTGATGCAACTTCTACTCGAGCTCTTCGGCCCATATAAGGTGACAAAAAATGTCAATGTAGCTTGAAACAATTGATAAGTACATTTCCATACCAAGAGTTCTCATTGACGGGCTATTGCCACCATTCCTAAGACTTCTTAAGCATGCTTGCACCTTCCTAAAAGAAATTCATTGTGCTGCTCTACAATTTTGCCTATATTTTCTCTCCACGTCTCCAATTTCTAAACCATACCTTTGACATGTTTTAAATATGTGCCAAACATCATTCAATGTAACCAATTCTGCACCTAAATATAACCTCCTCGATGCATTATCCAATGGATTAACAAGCTTCTTGCCATTATGAATGAAATCTTGGTCATATAGACCATATACACCACCTCCATCTTGAATGGCGGCATTGATGACCCATCCTTCCTATGGTATTGCATAACATTTGCCTTGTCCTTTCAGCGTTGTATAATCTCCAACCATGCACTTTCTACGCCGAGCATCCCCATCAGAACTATACCCAATAAGTGGCCCAATAACATTCTCTAAATATAGCCTCCGATAATGATGTATAAGCTGCCATCATTGTCTTACATCTGCTGCATTGAACTTGTTACAAGTGAGTTGAATAACTAATACTAGCTTTGGTAATCTGGCATGTAAAGGGTTCACAATGAAAACCCGCCCGTAATGTGCAAGCATATTTTGTTCAAATGATTGTAACCTGTATCTCTAGGTCCGACAACAACTACAAAAGATGAGTCATATTTATGGTCTTGCATTGGACCACAAAAACCAATGCGGAAATCATCTCGTGCAACCCAAAGAACGACGCTTTTGATTACAGTTTCATCTTCTGCAACAATTACAAGTATGTATCCTTCACTCAAGAATAACTCTTTCATATGTTTGCTGTATGTTTGAGATAGGTGTTTGAATGTACTTTCATGGATACCCAATCTATAAACAAAGTTCTTTCTTGTGGATCTCATTGTCATTAGAACCAGCAAAATTAATAGATAAAAAATTATGCATGCGCCTCCCACCCCGAATTTTTATGGTTTCAAACAATTCCTTTGTGGTGCTCTTATGGCACTTTTTATGGCCTAGTCGAATGATGTTCTGAGCAACATCTGTCAAGAAAACCCATAGGCCAGGTTTACCATCAAATTTTCCTGCATAATGTGCCTCTATGATATCTGCAAAACTTCATTTCATATTCATGGATTCTGATAAACTTTCTCCAATTGTGCGCGCTCTTACAGAAAATGTCACAACTCTCTTTTTACAGAAGAACAACTCCTTCTTCAACCTCCTCACTTCAGTCCTTGCTCCCTTGGCTGTATTAAGCATTTCAATGTGAGTTAAATAATCCACTCTTATCTGTGAATTTGGAGCCCTTTCTCCTCTTTTCTTATAGTCCTTACTTTGTTGTTCCACTTTCATATAGAAATTCTTCTCTTTTGGTATCTTGGCACAATGTAAACATTGATAATTATCGAACAGTTTACCATCAATACTAATCCCTTGGCATTTTATGTGCCTGAACGCCCCATTAATAATAGTTTCCTTCCCATTTCTCTCTAGCGAAGCATGCAGATTAGGTTCACAGTAGGTTTACACTTATAGTTGTTTAGGACAATTCAGTACTGCCCCGGAGGACACAACTGAGTTCGTGTATCCATAGCCTCTTGGAGGTATGACCCCAACAAGCCCACGGAGGCCGTATTCAATAACTCATGCAGTGGCTGGTCAGGCACAACTAACCGAACATACAACCCCGGATATGGGCGATGCTGGGCAGATCTGACGGGCATGACATTCGTCTTCAATGGCGTCCTGGTGGCATCACTGACAAGGCCTATCCTCCCGTGCTTCCCAAGTCCATCGCCCTGTCTCAATGCGGAGATGATGTGCACCCATGCGATGGAAGCTATAAGTCTGCACTTCTTCATGGGCAAATGGGGGCGCAAGTACTGGTGCAGGCCTCTCGTGAGCGCAGGATTGACTTGCCGTCGATAGTGTGCCATCTTAACGTGTGTCAGAGCATCTGCATCCCAGAGCTTGCCAAGGAAGCTAGCATCTATCTCACAATGATCAAGAGAAGTTAGTCCTTTGATAAGCCTCTACAGAAAGTAGCTACAGCATTGAAAACGTTTTCTTATAATGCTTTGATTAACAATCTCTCATCTACGCGAGGTGAATGGTCCATGTAATTGGAAATCCTTTTCATTTTGCCATTATCCAATTCTAAACTAAGACAACCTTTGGCTAAGAGCTATGATCTGTGCTTCAACAAAGCTCATTATGCTTTTGGATTTCAAAAATGGAGTCAACTAGGTAGATTACATACAACTTTTCTTAAAATCATCTCTAATTAGGCATCTCAAACAAATAGGAGCTATAGGGGAGCTATTGTAACAGTGGCTCCAATGCACGTCACAATCCTGAAGAAATGAAAGCATCAGATTCAGATGCTGGAATTGCCTTACAAAATACATTGATATATTCTGTATTGACAGAAGCCAAATGAGATCCTGACTTGGTGAGGATCCTAATGCTGCAATCATAAGCTAGTGTCATGCAATTGCAGCTCTCAATAGACCATGAAAAAGGGGTCTTCCTGGTAAGAGACTACTTTCAATCATTATGATGTCAGAATACTTGTTGATGGCCGAGACTTGAAACCATTGTGCACTCTGCAGCCAATAGCTTGGTATCAATTTCCGAGAGAGATAGATAGAGAGAGAGAGAGGGAGGGAGGGAGGGAGGGAGGGAGGGAGGGAGAGAAAAGTGTATTAAGTCTTTGGGAGGCCTCAAAGGCCTAAAAGACAACCAAAATTTTACACAGTATCATAAAAGAGTAGATGAGATTCATCTAACTCATCGCTCTCACTCAACATATCTTCATCATCTAAGATACTATTTAATCTTCTCAAACAATTCTCTCTACATCTCAGTAATTCTAATAAGTATTCCCCAACCTTATCTCCTTCCATATTGAAGAAGGTATGAAGATCTTCAGCGTGAACCCCATGTCGTGCCCTCAAAGAATGATATGCACTACAACGAAGCAATGTGTGATCTTCATCTTCTATTTGTTCTTCTCCACAAATCTTGCAATATCTCTCTGCCCTAGGAACAATATGCCCCCATCTCCCAGTTTCCACCCCCAGATGATATGAACTTAGACGAATCCTCCCTATTGCATGTCTTTTCTTTATGGAGATATTTTCCTGTAGATATTTCGCCATTTCCAAGCCAGGGTTCATGTTTTGCCTGTACATAATCATCTTTGTTTTAGGTTGAGACCACATCTTCTTATATACCTTATCAAAAATCCATTGTCTCAAATTATCCTTTATGAGAAGGGCATCCTGCCAATCAATATCCCATTTCTTTAGAGAGAGAGAGAGAGAGAGAGAGAGAGAGAGAGAGAGAGAGATAGTAGTTTTAACGTCACGCCACTAGGCAGCATCCAACTGGACATGTGACCACACACCACACTACATTGCTCGGTTGGGCCCTGCCCCCAACCACCTTATATTGCGTCTGTTGGGATTTGACCCCCAACAGTACTGAGTGCGATTCTGGACGGTCTCGAACTCGAGACCACATTGCTAAGGAACTAGTGTGTTACCACTAGACCAAACGCCCAGAGAATAGAATAGAATAGAATAGAATAGAATAGAATATGATTTTATCGTCCATGGAGAAGAGAGAGAGGGGGGGAGGGAGGGAGGGAGAGAGAGAGAGAGTGCCCATAGCCTTAGATTAGTATGACTAGCAAGCATCCCATTTCTACCGGTGGAAGAACAAAACATGATGAAAGCATACATCTATTAAATATGCTAATAAAGCTAGCAAGTGACAACTAAAACCACAAGAGAGGAAAAAAGGAGCTAATAGAATTAGATTGCAAAGAAGCCTTGTTTTCATGGCTTGTTATGCGAATATGATCTTCGCAGTAGGCTTTTGAAGAAATCGAATGGCCTAAATACCAGATTGACAAAACATGTTTGAGAAATCCACCTCTCTATGCAACTTGGGAGTGGTTTATGGGGAAGTTTCAATCATGTGGTCGTGGTTGATAATCTACATTAGTTGTCTAGAATCAAAATGGCCAGAAAGGTACTACAGCTAATTGGAAAAAAAAGGGTAAATAACTATTTCATTATTACTTATCATGTCTCTAGGCTCTACGTACCAATGTAGTTTGTCCAGAGTTTGCATTTAAATACACAATCCTTGTCATGAAAACTCACAAAAATAAAATTTTAACCAACAGCATATCTTACAGAACAAGGGATATTGGAACAATGCTCAGATGTCAATGCAGCAGCGTCGATGTAAGGGGCCGGGATTTTGAACTGATCCCGTTTGGATCTGGAAGACGGATGTGCCTTGGCTATATGTTGGCGCTGTGCATGGTGCAGCTCACTTTGGCCCGCCTGCTGCAGAGCTTGGATTGGATTTTGCCGGAAGGGCAGATGCTTGACATGACAGAAACTTTCAAAGGCACTGTGAGATTGGCTCATCCCTTACAGCCCCTTCCCTTCAAAGAAACAGTAGTGTGGCTAGATATTATTTATAACTGGAGAGAAATATTTTCCATGGCTGGCTGAGGCAGATCATCCCTGACCAGAAGTACCTAAACCATATCGCCCATAGCTGTAAATTCAAGCATCAAGAGATGCTTTGGTTCTAGACAATCATCTTTATTTAAGTAACATATCCTTATCCATCAACAATGAGTAAGTTAAAATTAATAAACTGAATAGTAATGTCTCCACGTGTTAATGTTTTTTCTTGTGCATTGGATGAAGGCACAATCGTGAGAATATGCCAAATCAAGGGCAAGGGATTTTACACCTCACACCCCCGTATAGCACAACGCTCCCCATATGCCATATATACAGGTATAAATATACACTTTCCTTATGGGAAATACAGTGCCATCAACAATTGGCAAGGCAAGAAAATGTTTTTGCAATCAGTCCAGAAGCTGCACAATCTCTCAGAGCACAATCTACCTGAAGGTGCACAATCTACCAGACCTAAATCAAGATAGGATATCTGGTAACAAGCACCAAGGATGAAAAATGTTCTCGCAAATCCAAAGGCCAGTGGAAGCAAGCACCGAAGATGATATAAGAGGGCCAAACCATTGCTCATTCTCTGCTTGCTACAACCGAAATGAAACCAAAGCAAGCATAGACCAATGAAACCTCTCGGCTACCTAACACCATTCCTCATTCTCTACTTGTTAAAACAAAAATGTTCACGGCAATGCATCCGAGAAATCGACTCCGGCAAAAGCAGCAAAAGGGGCTTCTACATGACGCAAATTCAGAGAAGAGTTTCCAGCAATAATTTGTGCATCCAATGATGCATTTGCAATGGGGAAGAAAAGGCAAGAACTGAAATGGGTGAAGGTCAGAGTTGTCCTCCAAAATCAGAGGCAAGCCCAAGATGCCATCGCATGCCGATTTGGGCAGAGGCACCATTTGTACGCGTCTCCAGCTGTCCGGCCGCCTGCATCGGGATGTTCTTAGCAGCCCCCGTGAAGCCAAGAACTGCTATTTCTGACCATGTAGAGCAGAGACAAAAAAAGGAATGCTCCTCAAACCATAGACAAAAAAAATTTGAAGTCCCCCTTTTTCCAGCCCACCTACGCCCATTTTTTGCTTATGAAAAAACTTCGGATGGCCAGGCTTCCAAGGGAGAACCATCTTGCCCATTGGAGATGTTCAACATGAGTTCTGATACTAGGTTGTCTTCTCAATTCGATTCGATAAGAAACAATACTTATCCAAGTTAAGACATGTGGCGATGTGTGTGTGATGCTTTGGTTCTAGGCAATCATCTTTTTTTAACATATTCTTATGCTTCAATGAGTAAGTTAAAATTAATAAACTGTAATATCGCTCAACATGACAATGACAATGACGATGACAATGACAATGACAAGTTCAAAAACATGATATTTGATCACATTCATCTTCCTTGATATATTAGCATGATGAATTTATCTGCACTCGATTAGGGTTATGCACTCAAGAATATAAAACTGTTTTTAGCTTCAATGTGAGCAAGCGTCATACGAGGCTCAGCACGCCTATTGCATCTGGTCTATGAAGACGCATCCGGTCTCAGGAGACGTTGCAACAATCTTTGCAATTCATGAGCAAGTTTGGTTTCCACATTTAAGTTCAACAATGCCCCTAAATGCAATCTCCTTCTACTAAAAATCTTGACAGTAATACGCTTGCTGCTCTCTGATATGAAGCAGGCTAGGGGGAGAGATCCAAAATAAAATGGCTAAGGCAATTCAAGGGGCAATAGTATTCCAATGGGTTATAAGATTTGGCAAAGGGTGCATACAATTACAAACAACCCATTAAAAGTATGGACAAAAGGGTTTTTATAAATGCAACAAAGGGTTGGGGTCGCGAATGAAAAAGGAAAAATAGGAAACGCATCGGCCTTTTACCAGTTTGTTTTGCAAAAGGGGTCGGGTCGAGCTAATCTGGGAAACACCTTTTTCTCAACGGAAAAGGGAGATCGGGAGGAGACTAGAATAGCCGGAGAAGGAGCCTTTCTTAGAAGAAAAAAGGGCCGATTTGCCCATAAAAGAGGGCGTGGCGTGAGATCAAAACTTCGAGAAGACTTACGCCTTTGAACCGACTCGGCAATCCAGGCTCTTAGCTGCTGCTATCAGACTTGACCTCCGGATATTGAAACGAACCTCTAATCTGTACCAAATTTCTGCCAGTGCATATCCAAGCCTTAATTTGTGTAACTTGAGCTTAAGCAGAATAAGCCTTGATCCATTCTTTTGCTGTTAAAACCCCCTTTGGAATTGGCCTTAGTTTTTGGATCCGGTTGGGCGGATAAACTGCTGCTTCATTTCCTATTGTGAAAACTCTGTATTCTTGCCCAAGTGTTGAGCAAATCTATAAGTTTAATTCTAAGTCTTAATCCTTGTCCGTGTTCTTGTTTGATTCCCTGTTGACAGATTTAAGCTGTAACTATTTGAGTTGTATCAAGTGGTATCAGAGCCTATCGATCCCCATACCTGAACAATGGCCCAAAACCGTTTCAACACCTCTGATAGTCAGTATCAGCAAGCTTTAGCCAATGCCAGGCTAGGTTCTATTTTTTTGCTTGACTTTGCTTATGAAAAAACTTCGGATGGCCAGGCTTCCAAGGGAGAACCATCTTGATTGCATCCCAGATAGCCTTGCCTACGCCTGCTAATCAGCAGGAATATGAAAAGCAGATTGAGCAGTTGGCTATTCTGTACTGTTTCTTACCAGATATTCCCCAGCAGCCACCTCTGCCGAATGATCCTCCACCCCCACCGCCAGTTAATCCCAGCAAGATTAGAAAATGGTTGGAGAAAGTAGATATGCCTACATTTAAAGGGAGGAGGATAAGACCAATCAAAGTAGTCAGTTTCCTAAGCCAGTGGGAAAAATTCTTTGATCGAGTGCAAGCAAGCGATGTGGAAAAATTGCAAGCTATGGATAGCTATTTGAAAGACCAAGCCCAAGCCTGGTGGCAAGGTCGACGAGAGTGTAATCCTAAGATAGACACATGAGAAAGATTCAAGAAAGCATTTGAATCGCAATATCTTCCTTCTAATTATCAAAGTGAGCTAAGAAGAGTATGGGATCAACTGAAACAGCAAGACAAGGAAACAATCCAGTCTTACACCTCAAAGTTTACCCATTTGGCCGCACTGATAAGGAACCTAGATGGGGAAGAACTGATAAGGAACCTAGATGGTGTAAAGATGACATATATGCAGAATTGGAGATCCTAAATCCTGCAGATTTACATGGGGCTATAAAGATGGCATCTGCAGTAGAAAGAAAGTTGGATCCCAAAACGCGAAAGTTAGATATTTGGGACGAGGGTACCTCTGACGAAGAGAGTAAGAAGAAAGAGAAGAAAAATGGGAATAAAGATTCTGATAGACAGTTCAAAAGAAAAAGATACAATGGAAGGTACAACGGAGAGAACAATGGGCCTAAAAGAAGGCAAGAGGAAGCTGACACCTCAAATAAGAAGAATGAACCAAAAAGAGGATGCTTTAGATGCGGAGGAAAGCATTTATTAAGAATTGCCCTTTTGGAGAGGGGGGTATTACAAAAGTTGAACCTCCTAAATCCCAGCATACAATTCAGATGCATGCTTTAGAAGCGCCTAAGCCCGTGGAGCCAATAGTTGAGACTTCGAAGGGGGGAGAGACCTCAAAGGTGGGAGAGGAGCGAAGAAGAGTAAGCTTCCATGACGACGAGCGAGAGAAAGCTGCCGCTAAGGAGAAGAGATGGCTCCAGATGGGAACTCTAGGATGAACAACTGGTAACCTCTCTTTTTGGAGAGATTACGGAAGCTTTTGTAAGTGGAATTCTTTATTAGGTATAAAGAGTAGGATTTTCAAGGTTGAATTTCTTTATTTGGTATAAGGAATAGATACTTTGAATGTGTATACCATGGTAGATTAGTGACTACGATTGCAACGTAGCCGGCTTGAACATGGTATACTAGTTGTGAATGCCTCTTGGAAGATTAGTGGTTGTGACTGCACTGCAGCACAATCGGCTTGACAAGAGAGCATAAGATGTAATTCTTGGAAGATTAGTAATTGTGGTTGCAACACAATTGGCTTGACAAATTACATCTGTACCTTGGAGGTACGAAGGGTATTCAGGTACTTTGGTAGTACAAGAATACCCGTAACTATTTCTGAGTTGTGCAGGAATAAGATATCTTTGGAACCTTGTTGATCGTGGGCGATCAACCTTAAGAAGGGATGGATTGATATGAAGTAGGCTAGGGGGAGTGATCCAAAATAAAATGGCTAAGGCAATTCAAGGGGCAATAGTATTCCAATGGGTTATAAGATTTGGCAAAGGGTGCATACAATTACAAACAACCCATTAAAAGTATGGACAAAAGGGTTTTTATAAATGCAAAAAAGGGTTGGGGTCGCGGATGAAAAAGGAAAAAATAGGAAACGCATCGGCCTTTTACCAGATTGTTTAGCAAAAGGGGTCGGGTCGAGCTAATCTGGGAAACACCTTTTTCTCAACGGAAAAGGGAGATCGGGAGGAGACTAGAATAGCCGGAGAAGGAGCCTTTCTCAGAAGAAAAAAGGGCCGATTTGCCCATAAAAGAGGACATCGGCGTAGATCAAAAACTCAGAAGACTTCTGCCTTGAACTTCGACTCCAGCAATCCGGCTCTTAGCTGCTGCTATCAGACTTGACCTCCGGATATTGAAACGAACCTCTAATGCGTACGGGGTTTACGCAAGATATCCAAGCCTTAACTACGTATGTCGGATGGTCTTGAGCTTAAGCAGAATAAGCCTTGATCCATTCTTTTGCTGTTAAAACCCCCTTTGGAATTGGCCTTAGTTTTTGGATCCGGTTGGGCGGATAAACTGCTGATTCATTTCCTATTGTGGAAACTCTGTATTCTTGCCCAAGTGTTGAGCAAATCTATAAGTTTAATTCTAAGTCTTAATCCTTGTCCGTGTTCTTGTTTGATTCCCTGTTGACGGATTTAAGCTGTAACTATTTGAGTTGTATCACTCTCTTTTCGTTTGGGTCCCATAGGCCAATTGGTCTCCAGAACTTATTTGCAATAGAGTAGGTTGTTAGAAAAACCTTGCTTAGACTAAACTTATAGACCACATCTTTATTATGAGGAAACCCTTAAATTTGAGCACATGCCAACTATGTAAAAGCTTATATAATTTAGGGTTCAACAGGAATTCCATGTTATAGACATGTGTAACTATATAAAAAAAAAAAAAAAAAAAAAAACAAGGTGCTGCGCACGGAGGGTTGCCCTCCATGGCCGGAGGGTGAAGTGGCTTAAATTGTACTTTATAATCAATCAAAATTGCTATTTTAAAACATTGACATTTTGTGAAGGTGATGGTGCCCATTTTCATCACTAACTCCTCCTTAGATGTTGAGCTCCTCTTGGACTAGGATCCAGCTGGACACATGGACTCTGGAGTTTCGGTGTAACATATTGGCATTCGATTGATTTCTCGATTATTGATATTATGAGGCATACTCAACACCAAGATTCTTTTCGGATGACTGTTTTTGCTTGTTATTTGACCAGTCCAAGCCCAATTCTCTGGAGCAATGTCGAGCCCCGCTCGCAACCGAGGAAAAGGTAGCGCTGTGAAAGAGACCCATCAAGAAAACTAGAACAATAGAACAAACTTTATTGCACCCTTTTTGGTTGGAAAAGCCCCAACCGTGGCTCACATATTTATAGTCCAAACTACCCCTTCGCCACTCAGCGCCACGTCATCGCCACATCATCGCACCTCATCGCCACGTCAGCACACCTCTTGAATTTCGTATGCCACCTAGGCGGATCGCCCTCGTGGCACCTTGCCACGTCATCACATGCCACTGGTCACGCCACGTCATCAGGCAAAAAAGGCGCGATTTTGTGGTTCTTCAACCCTTTGGCAAAAGATTTTGGAAGGGAATTGAACCCGACACCTATCCATTAGGAAGCAAAGGTCTTGCCAACTCCACTACCATTACGTTTTTAAAATAATTAGACTTTGTTCTTTCTTAAGAGCTTTATTTTTTTCCTTAATTTTGTTCTTTCTTCTTCTCTGTTTTGCGTTTTGCAGCAGAAGATCGGCCCTACGTCTTTGGGATCGAATCTTGCGAGAGATGGCTTGACTTCTTCCCAATCAACCCACTGGCGGCATTACGATGTAATTTGCGGCATGGCCATGGCACGATATTGATCAAATCCGGCCTGATCCATGCATGCTTTTTCCCGGAACCGGCCCCTGGCGGACCATAATCACACTTGGGTTTCCCTTTCCTTTCTTGATTTTTCAATTAGGCCTATTATTACGTACAACAGCCGATTTCTTTGGGTTTAGCTTTCCTCTTGTGGTTTCTTTCCATAAAACCTACCGCCCGCCTAAGAATCGACCATGCACCGTTTCCCTTAAGGCCGATTTCTCCCCGATCTTCTTCCCTTTTCATCTTATTTTCTTTTCCCTCCTCACGTCTTGCCAGAGTCGGATTAGGGCATGGCGGATCCCCTGCTCTTTAATACGGCAGCATCTCCTTCGATCTGCTCCTCCGTTCGTGCCCTTTTAATTTAGGCTTATCTTTTCCCTTTAACTTCCTTGATCAATCTCCACCCTTCATTTATTTTTTCTCCTCTTCATAGATCATAGCCAATAATAAGAAAATTCCTTCTTGCCCCTTGCTCATACATTCTCCCCTACGTTCCTTAGGAGGCTTCTCATAAGACTTCCATACGCCATTTTTTTCTAACAATGTCTTGTGCTTCCAATACTGCTCACATGTTCCCTTACGTTTCTCCTTCCATCCATGTTTTCTTTACATGGTAATTTCTCAAGGTCCATCCCTTGAGTTGATTTTGTTTGGCTTCCTTGCCATTCCAAGGGTCCTTCCCTCGTTCTCTTTTACAACTTTCCTTTTCTTCTTTTTGTTCCCCGCGCTGTATGCTGGGTACTCTCACTATCACCATCGCTTCTTGCAATTGCCGTGATAATTCTCTCAAGATCACCATATTCCCCTAGCAATTTTCTTATTGCTAGCATTTTTTCAAATTTCCTTACTCATTTTGCAATCGACATGGTTCGGGGGAAAAATGTTCCTCGTCCCGAGGAACTTAACTGTTGAAATTGCCCCCTGGATCCCATAGCTTCCAGCCCACTCTTGGCCATGTAGAAATCATCATTCCTCCATGAGCCTCATGCTTGTCCTTGTCGTTCAAGTGCACCTTGGCTTGTAGATCCTTACGCCCCATCCATTCCAGATCCTTATCCAGCCAATTTAAGTTCTTTTGATGCAACTCCATGTAACCTTTAAACTTGGCTCCCAATAATATTAGCATCCTTAGCTCGCATTCCATTTTTTGAATCTGAGACATCTCCTCCTTGACTTCCTTCTCCAGACTTAATAATGTCCCCTCTAGCTCTGGCCCCAACATAACAACCTCGTCCTTACACTTCTCCTCCATACTGGAATTAAATTTAAATTCCCATAGCCACTCCTTGAATATATCGAAATATTGAGAATCGACAGCCTTTTCGTCCGTCCCTTGCAACTCCTCTCTTGTAGCTTCCACTTCAACAGATAACTCCACCATAACTCCCGACATGACTAGCTTTTGAATAACATCTTGATCGCGTTTCTCGTCATCCTCTATTTCCTTCTTAATATGTTCATGTAGGCGTGTTGATTTGTTCTCTTTTTCAATCACATCCATTTCGCATACGTGCTCCTCTCCTTGGCAATCAACCTTATTGCTCACGTTAGCTTGATGCGGCTTTTCAACTAGCTTCTGGTCAATTGGTTGGTTCTCCATTAATGCTGGTTCAAGCACATGTTGAATGGGTGCCAAATGTTGAAAGTCTGTTGTCTTTTCTTCTTCGACAATCTCAGGCCCCAAGTCTCCAATAGAACTTTCCTCAAGCACTTCTGAGGACGCATGTGTAGCTTTATGGTAACGACAAGTCAATAAGTCATCCTCTTCATCCAATACTTCTACTTCTTGCCTTGTAAGAAAGATAAGTTGCTGACACTCCACGCAAAATCTCTCCTCCGGTGTTTGAACTTCCACGTGCATTGGTGGTCGAAGATAACTTTCTAATGCTGCAGTTCCATATATTTTTATCGCTGCTGCAACTTGATGAAGATGGACTTGATCCACAATCAAGCCTCGTTGCATCAGAGCAAAGTAATCAACTTGTCCACTCATAATTCCCTTCTCTCGAAATTTGTCAATGGTTCTAATGTCTCTTTTGCACTTTATTCATGGTGCAATTTAATTCAATTTATTCTCTTACCTTGTCGGTCTTTGCCGGTAACAATTCTCGCGGTACTCTTCCTTGATTCCGTTCGCACGCACATACATTGGCCAGGAGGGAGTTGGGTCTTTTCTTCTAACCGTGGCTTGGCTCCTCTTCTCTCTCTAATGTTGTTGGCTTTCTTGGACAAATCTCCTTCACGAGCACCACGATTGATTTCCCGGCCAGTGCACCACTTTTATGTCGAGCCCCGCTCGCAACCCGAGGAAAAGGTAGCGCTGTGAAAGAGACCCATCAAGAAAACTAGAACAATAGAACAAACTTTATTGCACCCTTTTTTGGTTGGAAAAGCCCCAACCGTGGCTCACATATTTATAGTCCAAACTACCCCTTCGCCACATCAGCGCCACGTCATCGCCACATCATCGCACCTCATCGCCACGTCAGCACACCTCTTGAATTTCGTATGCCACCTAGGCGGATCGCCCTCGTGGCACCTTGCCACGCCATCACATGCCACTGGTCACGCCACGTCATCAGGCAAAAAAGGCGCGATTTTGTGGTTCTTCAACCCTTTGGCAAAAGGTCTTGGAAGGGAATTGAACCCGACACCTATCCATTAGGAAGCAAAGGTCTTGCCAACTCCACTACCATTACATTTTTAAAATAATTAGACTTTGTTCTTTCTTAAGAGCTTTATTTTTTTCCTTAATTTTGGTCTTTCTTCTTCTCTGTTTTGCGTTTTGCAGCAGAAGATCGGCCCTTCTGTCTTTGGGATCGAATCTTGCAGAGATGGCTTCGGCTTCTTCCCAATCAACCCCTGGCGGCATTCTGATGTAATTTCTGGCATGGCCATGGCCTGATATTGATCAAATCCGGCCTGATCCATGCATGCTTTTTCCCAGAACCGGGCCCTGGCAGACCTTAATCACAAGTGGGTTTCCAGATCCGTCAGCGCTTTGTCAAATCCGGCACCTTCAGCAACCGCTCATCCATGATTCTTGGCCGATTTGATTCAAGATGAATCCGGCTTCCTCTTCTGGAGTTTTTTCTGATGCCGAGGTCTCCCAATCGATTTGCTCCAGATCTTTTTCCCTTGCAACTATTCTTAGAATCAATCATCCTTTCCTGCCTTAATCGACTCGGCCAAATCGGTCCGCCTTCAGGTCCTCCTCTTCTTGGTAATCTTCCAAGTTTATTTCAATTTTATTGCTCGCATCAGCATGATATGGCTTCTCGTCCTGCTTCTCGTCAACTTGGTGTTGCTCCGTTAAGGCTGGCTCAATCGCATATTCTATGGGCTCCAAATATTGTAAACGTGTTGTCTTTTCTTCCATCATTTCGGGTCCAGAATCTGCAATGGAATTTTCCTCAAGCAATGCATGCGTAGCTTTATGGTGACGACACATTAATAAATCATCCTCTTTATCCAATTCTTCTGCTTCTTGTCTTGTAAGAAAAATAAGTTGTTGGCACTCCACACAAATCCGCATAATCCCCTCATTGTCCAAATTTGTGAATATCTCCTTTTGAATCATCTCGTCTTCTTGGGTATTGCAGGTCCCACAATGTGATTGGTACACAAATTCTACTGGGCAATATTTTGCAATATGGCCGTACTGGTGACATCTCCAACATTGCACAGATTTTTTTGACTGCATAATGCACATCGTTTGTTGCAACTTGAGCACTTTTGCAGATAACTCTCTTAGTACGTCTTCCTTCAACTTATTTATGACCACTTCTGGGGTTGGAACTTCCATGGATATTGTCGATCTCTGAGGACAATGCATTAATGCTGCAGTTCCGTGGGTTGCTACTACTGCTGCGACTTGATGAAGATGGACTTGATCCACAATCAAACCTCTTTGCTGAAGAGCAAAGTAATCAATCTGTCCACTCATAATTCCCTTTTCTCGAAACTTATCAATGGCTCTAATGTCTCTTTTGCACTTTGTTCATGGTGCAATTTAATTTAATTTATTCTCTTTCCTTGTCGGCACTGCCTGAGAACAATTATTTCGTGCTCTTCCTTGGATTTCGTTCCTTGCACGTACATACATTGACGGAGGGAGTTGGCCCGGTTTTCTTCTTACCGTGGCTTGGCTCCTCTTCCCTATCTAATGTTGTCACCTTTCTTGGACAAATCTCCTTCACGAGCACCACGATTGATTTCCCGGCCAGTGCACCACTTTTATGTCGAGCCCCGCTCGCAACCCGAGGAAAAGGTAGCGCTGTGAAAGAGACCCATCAAGAAAACTAGAACAATAGAACAAACTTTATTGCACCCTTTTTGGTTGGAAAAGCCCCAACCGTGGCTCACATATTTATAGTCCAAACTACCCCTTCGCCACATCAGCGCCACGTCATCGCCACATCATCACACCTCATCGCCACGTCAGCACACCTCTTGAATTTCGTATGCCACCTAGGCGGATCGCCCTCGTGGCACCTTGCCACGTCATCACATGCCACTGGTCATGCCATCAGGCAAAAAAGCGCGATTTTGTGGTTCTTCAACCCTTTGGCAAAAGGTCTTGGAAGGGAATTGAACCCAACACCTATCCATTAGGAAGCAAAGGTCTTGCCAACTCCACTACCATTACGTTTTTAAAATAATTAGACTTTGTTCTTTCTTAAGAGGTTTATTTTTTTCCTTAATTTTGTTCTTTCTTCTTCTTTGTTTTGCGTTTTGCAGCAGAAGATCGGCCCTTCTCGTCTTTGGGATCAATCTTGCGTAGATGGCTTCGGCTTCTTCCCAATCAACCCAAGGCGGCATTCGATGTGATTTCTCGGCATGGCCATGGCTCGATATTGATCAAATCCGCCTGATCCATGCATGCTTTTTCGAGAACCGGCCCCTGGCGCACCTTAATCACAAGTGGATTTCCGGATCCGTCGGCGCTTTGTCAAATCCGGCACCTTCAAGAACCGCTCATCCATGATTCTTGGCGATTTGATTCAAGATGAACCGGCTTCCTCTTCTCGGAGTTTTTTCGATGCCGAGGTCTCCCCAATCGATTTGCTCCAGATCTTTTTCCCTTGCAACTATTCTTAGAATCAATCATCCTTTCTCGCCTTAATCGACTAAAAATCGGGGCCCGCCCTTGGTCGCGCCCTTCTTCGGGTTCGTCCTTATTTTTTGCATTTTGCCCTCGGCTTGCTACCGGACAACCTTGGCACATTCGGTTACCCTCCGTAAGAAGACAGACACAACCTGGCTTAGGCCACGGGTTCGTGTGCATAATACGGTGGCAACCCTCTTTTTCGGCACTGTTATTTCCCTCAGACAAAGACCTTCTATCGCAGCCCACCCCGATCTTGGATAGGATGGACCGTATGTCATCTATATGATGACATCTGGCCGGCATCGGCGGTTGGGTAGGGTCGTCCTTCTTGGAGATTTCAATGCGGGCGGGGTAGAGCAGCCCATGCGACTTGACCCCTGGGCCGGCGATGTCCTGCATTTCGCCCTGAAGTAGCGGCCATGCGGGTCCGGATGACCGGCGAGTCACTTCGCTTTGGCACGGTTGCTCACGCTATGTGGCATTTTGACTTGATAATTTGCAATGGCCTTTCGCGGTGGCCGATTCACCGCCAAGTGCACATGGAGACGGAGGACAATCGGGGGGAGGGTCTAGTGTGGTGGACTATGTGCTTGTAGTTGCGCAAGATATGCATCTCATCGATGGATTTCGGGTGGGCACGAGGCGATGGGGATGAGGAGGTGGACTTCGAGATCACCTCCCACTTTATTTGGACCTGGTTTGGCGAGCCGCCAGAACCCCCACTATGCCAGCCCCTCCGTCCTCGGTTGAGACTCGATTATGAGCAGGCAGGACTCTGGCAAGATGCTCATGGGCGCCCTCGGTAATTACGGACCTCCACACTAGAAGCGGTGACAGACGGTGACCGGCTAATGCGGGATCTGTGGACCGGGTGCTGGCGGGCCATTCGCCGCTCGGGGGTCCGACAACATTCAGCATGTAGGTGATGGTTTTGATCGCGCGGTTGTAAAGAAGCATAGCGGCGGCTCAGGTCACGATGCGGATCCAGTACCAGCTTGCGGGGCCACCACCATGCTGCCCTCCCGAAGGACACAAAGCGCGGTACCTTGCCAAACATCGAGGGGGAGATGTTGAGCTTCTTTGGACGCATCCTCGAACCTTTTGGCCTTGAGAGTGCTTGAAGCCGGCCCAGGCCTACGGGGACATCACACACGGGGTGGGAGCTACCTGCGGCTGACTCTATGACGCCCGAGGGGCAGCGTCGCCCATACCCCCGCCGGGATGGCCCCATTGGTTCACCGTGGGGCGGGATGTTGAGGAGGGCACGGGAAGCGGCTAGCTAATGGGAAGGCAGCCGACCTCGATGGTATGCGGAGCCGAGTTACTCAAAAGGCGAGGCGGCGCTTGTGCGGTCCTCACTACCTGTTCAACGAAGCATTGGGAGGGTTTCCCCGACAATGGACCAAAAGCGGGGTTGTTCAGGGGATTTCACCATTAAAAACCGTATGATACATGTGCGTGATTTGGTTAGGGTTTTTTTTTTTTTAACCCGTCTATCTGATTCGAAGGAGAATCTGGTGCACCACCATTTTTTTTCGTAGGTGGTGGGAAGGGGAGGCAGGTGGGAACTCTTCACCGGTTTGATACGTTAGGGGTTCTTCAAGATCCGAGGCTCAATCATAGGGGTTCTTGTGGTTCATCTACTCGTCTCTACTTCAAAACTAGCACATGTAATTTCGATTTAGGGCAAGACTATGTTCCTGCACTTTGAAATCTCTTTTCATGCTCTACACTGGCTGGAAAGCGAACATGAACCCAGGCCTGCCAAAAACAGGGTTTGCTTAATCTACTTTGTTTTTGCATATGGATTCAAGATCGATGCGGAGGCTTTAAGATCTCAAAGGGTTTTTCCCATACAGGGTTATAAATCCAAAACGACTTCCAGTGCTTTGGTTGTGAAGTAGCTGCTGAAGCAGCTCATAATTTCGTTGATATGCGTGGCCACCCAAAATAGTCTAGCTGGAGCAACTTCGATTTACTCCAGTGCCTAATACTACAGATCTCGCCAACAGTGCCATTTAGGGCGACTCTAAAACCTGTGTTTTCAGGGCTACACAGTTTACTAGATGCTGCACCTTACAGTATAATATGGAACTAGTCAATCCTCTCAAATATTCGACCCATTCTATCTTAAGAAGGTGAAGTCTTCTGCCTTTAACTATTGGTTCTAGGATTTGTCTCTAAATAGATCACGTTTGAATACATGTTTTCAAATAGGACTGGAAATTTTACATTCATACAACATCTTGATTCAATTTATGGGGCTTTGTGCTTAGATGCATGTTTTTGTGGGCTCTATTTTATCCCTACTGCTGGATTTGAAAAGGAAGGCGGTCAGAATAAGCATGACAAATTATACCGTTTTTCCAAGGCAATGATTTGCTCGGCTTGACAATAGAAGTTTCGTTATGCTCCTACTGCTTCTATTCATTTGCTGTAAATGATGATATATGGCTGCCAAAGATATTTAAAATCATTTTATGGCAGGCTCTAAAGCATACGGCATGCTGGCTGCAACTACAGTCCGATAACACAGACTAATTTGGCTTTATGCCTGTATATTAGGCTCGATTTTGTACCTCATTCTTGAGATTGAGTGCGCCCACTGCATAAAGGGGGCGCCGCCAGAGATATTTATGGAGCGCATCTTTACCGGGTTTTTGACATTCAAATTTCATTCTTATACTGTCTTTAGCAATAAATAACCAGGTTAACCCAGCTACATTCCCATCTTGCTTTAATAAAACTCTTAAAAATTATATGCTATCTTAAGCTATAGCGAAGAATATGCCCAGCCTTAGAGAAAATTAGAATGTCATCTTGTTTTAGCAACTGCACTTATTAACATGTATGGCAGGTGCAAGAGCCTTGAAGACGCACACCTTGTTTTCATAAAAATGAAGCAGCAAAATCTGGTAGCATGGAATGCCATGATTACTGTATATGCTTTCAATGGGTATCATGAAGCAGCCATGTCGATATTTCTGCAAATGCATTCAGAAAATCTGAATCCAGACAAGGTAACTTACTTGAATATTCTTGATGCATGTGCCAGTATTTCAGCCATAACAGATGGGATTAAAGTTCATTCTTACATTATCAGTACTAATGCAGTATTAGATATGGCAGTGGAAAATGCGCTTATTAACATGTATGCAAAATCTGGCAGTGTGAAGAATGCACAAGCAGTATTCGATCAAATGAAGAAACATGATGTGGTGTCATGGACAACAATGATTATAGCATATGGTCAACATGGAGATGGCGAGCGAGCGCTCAAAATGTTCCATAGAATGCGGCGTTGGGGAGTTCGACCAAATAAAATCACATTTGTTGGGGTTCTGTCTGCATCTAGACATGCGGGGTTGCTAGACATTGGACACCATTATCTTTTGTCTATTACTGGAAATTACAATTTCTCCTAAACGCTTGATCATTATGGATGTATGGTTGAGTTGTTTTGTCGTGGAGGGTCTCTAAATGAAGCTGAAGATCTGCTGAACAATGTGCCACTGAATGTGAGTGGTAGGCATGGACAAGCCTGCTTGATGCCTGCAAAAATTCAAACGAGCAGACCTTGCCACAGGATTTGCCTCTACGCAGAGGTAATAGAAAATGAATGTTATTCATTGGTTTCATTATTTCATAACATTATTAAGGGTATGCAGGCTTTACCATGCAGGTTTGTAATCTGCCTTAGGGAAACGAACATTAATTATAACATCCACAGCCAATCCGGCGTTCACCATTACCGAAGAGAACTGGTTGGCTTAACAACGAGCTTGAATGAGTTGATGTTATAAGTGGCACCGTGGGCAAAGCCAACAAATCCCTTTGGTTAAACAAATAAGAGAAATAAGAGATCTGTATGATGAAATTATCAAGAATTTGTGACATGGAAAGCAATCAAATGCCATTTAAGCAGCAGGGCAACGATGACTTATGAAATTAGGTTATTATAATTTGACACTTACTGTTGCAAAACTTGTAATGTATAATGGAAAGCTATTATTGAGACATGAAAAATCAATCTTAACCAATGCAATACTCAATAGTTTTATGCGGTTCAAAATATCACCATCTAAAGTTAGATGGAAACAAGTATTTGTGCTTGTATAGATCCATTGTGTCAAACGTTTGGAATGCCATCTAAGAGAGGTACATTACTTAAAGCAAATAGATTGGAATCATCTTCATTTTAGGTCTCATTCAGAAGTATAAAGCTTGGTCTCATCTCATTTTAGGAAGCATATATTGAAGCTTTTTGTATAAAAACCTAGATAACGAGAATACATTTTTTAGAACACGCCAATGCAAAGTGAATAAAAAAAAATATGTTTGCGATTGTATAAGAATAAGAGTTGCATTCATTGAGGTAACTCGTGCATAATTCTAGTGCCCCTTCAGAATATGCAATGGTGCAACCTTAATCTGTGATTTTTTTATATCCGTGCCATGCACGCCATGCAAGATATCGGGCTATAAGCTATAACATTTTAAGGATTAAGCTATAACATTTTGCATGTTTCCCGATGTTTCCATGGTTTCCATATGTTAACAATGCTTCCATATATTAAGGATTATGGGGATTATATTAACATTTTGCATGCTTCCATTCATATTAACAAAGTTTCATATTAACCTTGCTTATTCTTATTCCATAATCCATTTAGACATTCATTCCTAAACCCATATGCATTATGTTTCTCGCCATGTTTTCAAGCTTGAAGTATCCCCAAGATTTTACCACTAAGGGACACACTAAGGATGCATTAGAGTCTTAACCAACCAAAACAAGCTTAGACCGAGAATGAAGATGAGAGAAATGTCTATTAAACACATTGTGAAATTTTTTTTTCCTTCTCCACAAACCATTTTTCTCCGAATAAGGCTACCGCACAAAATCAAGTACAAGATCGGGTAGGGGTATGTAAACGTAACATAGTCCCGCGGAGATATCTGATGAGGGGGCGTGGAAATTGGGTTTTCATATTTACGATGTAGGGGTTTTCGACCTCCAAAAAGTCGAGGGATATCGAGGGGTTTTCGGTGACCCTTGCACGCACATGAGGTATCCCCATGTGCCCAGGTGAAATCCGGGGTTGTTCCCATTCACAAAGGGGGCGACCCCATTAATCGTCGGGCCAACCCGGACGATCATGGTCAGATTCAAGATTTTGCCAAACTGCTTGGCTGGCATTCTCGAAAGCGGCCGATTGACCACGGGCGTAGGCAGGCCGGATGCGCGAGCCCTCACACACAAAGCTTTTCCCCGCCACCAACGATCCACCATATCTTTACTGGCTGGCACCGATTGAAGATGCCGGAATCATCGGCCGGACTTGTATTGCTGCTTTGTGGGACTTCGCAGTTGCTTTTGATACGGTCCCCGGAAAGCCGCGGGCTAGATCAAGGCTAACCGGGCTCCCGGCCGCCCGTGCAGAATGCCATATACAGGTTGTATGAGAGTTGTTTTGGCGGGATGATGCTCGACGGCCAAGCATTCACCAGTAGTATTGGTCCTGAGCAGGTTGCCCCTCTCGCCCAACACTTTTTGGCCTCTTACATTGATCAGTTAGAGCCCCGGCTTACCAGCATGGGGATGGCATACTTTTTGCACTGTGTCATCCGCCACCATCTATGCGACGATGTTGGCCCGGCCGCCCACACCCCGAAGCTATGCGATCCTCACCTGGATGCCCTAGACACATTTTGTCGGGCACTGAGACATGCGTCAATCGGCCAAGACCAGGGTGGTTCTCATATCCTCTTCCGCCACCCCCCATGCCTCCCGCACTCACATATCGGGGGGATGGTGGACGCCACGCCCACCTACAAGTACCTAGGGGGTGGAGTTCCCCCTCCGGGCTCGGGCCGGGAGGCGTCTATCCGCTATGCGGGAAGCCGGGAAAGCCGCTTTATGCCATGCGTAACAACATCCACCGTGCGAGAGCTATATGATGGGGACATCACCACATCTGTCGAACCACCGGGTCGAGCCCGGTCCCTCTTCGTGCGAGGTCGAGGTTTGGGGCCCTACGTGCCTTTGGCGACACGGAATGACTTGGGAGCGGTGGTGGAAGGCATTTTGGCGGCACTTGGGTGAAACCGGTCCCCCATCGATACGCCAAGTAGAAACCGGATTCTTGCGCCCCACGGGCAAAGCCCTTGATAGACACACATCGCCTATTTTCGCAAAGTGTGGTTACTATGGGTGATGCTCGGCTCCCGCACGGCTTACACTTTGGGCCATGAGTCCGCAATGCGCTTAGGGCTGTTGGAGGGTAAGAGAGATCGGTGGTTCGCCAGATGGAACGCGAAGAGCACGGATGCGCGTCACCGGGCGCTATGTGACCCGATCGTGACAGGGCTTGGGAGTACCCTAGATGCTTGTTTCCTTGGCAAGCTCTGGGACCCCATTGCTCTAGAGCGGTCAAAATGGCCCATTACAAGGAGCACATCAACCCAGGTGTTAGCGGGGCCTACTCTACAACGTTCTGCGTGCCCCGAAAAAAGCGCGGACTCATTGCCTCCTATTTTCTCCATACGGGTGCCCACCATCTTCGTGATCCGGGCGAGGCGGGTGGATTGGGAGCCCCCGCCAGACGGGCTCTGTCCGGTCTTTGTCAAAGGGTGCCATTGAGGATGAGTCTCACACTTTCGAGTTGCCGGCGTCCGGTCCGGGTCGGGCCGATCACGCCTCCCCTTAGCACGCAATGGACGTGCCCCTTTGCATTTGCTGATGAACACACCGTCGAAGACGATGCCTGGGGGTCATACATCCAGAGGTACCGACCCTGCGAGGTCACCTTTGCCCTCGGGGCCGTAGGCACGACTAGGCACTACTGGGGTGGTGCATGACTGTATATATTGGGATGTTTTACGCATTTTATATGATTAGTGACAGCTTTGTCGGCGAGGTCGGGATTGACCGCTACGGTTTTCCCTCGAAAACCCTTCTGCGGGGGTTTTTAATCCAAGGCAAGAATCCGCTTTCTTTATTTTTTGTATTGGGTCCCATAGACCGATTGGTCTCCGTGGACGATAAAAGTACCTTCCTTCCTTCCTTCCTTCCTTCCTTCCTTCCTTCCTTCCTTCCTTTGTTAACATTTGATAACAAATGTTATTCATTTGGTTTTCTTTTAATTTCAATGGTTTTCCCTTCAACTTGTTTTTCTTTCTATTCTTCAATGGTTCATACTCCAACTTCGGCTTGCCCCTTCAAGCTTATGTGTATATTCTTTAGAGTTTCTTCATTCAATCTTCCTTGCCTATAGCCGTTCTTTGTCACCATTGATAGCTTCACTTCCAAGACTTTTCCCAAACACTTTTTCCCTTCGGAATTTCGTGACTTAACCCAAGGTCTTTTCCCAAATTATCCCTCATCATTGCTCGCTCTCATTCATTGCAGACTTAATCATCCTTCTCTGTTCATTATTTCTTTTCTGGCTTTGCCCGTAAGGCTCCGGCAATCCTCTCTTTTCTTCAATGGGTATTTCTACTTCCATGGTTTTTCCCAAAGGGTTTTTTCCCTTTAATTCTCGTGACTTGACCCCTTTTTCTTTGAGGCCTTTATTTTGCGTTATCTCCATTTTACCACCATAGGTATTTTTCGTCTATGGGGCTCTTCTTCCAACAACCCTGTTGCCATGTTCCTTCACGACAATTCAGCCATGTCCTTTCTTCCCATGTTTTCTCATGGATATTCTTTCATGTAGCACATCTCTTGCACTACTTTTCCTCTTTCCACATTTGCTTAGCTTTCTTCGCTAAGCTAGCATAATTCCCCAAGCTATATTCTTATTAATCTGCTTTTTGCATATTTTTGCCTCGATTTGGCAGACGACAAGCAAACTCCTCATAAGAAAGCTGACTGCTCTGATTGTCATTTTGTTTACATGGGGCCAAAACGTAGGTAATTTGCTTATATAGATTACGTCTTGTATATCATTGTTTTTGAGATACATGAGCAGCAATCCTAATTTAAGTTAGAAACCTTTGGTTCAAAAGGTCCTGAATGTGCCAGGCCAAGACATAGAAATGAGCTCTAAACAGTAGGTTTGACTGGTCACATCAAGGTACAAGTTCATTAAGTTTAGCTTCAAATTTCAGTACTCTATTTGCTTCTGTTGCATGGCATTATGCGTCATGGTATGTATGTTAGGTTAACACACATTATTTTGAGAAGGGGAATGTGCAACTTGACACAAGCCTTCAATGCTTTGATTCAACAATATTGCAGGTTAGCATTAAGGCCTGACGAATGCTATTTTGTTCAGTCTAATACTGCATCAGGATCCAGTAGAGACAGGGTAGCCATAGTGAATATTAATCGACACCATGAATCATATTTGTTCTTTGTTATTTTGTTTTATTTTATTCTATTTTTTTATACTTGTTGTATGAAGATCATTTTGCTTGTTGCAAGATGGCATAACATGTCATATTTTTATAGTGACTGTGCTTGAAACTATAAATCTTCCATGAGATTTGGAGATTATGAATGGTATGCAATACATTAGAATATGCAACTTATATTTGTGTAATAAAAACAAAAAATGAAGAACAACAGGTTTCAAATGATGCCACGTACATGTACAAACATAAAAGTTTGCTGCAATATGAATGCGCAGTATGCAGGAAAAAGGGAAGAGTAAAATTATCATTATCCATGGGAATTGCTGCTTGTTGATACCATGGCTTTATGAGGGTTGGCTCGTGGGGGGTAGTTATGGCCCAAGCTAAGATACTGATGGCTTACAAGTATTCCTCCCTTGATCCAGAAGTGAGAAACAACGTATTTGGATTTAGTATCTTCAAATTGGTTCTCATCATTAGTCTTCTATTCTGAAATAAGTATATTGTGCTTTAGGATTGTGTTCTTATGGCATCTTCTTGTGCTTAAACAGTTAGATGAGACATGCAAATTCTGTAATTTTTATATCTGATTGATAAACCTTTTGCTTTTGTCCTTCAAAAAAGGGAAGGGAGGGAGGAAGAGAAAAAAAGTGTTCCTACTGCCCTAAATTATCACAAATGATTTGAAAACCCAAGAGATTTGACCAAAACCTATTGCAGTTGCAAAAATTGGGATTTTACGGCCGAGCATGTATTTGTGATCACTCTCCAACCTCAAAAAAGCACTGATTTGGTATTTCCAAGTGGCTAATACATCCTATAATAAATTGCAGCATCTGTTAATCACTAAGCGAGATCAAAACCCGACATCTGCTTTTAATAAATCCAAAGATCCAAAAGCTCCTTGAATTGACAACTTCTAGTTTCAAATTTCCAGCGGGATATAAAGATTATATAAGCTTCTTCGTGATGAATCCGATAGCTTCTTTCTATAACTTCAACCCAAAAAACAACCAAGAGTTATAGGGTTCTTCATTTTTTTTCTTTTTGGGCTTAGATGCTTCATTTAACTGAATTTTTGAAATGGCGCATGTGTGATATCATTTTCTTGGACATCACCTCGTCCAAACTTCATTTTGGTAAGGTTACATTGTGATTCCTCCCTTAGATGCTTACTGTGCAATTTTCACCTATCTTTGAGCTTGGATGGGTTATAGAGTGATTCCACCCTTAGATGCTTACTACATAATTTTTAGCAATCTTTGTGCTTGAGAAGCACTTTAATTCATTTTTCTTAGTTCTATTGTTTTAATGCAGCATCCCATTTGGATTCACCTCAAAGTGGAGTGAACTGAAATGGCTGAGTATCATAGTAGAAATTATTCAACTCAAATCCCTTTAAGAGGCAAACATAACCATTTTGAGTGCAATGTGAACCCAAGCACCATTGGCCAAAATTCGACCGTTAGAATTCCCGCAACCAAGGCAATAATGTCTTAAGCCCAAGGTACCGAAGGGCAACCATTGAAAGCTTCCAACATCATTTAACGGCACTTTTTCTAGTTACAATATAAGAAGCTAGTCCATGATAATATAAAACTGATTAGTTGGCACTTTGCTTATTTCAAAGAGCAAAAATAACAGTTCATCTACCAACTTTTTGGATTAATATATCCCTCCTGTACCGGAAGGTACTTTTTCAACATCCATTGACAACTAGTAATTTTCAATATCTGTGATAACTAGTAAATCTGTGATCTAGCAATATGTGTAAGACATTACTATAACTCTCAGCTTGAAATGCAGGCAAATTTGTAAATTTCCAAGATTGAGATTGGAATTAGTGCCTTCAAAACACGAAAGAAATAGCTGTTGCGCCCAACAAACTACATTGCAATCGTTACATGAAATATTGGCCAACTTCCAGATGTGCATTTCATTGTGTATTTCCAGTTTCATCTACTTACCCTTTACACCTACCATCGAAGAAGCTTGACCTCAACGTCTACAACTTCTCATGTATCATTAGAAGTAGGATAACCTGTTACTTCATGTGTATTATATGCTCCTCTACAAGTGTGTAGATGTTTGCACAAAACCATGTATGCATCCCTAAAAAAAACTTGAATAAAGCCTTTGCTCACATTTCCCATATGCCAGTTGTGTATTCGCAATATAAATGCAATTGCAAAAATGATTATTGTACTCCAGTCCCATTACAATAAATGTGTTTGCCATTTACTCCATTTTCTCGTAAAATCTTCTGAGGCCTTACTTTGTATTGCTTCAAGTATGATTCCAGCTGTTGAGAAGCTGCCAAAAGAAGACCTGAACATAATAACAAGATTACGTAGTGAAGGACCAAATAATAACGGTAAAGCTTAATCACCCGAAAAGACTGCAGAAGGACGTCCAAGTCTTCATTTGAACTCTAATTCTACCAATTTGCAAATGAAAAACCTCCACACTAAACTTCCACTGACATATCTCTATACTGAGGAAAAAGAGTAGAAAAGGAGCTTTCCTCTGGCATTCCACCCATATTCCAAGAGGGGTCAAAATGTTCAACTTTCCAGTGATGAATATCATCAGTATCCCACGGCTTCGTTTTTTTATGCTTTCCTTTTTCTTGCCTTGTGCATTTACAGAGACATCTATTTCAACCGCAGTTTCCTCCACTTCCTTGGCCATTGCCTGCACGACAATGTCATCGACCTCAAAAGAATGATGTTTTGACAAACAAAATGATATATAGTGGATGGCCAATTCTTTCCCAAACTAAACTTCCTAGCTTGCATAGCAATTTCATCTTCATCACATTTCCAACACAATGCACAGAAATTATGCCATCCTTTCTCATGGTTGTATGAAGTGATGCATAGAGTTATAGGTCAGGTTGCATTTTCCATTACCAACTGCCTATGAAAGCTAGCCACATATTCTGCCGTTCGATTACACCAATGATCCATATTGCTTGGAGAGGTAAACCATGTTATAGTGAAGAAGCTTAGTCATCAACAACAATAAAAGATGGACATCTAAATATGTGTTTGGTCTCATGTCTACCTCCTTGCAAAAGGCTGCAGTATTCACAATTCCAAACAGAGCAAATGCTTGACGGAGGAGAAACAAAGAGAACGCTTGATGGAGGGGAAACATAATACAGAATAAAAATTTATGCAAACAATACAGATTTCTAAGAAGTAGACATCCACATAGCTTTTGTCAAAGCGCCCTATTACCTTTCCCTGAACAGCGAATCACGTGCCTATCATGGTAGCAGCAATTTGCTGATTCTATTTTCACATTTCTTGTATACAATTGCCTAAAGCATAAATATGCAACGTTCCAATCAATAGCAGAGTTTCCAAAGTTTACCTGACCATGGCATTCTTAACAATGCATAGATTTCAAGCCTTCATGTCTGGCATGTTACCGCAACCATAGTGATGCGTCATGATCTCTAATGCTGGCACAGAGCACTTTTCGTTATCACCACGTAATACATGTATAGAACGTTCAGAACGGTTTAGTGGAATCTTTTAGTAGATAAGAATGATCTGATGATCTGATTGTTAAGTAAGAATGATCTGCAAGGATCTGCATCTGCTTTCTCTGCTAAAGACACCAATCAATTTTGCCAAGAGCATCTGCTTTCTCTGCTAAAGACACCAATCAATTTTGCCAAGAGCACAATGGTGCTATGTCTAGGGTACTACATGGAAAACTTTTTCCCTTTTTAACATGCTGGAATTTCTGTCTACTGCATCATAGCAATTGCAAGGGATGATTTTATTATTGCTGTGGAGTACCTTCAGTAAGTAGAACTGAAGGATATAAAAATTTGATAAATAAAAATGCCTTCATTTCAAACTTCTGCAGTCAAGGCTCTTAAAATTTTGTCCTTATGCAAGATGGTCATTGAGCTGTGTAAATGGCCTGAAGCAAACAGAAATCACTGATTTCTTTTCATCCAAGTCAAACGATGATAAGATGATAATGGAGTCATCACAGAAAAGAAAGTATCATGACCCTAAAGGGGTGACTTTGGCACTGTCTAAGAAGATAAAACGATCAGCAGCCATGAAACATAAAAGGTCTTTCCAGAAGAGGCCAAGCATCAAGCATAAAAGCAAACCAAGAAGGGGTATTATGAATCACTTTGCAGCAGTCACAGGAACGAATGGGCTATCTCCATCAAACCCTACCTGAGCAGATTCTTAGATTTTCACTATAAGTTTTTGTTAACTTAATATTTTTGTTTGCATACTTTAGATAACAGGAGAGTTTTCCTCCTGGAGGTCTTGAATTCTGTATGTGTTATGGTCTCATAGACCCTTCGGGTCTTACATAGACGTTCATAAATCTTTTTTTCTTTCAACAGGCCACTATAAAAATCATAGCAAAGACTATAAATTCTAGAGACATAGCAAAGAATAATCTTCCATTATGGTTGCAAACACAAATTCATTGGCTAAATTTCGTAAGATTCTTAGTATAAAACTTGTGCATGGATTAGAGCATCGCAGAATAGACCACCAACCTATTATGAATATCAGCCTATGTATTATGCTTTCTATGAAACTGTTTAAAATACTTACTTAATATTGATAGATCGTAAAAAACTTAAAGTGGTCACTCCACTGAATCGCATTGCAGCATTCCCAAACATCTGCGACAAAACAAATATAAGAGTGAGATAATAGTGAATAGTAAGAGAGTTATAAAATGCAAAATAGTCAGTAGCCTTCAGTACCAGCTCTGCCTTGCCTCTGCTATGGAACTGTACGTCCCATATTTTTAGGTTTCTCCTGTCTTCTTTCTAGGGTGAACATACTGCAAATAACAGGATCTGCGGTTGCAAGATTTCTGATCTAAATCGGCTGGAATACACCTGGGGAAAATAGAGAAAGTTTCAGAATTAGAATCTGGAAGTTGTTTGGCTAATGCGGATTCGAAATATGATGGACAAACAGAAGACTTGTAATGTCTTCCTTCGGAGAAGTCACAAGAACCTTGAATTTGTTTTGTATAATGCACAGCCAGGGTAGAGATAACAGGATCACATAGACAGACGAAACAAAGACAAAGTCCTAACCTCCAGACAAAGACCTTCACCGTCTAAGACTAGTGGCCGAGCATCAGATTGCAGCTTCGATCTGCCCTGCCAGTTACCCAGTTAGAACGTCCGTCGAGTTCTTTACCAGGTGACCGAGAGTTTACAGGAAATAGGAGGTTTGGAGCAGTCACCAGCATATCCTAGGGATATTCTAGCATATACCTAGGATATGCCAAAAGCCCACATAAACAAGGGGCAACCCAAAAAAACATAGATTCAATAGAAAAAATAAGCATATTAGTTTGCTGGTAGCATTGCTTAAAGCGTTTTTATTAGGATATTGAATTATTTTGGTAGAGGTTCGAGTCTCCATATCTCAAAATCTAAAACCTTAAGCAAAAACGTATAAAGAGGAGTCCTAGTATTTCATATTCTTAGGCGAACCTGTATTCCATGTTTCAAAATCATAGGCACCCTCGTCATAAACGACCAACCTGTATTCCATGTTTCAAAATCATAGGCACCCCCAGTCATAAACGACCATAATCGAAACAGGAGTCACCCAGAGCTCCAACATACAATTTGGGCCATACGATGGACAGATCCGACAACTGCGATAGTCCAGGATGCACCTCGTTTAGAATATGTAGCACAACAACAAATTTGAGTAACAAAGAAACATCGATGAATTACATTATGTCTTACATGTATACATGAATACCTTAATGGCTATCATATGAGTGTTACTATCCTTTCAAATTTACTAGACAAGGTATTACAACTTCACACACAAGAACAAAGCCATATATTTCTTCCATCTGCCCATACAAACCGAATATCAAGAACTTCCATTGCACTTTAATTGCATTTATGTTGACTATACATTGGATCGGTGGTCTTCAAAAGCTTAAACTATGAGATGCAGCATCCCATATGCCCAACATCCGTGAACCTTAAACCCTTGACACTTTGACTTGCTTGGAGCTCTAGGCACCACCGGCTGGTCGAAGGCGCCAAGCCTAAGCCCCTCGGGGGCTAGTATCAAATCCGACGTCAACACAGATCCAAAAGGTTTCCGCACCAGGGAGTTTCTGCGTCAATCTAAGCCCAGTCCGGCCCCAGTTTTGCCATCGTACCTGCATCAACAATTCTGCCTTTTATTTGATCGTCCCTGCATCAACAATTCCCAACAGCTCCAATATCTTTGTTCCCAGCCCGCCAACTCCAAATCTTTGTTCCCAGCCCTGACCTCACGAAAGCTTGAACGACCCCTTTACCGGGCGCAGTCTTTTGCCCCTTTGCTTTTTGCTGCCGCCTCCTTTGCCTTGGCTTCCTTTTGCCTACGACAAGTGGTGAAATTCTGATTGGTTAATTTTCTTAGTTTAACTTTATTTGCTTTGTTAATGCCCCTCTCGCCCCCTGCTGATTTTCAATGGGGCTCCTACCGGTCCGTTTGTTCCCATGTCGTTTCAATTCTTGTTTGTCTCTAGCTTTGCTTTGGTTATCCTAGATTACTTGTTTGCTTTGGCTTGATTTCATATAAGACTTTAGTTCCCGTTGATCTGGATTTGTTTTGGTTGCCTCGGACTTGTGGCTTGCCCAACTAGTCTGCTTCCCCTCTGCACGGTTTCGATTGTGCTCTTGAGGGTTTTGCTTGCCCCTAATTTGATTCTCCCACGCTACAAAACCACCAGCGATTGCATCACCACCGTTTACCTTGATCTATTGTCCTCTATTGCTCCTTCCAGGTTCCTATGGCGAAGAAAGCGAAAAGACATGGCGAGAAATGCAAAGATCTCCCCGCCAATTCCACCAAAGACACTCCACCGAATCCGGTCGGGCATATTAACCCTATTTTCAACCCGGTAGATGCCTCTCCACTAGTACAACCCCTTTGAACCTTCCGCCACTACCGAGAGCTTTCGGACTCCCCAAGCCCGGAGGCCTTAACAACCCAACTTGAGGATATCTCATCCAGGTCACCGTAAGCAGACACATCCATGGTGCGCCTTTTTGACGGTTGAATTGGGTTTTATGAATGTTCAAAATCCACGTTCGGGCAATCAGTCATATCGGCGGTTCTTCTCGACACCGCCCCACCCTCCACACATCGCGCGCCGCAGATGCCATGGTGCAGACCGAGGTGGCGGTGGAAGCAACATTCGCGTATGGATAGGGATGCCCCCCACTTTAAGGTAGCTCAAGAGCATATGCAAGGGCTGCGTCATGCGAGATGCGAACAATGCACATTAGCCCGAAAGGGGATCGTCACTTGAGCCTACTCTACCGTGGGAGTTCGAAACATCTTTCGGGCGGATATGGATGCAGCGGCTCACTTCTTTACCGACACCATGCACATTATGAGTCCAGGCAACGTCACAGCGAAGAGAGTGGGTGCTCAGCGGCCTGATCAGCCTCGCCATCTATTAATTCATTTCTCGGCACCACGAGATAGGCATTATGTTTTGCAGCATGGCAGTCACCTCAAGGGTACGCACTTTTCGTTGCAAGAGGACCTATCTCCAGTCTAGTTAACTCGGCGACGAGACAAGCTATGCACAGTTCGTGAGGCCAGGTTCCAGAAGAAATGGGCGGTATATCGGGGAGGCTCGGCAATTATTCTGACCAGTGGCCTGCAAACCCCTGGTTGGGATATTCTTAGTTTCCCAGCATGAACAACCTTGATTTGATTTGGTTTGGGCGTTTGCTCTCAGCATGTATATTGTGTGGTGATGGGATCTTGCCCTCTTTTGTTTTGTGATGGGGCCTAGTCCCCCTTTTGCTTGGTATATTTTGGACTTTGGTCCCCTGTTCTGTCGTCACATGTCCAAAATAGGATGCTCAAAATAGGATGCTGTTTAGTGGTATGACGTTAAAATACTTATTTTATATTCTCTTGAACACTTAGCCTACAAGAACGTGGCCTGTTTGACTTCTATTTAATTTATGGAAACACGCTATGAAGAGTAGTTGGTGCGGGATTTAGCGATGGCCTGCAGGGGTTGTGCCAGCGTCAGAATGCCCCTCAATTTTTCGCTCAAATCGGGGCCATGCCCCTCCGCTACACTCCAATCAAACCTCTGTAGAAGCCGCGCCAGAGTGAGCTGCATCATGCACAGCGCCAAAGAGTAACCTGGACACATCCTGCGCCCTGATCCGAACGGAATCAGCTCCATATCTCTCCCCTTTACATCCACGCTGCTGCCCCTAAATCTCTCTGGATTGAATTTCTCCGGCTCATCCCATATGCTTGGATCCCTCCCAATTGCCCATACATTCACAAATATCGTCGTCCCTTTTGGAATTTGGTACCCCCCCACATTGCACTCCTCTATTGATTCGTGCGGTATCAGCAGAGGCCCCGCCGGATGTAGCCTTAATGTCTCCTTCACTATCGCCTGCAAATATTTCAGATCCGGCAAATCTTCTTCTTCTACTCTTCGGCCGAACCCCACCACTTCATCAATTTCCTTCTGGGCTTTTTGCATTATGCTTGGCCATTTAAGCAGCTCTGCCAGAGCCCATTCCGTCGATACTGAATTTGTATCAGTCCCTCCTCCTATAAGATCCTGCAACCGGCATGTATTTCAAGTAAAAGGGAAAAGGGGATACAGAGTGAATTTTAAACGCTTACCGTTACAAAAGCCTTGATTGTTTCGTGGCTATGATCCCCTGCTAACAAGACATCCATCAGATCGCTCTTCTCATCAAGCCCTTTCAGGCCTTTCTTCAGTTTATGCTCTTGCACTATGCCTTCAAAAAAAGAGTCCAGATCCTTGTGCACCGCCTTCATCCTTTTTTCATACCCTTGCAGATCAAACCGAGCCAGAAAGGGCACAAAATCCCCTATGTTGAACGCCGCTCCTAAGAAAACTGCTTCCTCAATTACCTGCCTGAAGCATTCTGCCCCTTCTGAGTTCTCCTTTCCAAAATATTTCTTGCCCATCGCCATTCTAGTCACCACATTTATCGCCAGATTAAACAACTTTGCTCTCACATTTATTGCCCTGTTTCCATGGCCCTCTTCTATTATGGCCTCAATAGTGCATGAGATTTCATCCTGCCTTATATCCTTGCTTGCTTCTAGCCTTCCATGGCTGAACAGCTCTTGAGTGCAAAGCCTCTTCAACTCCCTCCATCTAGGCCCATATTCTGCCCATACCATATCCCTACAATCATACATCACTAGCCTTGCAAATGCAAGTTTTGGCCTTGAAGCAAATGATGCATCATGTGTCTTTAAGAATTCTCTTGCCATGTCTTGAGAAGAGGCCACCAAGCAATTGACTGCCCCAAGACGCACTGAGAAAAGGGGTCCATAGCGCTTCGAAAGACGAGAGAGGGATTGGTGAGGGAGATTCCCTAGCAAATGGAGATGACCAATTATGGGAAGGGCAAGAGGAGAAGGAGGACGAGGAACCTTACTTGGCTTGAGAAGAAAGTAGAGAAGAATGGTTAGAAGGACGAGAGGTAATGAAACAAGTGACAACCAAGTTTCCATGGGATATGGATACTCAGTGGAGAAGAGGCCACTACAATTTATAAGAAAATCATCATATGCTTTAATTGGACCAAGTCATACTACGTCAAGGAAAGTTGGTTTGCATTCCTATTTTGAGAGCCAATGGCAAATTGCCATGTGGCAACCATTCTAACCGAGAATGGAATTTCACTCCATTCTGACATGACCTGTTGCAGCCGGTTCGTTGCAGTCGGAAGGGATTTTACTCAAGACCAATGCAGCAGCCATAATCGTCTTTGCTGAAAACGGAAGACCAATGGAGCAGCCATAGCCGTATTTGCTGAAGCTTTGCTGAAGATTTGATGGAGCCTCGTCGAAGGAGCCATAGCACTGTATCAGCCGGAAGGACAGATGCTTGACATGACAAAAACTTTCAAAGGCACTATGAGATTGGCTCATCCCTTACAGCCCATCGCCACGTCTCGCCGAAATATCTGATCCTATTTGCTTGTCTTCCCTTCAAAGAAACAGTGTGGCTAGATAATGTTTATACTAGAGAGAAAACTTTTCCATGGCTGGCTGAGGCAGATCATCCCTGACCCTATTGCCCATAGCTGTAAATTCAAGCATCAAGAGATGCTTCGATTCTAGACAATCATCTTTATTTAAGTAACATATCCTTATCCATCAACAATGAGTAAGTTAAAATTAATAAACTGAATAGTAATGGGTAATATTGCTCAACATGACAATGACAATGACAATGACAAGTTCAAAAACATGATATTTGATCATATCATCTTCCTTGATATATTAGCATGATGAATTTATCTACACTCGATTAGGGTTATCCACTCAAGAATATAAAACTATTTTTAGCTTCAATGTGAGCAAACATTGTACGAGGCTCAGCACGCCCATCGCATCTGGTCTATGAAGACGCATCTAGTCTCTGGAGATGTTGCAACAATCTTTGCACTTCACGAGCAAGTTTGATTTCCACATTTAAGTTCAACATTGCTTAAAATGCAATCTCTTTCTACTAAAACTGAATCTATATGGTTGAATAGCCTCTGTTAGATTCTAATATTGGGTTCTTAATTAACTTATAGGTTGCAAGCTTGCAAGCAAAATAGTGCCAGAGAACAGTTGTCAATGTGATCGAGGACTATTTGGGCAGGCTTAAGGACTGCAGTGGCCTCCAGGGCAGTTTAGGAAAGGCATGTTTAGTCTGTCAAACATTCTTTTATAATCCTCTATGCAAATAAACTAGGTTTCTTTCTGTACAATGAAAAACCTATTATAGTGCCGGTAATGCTATAACTTTGTGGTTCTATTTTTTTGCTTGACTTTGCTTATGAAAAAACTTTGGATGATCAGGCTTCCAAGGGAGAACCATCTTTCCCATTGGAGATGTTTAACATGAGTTTTGGTACTAGGCTATTTGCTTGTCTTCTCTTCAATTCAATTTGATAAGAAACAGTTGTGTAGCTATAATATTACTTATCCAAGATAAGACATGTGGCAACGTGTGTATGATGCTTTGGTTCTAGACAATCATCTTTTTTTAACATATTCTTATGCTTCAATGAGTAAGTTAAAATTAATAAACTGAATAGTAGCATGGAATAAAATAACGGCTAAGGTTAGCCAAATGGCTAGTTTGTAGCAGTTTTGCCAAGAAAAACGGCTAAAGGAAATGGAAAAAAAGCCCAAAAAAAAAGAAAATTTTAGCCCAATTTTTTGCCGCCCAAGTGAGTTTTTAAGTTGTATAGCCAAACCTTTACCTCCAGACATATCCATCAGGACATCGATTAGCTAAACCTAAGATAGAGTGGGCTTGGAAAAATGGATAGATTAGCCCGAAGTTCAACACCAATGTATGTACTAACTTTAAGAAATTTCAAATAGGGTTTATATTTTTCCTTTTTCCACTTTCTTTCTTGTTCCAAGTACAAAGTTGAAGCATTGGAGGAAAAGGAACAATGTAGTCCCTTTCTTTTTAGCTTTGAACATGTTCATGTATGTTTGTATCTTGATTTATGTATTTACAATAAATTCAATGTCTTTGTCAAAATGCTTGGATTTTTTTAAATTACTATATCGTATGGCTAATATTTGCCTTTCCATTTTGTGAAAGTTTAGCCAAAAGCAAAAAACTATGATGGAGAAAAACCATTTAGTTTAGCCAAGTGTTAGAAACTTCTAGCCCCAATTTGAAGGTAGTTTAGCTAAACCTATTTTGGCTACACTAAAATATAGGAGTAGTAATTTATTCCATTGCTCAAGATACAATGACAATGACAATGATAAGTTCAAAAATATGATATTTGATCACATTCACCTTCCTTGATATATTAGCATGATGAATTTATCTACACTCGATTAGGATTATCCACTCAGAATATAAAACTATTTTGAGCTTCAATGTGAGCAAGCATCATATGAGGCTCAGCACGCCTATCGTATCTGGTCTATGAAGACGCATCCGGTCTCTGAAGACATTGCAACAATCTTTGCAATTCAAGAGCAAGTTTGGTTTCCACATTTAAGTTCAACAATGCCCACAAATGCGATCTCCTTCTACTAAAACTGAATCCATATGGTTGGATAGCCTCTGTTAGATTCTAATATTGGGTTCTTAATTAACTTATAGGTGTCTTCTCTTCGATTCGATTCGAGAAAAAATAGTTGTGTGGCTATGATATTAGTTATCCAAGATAACACATGTGGCGATGTATGTATGAGGCTCTATATCTCAACATAAGCAAACTGCAGATAAATGTTTTGCATAGCTGGCTGGGGCAGATCTTCTCAATAAGGGAAGTACCTAGACCATATCGCCCATAGCTATGAATTCAAGCATCAAGCATCAAGCATCAAGCATCAAGGATCAAAAGATGCTTTGGGTCTAGATAAACATCATTTTTTAACATTTTATGCATCAAGAGTGAACTTAGTAGTAGAGGGTAATATTGCTTAACATGACAATGGCAAGTTCAAAAATATGATATTTGATCACATTCATCTTCCTTGATATATTAGCATCGATCAATTTATCTACGCCCCATGAGGGTTATCCCCTTAAAAATATGAAACTATATTTTGTTTCAATGTGGAAACTACAGATAGTTTCATTGAAAGCTATATTCAGTTTCCTTTTCAAACATGTCTTTTTCATTGAAACTTTTAATCATTCAGCCTTGCCCATGTGTGCTTCCATATATACCAGTAAATCTTTTGCTTGTACACACATTCGACAGCATTTAATGCACAAAATTCTTGGGCATTCTTCTGTATTTCCAAAAGTTCATTATTTTTCTTTCCAGCATTCGATTTTGAGCGAGATTTTGAGATGTTGCAGTGAATGAAGTTTTTCTTCTCATTTCTTTCTCTTTGCACTTCCTTCCCCCCATTGTACCTTTATTGCCATGCAACAAGCAACTTCTGTACTGCTCAGGTATAAACTAGATTCTGGAGCTATGATTTCAATGCCACCACTGTTAGAATTGGAGCAGCATAACATTCCTCTGCTTGCCAAGGTAAAACTTCTACTCATGCACTATGTAAGAAATTGGCTTAACAAGATACCTTATAGCATAATGTTTATGATCCTTCCTGGGAAGTATAATAGCATAGTAGTAGAAATGATTGGCTGAAGAGCTATATGCATGCTTAACACACTTCGCTAGCATTTGACTTCATACATGTGTGTGAGCTTGTAGACATGACAATTTTGGCATGGTGACGCAAACCAATACGCATATCATTTGAGCTGGATATTAAATGATAGAATATTGCGGCAGTTAAAATCCCTGATGAATGACATCCATCAACTTGTACAAGACACATTGATATGAAGAATCAAAGATGGACAATAAGTTGGCATCATATAGGCATTTCTTGAAGGACATTTGATTGCCTAAGTATCTTGAACACTTGAAGCCAAATGTTGAAGACCCCAAAGTTCGGAGACCTTCAAAATCCAATAATACTTTGCATGATTCAAGCTTTTGGCATGATGTTACTTCATGATTCGTTATTTCTTAAGGTTTTACTACCATCATTCCACCCAAAACAAGGTGCTGCGCACGGAGGGTTGCCCTCCATGGCCGGAGAGTGAAGTGGCTTAAGTTGTAGTTGTAGACAATAGAGTGTTTGAATCGAAATTGCTATTTTAAGGCATTGACATTTTGTGAACGTGTTGGTACTTTTCATTACTAAGTTCTGCTTAGGTGTTGAGGTGTTGTTGGAGTAGGATGTAGTTGGACATATGGACTTTGGGATTTGAGCACAAGGTATTGGTGTTTGGTGCTTGGTATGGAACTAGGATGGCAGAAGCATAAAGAGAAGTGTAATAAAGGAGAGAATGGATGTACATGTTTTGTGAAGTGGCTTAAATCGTAGTTGAAAGTTATGTTTTGACATTTTATTGAAATTGGTACTTTTAGACAATAGAGTACTTGAAACCATGAGTTTATTAATAGGATGATATACATTGGAGTACTTGATAGTTGATAACATACGAAACAATTTATGAAGAATCGAAATAGAGGAACAAGAGATCAATTTTTTTGTCGATCCTTCTCCGTGGAGTCTGTAATACAAGTACTCTTTTTGTGGTACGACTTTTGATGTACGTGAGACAAAGTATACTCAATGCCTCATTAATGCCTAAGTAGGACTACAACTTGTTGTAATATACATTTTCCAATACAATGTTTTTGTTGTTTGGTGGGACTTAAGTTGTTGTGGTAGGTGTTTATTCCAAGAGACAAGTAACAGTGGGCAAGAGCACAAATTGAATGGCAGGAGCAATGTTTGTTTGTGCCATAATTTGCAGATCCTACAATAATATACTGTAAAAATGTAGAGACAGTATGCCTAGACAAGGTATTGACGTATGACTGCTATATGCATATCTTCTTAGCATGCGGTTATTGAAGTTGTTTCTCTTGGTAAGTAGATAATGCATTCCTGAAACAAATGCTTTATAGCTCAATCAAGGTTATCCATACAACATGGCAAATCACTGTTTTATCTTTTTAACCCATGGTCTGTTGAAGATGGAAGTTGGAAAGCAAATTCATCTCCATCTTCAAATGCAAGATTGGCTCCTTGTCCAAGGGAAGGAGATACAACATGCACAACATCTAAGACGCAAGAATATTGATTGCTTGCTTGTTAAGAAAAGGAACACATTCTGCATATATTTTTATACCTTCCAAGAGCACTACAAAACTTTTATACCCTTGAAGAAGCACAGGCACATCAAGTATTCTCCCTTTAAAGATCAACTCTGGTTCCGTAGCCTAGTAGACAATTGAATTAGATTTCATTAGGTAATTCAACCAAATAAATTAGTGGGGAATAAGAACCCTTAATTATTTGATTTGCAAGTCCCTAGTTCTTGAAGGCATTTAGCAAGCTCTGCTTGGCCTCTTGAGATTCCTTAGCAGCAGTTCCACCATGTCCATCTCTGATGCTGAGGCATCAGTATTTCATGAACTCCATTAACCAAGAACATGGTAGATGAGGAAACGACACCCAAGAAGGAGATCGACTTAAAAAACCAAAGTAAAACGCTTATAGACACAGAGGGTTTAAATTGAACGAGAACGAGAGGTTTGCGTGTTCGCAAGTTTTTATCCCAAAACTCCTCTCCAATCGATCACCCCAACAACTCATGCAATTTGAGACTTTCCACACATATTTAAGGCGAAGCTCGATGTGGAAATAAACTGCTAGTACAACATCTTTTTTTCTTTTCTACTATCTCTAGCCCTCCACTTGGGATATTCTCTTCCTATTCCTTTCTACATTCTAATCTATGCCATTAGGTCACACATATTACAAGCATATTCCAAATTCACCTAGGGTTTGCCCTTTGGGCAACCCAAAACCAACACTTATATTAGGATCTTGAATTGAATAGTTTTGTCTCGTGCCATTGATGATGTTTAAGACATCGAAAGCGTAATGCTTGTTTATGATGTCGTAGTGTCGGGCATTCCGCTATAGCTAATTTACGAGCAAGGTGTAGAGTGCAGCCACGGAAATGAGACTCATTATGGGTTTTTCTTGCCAAAGCTTACATAACTGTGCTAGAGGCTGACCTTTATCCGGTCTTGGGACTAATCACACTCAAGAACAATGGTTTCCGACCCTTTTTGCTTGGTCTAGCTCGATCTTTTTTATCAATTTCTTACTTTCTTCGCCGGTGAGGGTTTTAATCTAGATGATTTTTGAATTAGATTGATCCACATAGGGAGCCATAAGGACACGGTAAATTTTAAGGCGGCCAGAGTAGCGAGCCTTTCAACAAGGCGGCTATAACCATTCACTATAACCTCCAGTTTGCATAATTCCGAGATCTAACTTAATCCAAAGCAGGCAGTGCGTAAGGAATACAAAAACCACAAGTGGAAAAAAGGTATGCTAAAATATACTATGCAACAATTTGCATCTTTTACAACGGGATAAATGCTAGCAGTTTATCTACAACAGCCAGGAACTAGGTAAGCTCACCACAATCAAGCTGCTAAGGATGTTCAAACCATTTGCTTGTTAAGGATACGCCATGAACCCATTACAATTTGATGAATATTCACCTTGTAATTATATCCTTTGCAATTTCAGTCAAATAGAAGCTACCTTGAAAAGCTTCAATAGCACAAGGAAATTTTTTTGATATCGTTTAAGGGAGTTTGTTAGCACTAGAATAACGTCATTTGTCATGGCCAGACCATGGACAATGTCGTGTGACTCTACATGTCCATTTAAATATTTAGTAGTTTGTTTGCGACTTTGATGCAAAACCATTTGAATGAACTTGTTATTTGACCAATGCCATCATCAATTACCAGCATTAAGAGGATTATAGTACATAATATAAATGCGGATGCCACAAATCATTTGTTAAAATGCAAAAAAAAATGAATGCCTTATCATGTCCGGGGCATTCTAGCCTCTAAAACAAATGTTCACATCGACCTTAAGCCTAACCTTGAGACTCTAGATCTTATTTGGAGTAAGGATTAGAGCTTCAGCTCAAGGATCTGAGAGGAAGATGAAGCAAGAGGTGCTTTCTTTGTGAGAGAAAAGGCTCATTGATATGAGCATGCAAATAAAGAAAGTTCGAAAGTGCTCTTTAGGTCGGGTGGAAAGCAGGACCGATTAGCAATGGAATAACATTAGTTATGGATGCCAATCTTTATTGAATATTTCTTCCAAGAGTACGAAACTTTTTGCTGAAAAGCCTTTGCCTAGTACCTATGCAGCGGACCTTCAGCAGTTCCTACCGGCCCTTCAACCAAAAATCTCAGAAGAGGATAATAGTGCCCTTCTTAGGAACATTACGTTTGATGAGGTTCATAGAACTCTGAAATCCATGCCGCATGAGAAAACACCAAGCCCTGACGGTTTTCCACCGGAATTCCTCCTTTTGGCACAAGCTCAAGGAATATATGCTGCTAGCAATCAAGGGTGTTTGGGCGGGAAAAAAATCGCGACCGAGCCCGATTGTCTTCGTTGCCTTAGTTCTCTGGTGGAGAGGCCCTAATCCATATTAGAATGGAGGCCCATAGCTCGGCAGAACAATATACAAAATACTAGCTAAGCAGTTGGCATTCAAATTAATAAACTGGTGTGCAAAGTGAGAACCAGCCGAGAATTCAAAATACATGATGACCAAAAATAGTGCCATCTTCTCCATGGCTAATAAATATTCTTAAATACCACCTGGCAGACTCTTGCGCAGTAAATTACTTATTCAACGTTTCAACCAGTGCGTGCCATCGTGGACGCTCTTCCTCAAATATATAGGTGAAGGGTGCCACAAGCACACCACTTCCAGACATCTGGGAAGGTTTTAGAAATAAGGATTTCAGAGATAAAGGAACTGATTATTATAATTCACACACAACCAACATATGGCTTACCCCTCTTGGTTTCTTCACAGAACTGTATAAATCTTTCTTATTTACACAAATTAATATTGTAGAATAATTGACTTTAAGACTATCCTCTTGACTATACACTGGACTCACAGTCAGACCCTGCATGATGTAACTTCAAGGTTGTTAAAACATCTTCAACACTCGCAAAGCGACATCTTTAGCAGAGTCACCCCGCATGTTAGCTGTCACCTACATGGCATCCAAAACCAGTGATGAGAATAGTAAAATAGAAAGCCACAGATTTTGGAAAAAAATTAGCCAATACTCTCATTGATAGTTATATAAAGTAATTGAACTCTCTACCAATAATTGATTCCTAGCTCTAAGATGTGTATCCAGACGTTCAAGCATTTCATGGACAACCTCCAAGGCTCCTGGGCGCTCCAATGGTGCTTTCCTACTAGCAATTAGAACGCATACGAAATATTAAGATTTGGCCTTCGGTTAAAAAAGAGATTACAACATATTTTCCAGAAGTAAAAGCTTACCTAACTAGACATAAATTTGTCACCTTCTATTTCCTTAAGATTATTTTCGTGAAGTGTTGTCCCACTGCTAACAAGGTCCAGAATGGCATCTGCAGTACCCATCTGTCATAAATAGAACACCATCAATGAAATATGCAAATCCTTCATAACTGAGAAAGTTTGGGGCTATTAGTTGATCTGTAAGTGCTTTGGTAAAGCCGAGCTTTTAGTTTGGGGCCACGGTATCATATAGAAATGTAGTTTACAGAATAAGAGCTTATTAAAAACAAAACTGGGAACTACAATATACAGAAAGATAATGAGAATTAACATACCTCAACCATCTCGACCTGTCCACATCCTTCAAAAACTTGAGACACCATCTAGTGAGGTGGATGGTGCGCACCAATTAAATATACTGCAGCGCCCATTAGATGTAAGATGGCCACTAAAAATCTTCTAAAGTTATGCCCTGCAATGTAATCATGGTAATCTTCTCCAGCATAGGCTGCATTCATGCCATCCTATTTCTGACCTTCATGTTCCAGCAGAAAGACCAAATAGACATTACAATATATAATCTCTCATTCTCATTCATAAGGAAGTTATAATATCGTAAAGTACTAGATTGATCTTATATGATTTTCCTGTGCATGTTTTTTCCCATGAAGATTCTGACAGCAACTCAAATCTGGTTTCTATCTGCTTCTTTCCTTTTTCTCATATGATGGTTCTGGCATGCCATATCACCAACATTTTACGTGTACAAACATAAGCAAGGAATATGTAACTAAAAAATGGATATGATCAATATGGTTGTCATGCATGGGCACTATAGAACATGTGGAACCATGCTTTAGGACTTTTTCATTTTGTGATGAGTCTTCCAAAGTTGGCCCTTATAATAATCATTTAAGTATTAGCACAACCCAATCCTCTTAATATCCTATAAGAACTAATCAAATAAATCCATGAACTTGTAGGAGGGTGAAATGGCATGTTTCCAACCAAATCATGTACAACGTCTAACTGCCCTGCACGTCCAAGCATATCATCCTCACTCAACAAATTCCCAGCTCCATGGACGTGTATATTCCTCCTAATTTTGACCACTGTTTTCTCGGACTTCACTCGCTCCAGAAGAAATTTCCAAACAGGTAGCATGTTACCTCTGCAGATCTTCTTCAGGACTTCAGCTGATGGAAGAGAGCGGTCTGTAGAAGAATATTGAGACGGCGATCTGTAGCCCATTTCCTGCTGAAGCCATTCCAGATACTAAATCCCACACTCTTATGCCTGGTTGCCCAGAGCAGGCCTCTCCGGTTAGCCAGTTTCAAGAGTGGCTGCCCAACAATGAAAACGACCGAGCATTTACAGCCAATAAGGGGTTTTTAGCAGTCATAGGCATATTTCAAGCATATACTGGCATATACCTATAATATGCCACAAACCAGGGTTTGCCCCCTTAGGGGCAACCCAAAAATCATCCCTTATGCCTCATTTTCTCTCCTTTTATATACATTGCCATTTGTCGAGACCAAAGTTAGCAAGACCATTTTTTCCAGTAAAATCTACACCATTCATCCATCGCATATGAAAAATTGCTAAAATTCTATTCAATTTGGCCATTTCTATAGTCCAAAACCATCTTCTCTCTTTAAAGAGAATAGAATAGATTATAATAGAATAAAATAGAGTTTTTATCGTCCACGGAGACCAATCGGCCTATGGAACCCAAAAAGAAGGCGCAACAAATGTATTACTGTCCGGGTGAAAAAAATTCCTGCCTTGAAGGATTTTCAGAGGAAAAACTGTGACGAAAATAAGATTGTTGTCAAACTGTACAAATATCTATCATGAGGGACAAAAATATAAACGCATATCAGGCGAGTCCCCGAGGACCGAGCTGATCCCGATGATCCATGACCTCTTGAAGGTATGATCCCAGCATCCGCATCGAGGTCGTGCTCATCTCATGCATGGACTGGCCAGGCCATGCCAGACCAGCTCAGCATAGCGTGTCTGAATTTCATCATATGCCAGATAACACTGAAGGGTGTGGCATTCATCTTCTACAACTCCAACTTGGCAGCGTTGACAAAGCCTCTCTTGGCGCAGCTCCCCAATCCATCTCCCCATCTCAATTCAGAGATGGTATGTGCCTGTACGGATAGAGGCAATGGATTAGCATTTATTCATGGGTAAATGGGTGTGCATGTAGCATTGTAGGGCCCGCTCCAGTATGGGGTTTATGTGGCATTGATAATATGCCGTCTTGACCTGTTCAAAGGTAGTGGCATAGAGTGCTAATCCTCACATTCTGAGCTACAATCTGATTACTGTTTTGTCATACTTATGAAGCAAGATCATCTTTTCTTTCGTCTGATTCATGGAAACCTCTATTTTCACAATCATAAGGGAGCAATCTAGAATTTCGTGTGGATATCTAAAAGGCTCGACTACTGATCTCTGGATTCCTTAATTATTAATCAGTTCTTCCCGGATAATCTGTTTTTCTCTGAATATTCTTTCGTTCCAAGCAATGTCGAATTTGAAGTTCTTATCACCAATTCGTGGCTAGAAGAATTTGTGGGTTCGAGTGCACTTGGTCCAGCAGGGAAATTCAGAGTTCATTGTGATTGGTTGGATTATAAGATCTCTGTTGAAGTTTATTCTCCTCAAGATCCTACCCAATTTGATAGAATTTCCCCCTAAATTCTTTTGAATTGTACCTGGTTTTCTCTGCATTCAATCAATTCATTGTGTATGGCAATCCGATCTTCTCTGGTTAATTTTGGTTCAAGCTATAGGTTTCTGTCCTCTGTTTTCTGTTACCTTTTCCCCTTTTCAGTTGTTAAAATTTTTGCATGAACTTTTGTTGTTTCCCCCTGAAATTTTCGCAATGGTCTCCAATTTACCAAAAAACCCTAAACATTAGGCACTTCTTCACGCATTCGCGAACCTTCCCGCTTCTGATCGATCCTCTGTTCTTCAAAACCTGATTTCCTTCCAAGATCAACCTTCGGGCACTATTCTATTCGGAAACTTTGACAATTTGTTTCCTCCATCACCTCCTATGGATCCGATTTGTTATGATGTTCCTCATTGGGACAATTTATCTGCTGATCCTGATCACCGGGGTATTCTTCATCCCCTAAATCTTACTACTAAGGTTCCTGTACCTTATGGAGTTGCAAGAGGCCACCCGGAGATCCGCTCGGACAATGATCTGGACGAAAGGCTCAAGCGTACAACAATTCCACATCTGAAGGAGTGGAAAATGAACATCTACCATGGTATTTCTTTGAATCTCCCGGTTGTTCATTCAAAAATTGACGCTCTATCAAACTCTGCTGTAATTATAAAAGTCCAAAAATGTGGAATGAAACTAGATAAACTGTGAGCCTTTCTTCTCAGCCTTCATAAAGGTATCCTAATTCAGGCTATATACTGGCTAAATTTTCCCTACATTATGCTTGAATGTGGGAATTCTAAATCAGCCAATTTCTTTCCGAATTTTGGCCCTATGACTTATGAGACCTCTCAATTGACCTTCCTCAAATGGCACCCTAAGCTTGACATTGATCAAATGAATAATTTATACATTGCCTCCACAACTTTATTTGGTCTCAATCCAATCTACTGGGATGAAGAATGCTTCAAACTACTTTTCAACTCTATTGGAACCTATATTTCTACTGAATATTCCCCTGCCAAACCTCCCAGAAGCTTTGTTCAGCTTGATCTTTCCAAGGACATACCCCTTTCCATTCCTTTTACAGATGCCTTTGGCCTTGAATCCCTATTAATACTAAGATGGTCTGGATTGCCCTCACAATGTCAGAAATGCTCTCATAGGCATTTCTGGTACTCTGACTGCAAGTCTTCAACTGAGATCCCTCAAGTGAACAGAGTTCAACAAGAAGCTCAGGCTCCAGATAAGGTTTCCAATCAGCAAAATTCAGGGGATAATCAAATGGATCAGTTTGGAAAAAGATTACAAAGGAAAACATTGATAAAGATTCTCAGTTTCAAATGTTGCCAGAAAATGACAGATTCAAATGGACAAAAGTAAATGGAAGCTACAAGAGAATCCAGAAACATAAGGCTGTAAGAGATGAGATGAGAGACAAAGGCAAACTTTGTGAAGCTGAATTGCCAATCTCTACAAAACATACTCGTCCCTTAGCAATTGGTGAACCAAAGCTCCTAGTCAAAGGGATTATGACTGAAAAAGCTTCTCAGGCTACTGATAAATTAAATTTCACTCTGAGTGAAATAATTAAAGAGGCCAAGAACCAAGAAAAAGGCCAATGCTCTTACAGTCTTATGGATTATCCTATCAAAAACAATAGTAAGAGTGGGTCATTAAATATGAAATCTCGAGACAAAGCTAAGTTTCAGCTGAATTCCTCTCAGGTGAACTCACATGTAAAAATATCTGTGCCAGCAAACTTGAATCAGCAGGACAAAAAATTAAATGAGTCTAAAATGGACTTTCATTTGATTAAGAGCTCTAGTCAAATATCTGCAGACTTGACTCAAGAGTCAACACAGCAACAGGTCAACTTCCAAGTCAACAACCCAAATCCTTTTCAGGTATTATCTGACCTTAATGGTAATCTAGATTCTGAATTAAATAAGAGCAAAATATGTGTTTCCTCCAAGATTTGTCCTTCATCTGTTCACACCATGGCCACTCCAGATATCCATACACAATCTGCTGGTACAAACCTTGTTGATTTGCCTTCCCTAATTGACCTTGACTCCCCAGTGGTTGAATGTCCTTTCAGCCCTCCAAAAATGTCTAATAAGTTTGCTGATCAGATGGCCTCTCTGCAAAATCATATCTCACAATCTTCACATGAAGAAGGCATTGCAATGGGTGAGATTAGAAATGTTTCTGAGGCTGTTCCCGAGATTGTCCCTGATTTTGTTCCTGACACACCTGAAGAAATACCTATTCAAGCTGTGGAGCTTCAAGAAAAAGGAAATACCAGGCAAGTACTCGCTTCTGCTCCTTTAAGTATTAATATAAACCCTATGTTTCAATTTTTTCCTGGAGGATGTTCTGAATTTAGTGATAGTGAGGGATATGGGAGTGACAAAGAGAATTGGGATAAAGAGGAATATTTAAATGAAAATATCAGCATTGACCCTAAGACTGAGAAGATTCAGCCAATCAAAAAATCTGTCAAAAAGAATGGGAATAAATTAGGTTTAGTCTTGTCTGGTCTTAATAAAACTCCTGCTCAGAATACCAGAAGTAAGAGAAGATAAAAAAAGACTAGGCTATAAATCATCCTTTTCTTATTTTCTCTTTGTCATGAAGATTCTTTCTTGGAACCTTAGAGGTATCAAAGGCCCTTTGAAGAGGAGAAGGGCTATTGCTCAAATCAGGTTAATGCAGATATCATTCTTCTGCAAGAACTTAAACTTCCCTCCTTTGAATGCAGCAACTTAGGAGACTGGATTTACCCTTCTTCGTCCTCTATTTGGATTAATTCCTCTGGAGCTAGTGGTGGTTTGGCTATTATCTGGAAAAAAGACATCAAACATTCTTCTTTCTATAACAGTCCTTCTAGAGCTTGGCAAGTCATGATCTGTTCAGTCTCTAATGCTAGTTTTGGCATTATTAATGTATATGCTCCAACTTCTCCCAAAGATAGAGAACTAATTTGGGCTGAAATTAATAGTTGGTTGGCTTCTCAAACTCTAGATAATTGGATCATTGCTGGAGACTTCAACAATACCCTCTCTTGGGATCTTAAACTGGGAAATAAAATTAATATGTCCAAAACTGAAAAAGAGAACTAGGACTGTCTTATTTTTTATAATAATTTGATCTACATCCCCTCCTCTACTGGTACCTATACTTGGTCAAACAAACAAAAGGATAGAGCAAGGGTTTATTGTACTCTTGACAGATTTTATGTTTCCAATCCCTCTGCAGCTTTTTGGGACAACAGCTATGTTACAAGTGATGAAGCTACTTCTATTTCAGATCACCAGCCTCAGTTCCTTCATACCTCTCATGTTATCAGGATCCAAAGGGAAGGGAGCTCTCCTTATAAATTCAATTCTTCTCTTCTTGAGAATGAAAATTTCTGCTCCCAATTCAAAACTTTCTATGAAGAGCTTTCTAATAGGTTTGCTGAAAATCATATGCCTTCTATGAAATATTTTTACTCTAAAATCAAGGAAATAAAAAAATGGATCAAGAACTGGTCTAAACTTATTCATGAGCATTGTAGTAAAGAAAAGAACAAGCTTCTAATGTATATGAAAGACATTAGATCCTTACTCCAAAATGATCCATCCAATTCTAATCTCCAAGTGGGGGAGGAAATTTTAGAGAGGAGAATTAAAAATATTGAAGAGATGGAAGCTAAAGGTTCTGCTATTAGATGTAAGATCAAATATACTAATGACATGGACTCAGGCGCCTCTAAATTCTGTTTCAGGGTAGCTAAGAGTAGGGTCCTTCGAAATTCCATTGCTGAAACTATTGATGATCATGACAACAAGTACAATTCTCATTCTGAGATTGCAAATTTCTTCAAGAGTAGATACATGGATCTATTTAAAGGCAAGCCAATTCATCCCAATGAGATCTCGGAAGCTAATGAATTTATTTCCACTGTCAATAATATTTTACCTGATCCTCTTGAAGTCATGGATGAGTCTCTTACTGCCATTCCTTCTCACATTGAGATCTTTGATACTCTTAAATCCTTCAGTAATGGTAAATCTCCTAGACCTAATGGTCTTCCAGCAGAATTTTATATCAAATTCTGGGATATTCTCAAAAATGATTTGATCTCCTTAGTTCAAGCCTTCTGGAATTCTAATCATCTTCACCCTTCAATTTCCAGTGGCTTTATATCTTTGATTCCTAAGGTTGATCATCCTTCGAAGTTTCAAGATTGGAGACCCATCTCCCTCACAAACACTACCTATAAGCTTTGTGCCAAAATCATTGCCTTAAGAGTTAAAAGCTTTCTTCAAAGAAATATTAGTCCAAATCAATCTGCTTTCCTTCCTAATAGATATATTTTGGATAATTATGTGGCTGCTATGGAAGGTTTGCATTGGAACAATATCTCTAATCAAAATTGCATTCTTCTTAAGCTGGATTTCAAGAGAGCTTTTGATTCTGTGAGATGGGATTTCTTAGATTTTGCCATGTCTAAAATTGGCTTCCCTCCTAAGCTTATTAATCTTATTCATGGCTTAAATGCTAGATCGAATTCAGCTGTTCTTATCAATGGTGTCCCTTCTGGATTCTTTCCTCTCTCTTGTGGGGTTAGACAAGGCTGTCCTCTTGCCCCTTATCTTTTTTTTATAGCTGCTGAACTTCTAACCAAGGTCATTATGCATTATCAGAATACTGCTCAAATAAAGGGCTTAAAACTTCCAAATTCTCATGACAGCATTACCATTCTCCAATATGCTGATGACACCTTCTCATTCCTTGATGCTGATTTGCCAAACATTAATCTTTTTCTCAAGATTCTCAGTCAATTTTCTGCTGCCTCTGGCATTCATTTAAACTTGAGTAAGAGTATGATTATTGGGGATGTCAATACTCCAATAGCTGGTATTAATGTTCTTCCTTCTAATCAGGCAACTAAATTATTGGGTATGCCTCTCTATATGAATCATAGCATCAAAGGTCTTTGGGACCCTATTCTCCAGAGAATTAAAAAGAAGCTGAATAATTACAGGAATTATCTCTCTCTTGCTGGCAGATCTATTATTGCTAATGCTGTTCTTGCTAGCTCTCATGTGTACTTCTCCACAGCCTTAGTTGCTCCTAAATGTGTTTATTTGGAGCTTGAGAAAATTCTTAGAAACTTCATTTGGAAAGGAAGCCATTTGGTTAACTGGAATTCTATATGCAAGCCAAAATCTTCTGGTGGTTTAGGCTGCAAGAATCTTTTCAGACAAGCTCATTCTCTTGCTGGAAAATTTATTTGGAAAGCCATTCATGGAAATCTTTCCCCTGCCTGCTATTTTATCAGATATTGGATTACCCTGAGTCATCCTTATGGGCATCCCTCTATTCAACACTTGCTTCCACACTCTGCTTTCAATCAATTGAAACTAGCCTCTAATATCTCTCCTCTTATGTGTAATCTCATCAAGGCTTGGAATGCTATCTCTCCTAATTTCCAATTCATTTCTAGAGATAAGCTTCATGTTGAAGCTCCAATTTTCTGGAACCCTCTATTGACTGAGCTAAATTCTCCAGTTCTTGCTATCAAACACCCTAGAATCTATAAGAAATGGCATGAGGCTGGTTTAATTTATCTTAAAGACCTCTTTATTGATGGGAGAGTCATCTCTTGGACTAGATTGAAAGATATTATTAGGGGCACTTCATCTGATAAGAAAATTTATTCTCTCATCAAACCTTTTCTCTCAAACTTAGCTCTCAATTCAGATGGAAATGATTGGACTATAAATGGGAAAGGGGTCTACAAAGTGAAGAATGTGTATAATGCTATGTCCTCTAACATGGATGATTGTAAAGCCATGCTGAAATGGTCCATTAGTCATGATCAGCTTAAGAGTATTTTCGACAATGTTTGGAATTCTTATTGTCCCCCGAAAATTTCTTACTTCATCTGGCTTCTTGCTAATGGTAGTCTGAACAACTTGGTCTCTGTGTCTAAAAGAAATCCTAACATCTCAGCAATTTGTCCTTTGGCTTATAAAAGACTTGAGGATATGTGTCATATTTTCTTCTGTAGCAAATTGGATGATTTTTGGACTTGGATTGCTGCTAAATTTGGCATTGTAATTAATGGGGATATTCTGTCCCTTATGCAACATGATGATAAATTTGTCAACTCCATTATATACATTGCCCTATGGAACATTTGGAAAGCAAGAAATCGAGTGTTATATGGTCATAAGAATCCATCCAACTTCTGGATAAAGATGCATTTTCAGTTTGATTTTGAGACTATTGCTACTGCTCATAAACAGAAATTTGGAGCTAACTTTGACAGGAAATGGGAGGCTTTCGGATAGTATAGGGGTCATTATAATTTATTTGCTTCCAACTTAAATGTTGTGGATTCTAACTTGTTTCTTTCTGATGATCCTAGAGTATCTTGAATTCCTGCGTGGAGAAGGAAGTAATAAGTTCGACAACAGTCACTCTCCCTTTAGCCAGACATCTCAAGATAAGGTTATGAAGAATGACATCGCTAGTACCATGGAATCATTTCTTATGAAGAGAGGCCATATGAAATATCTGAAGGAAAGTGAAGATTTGTGGGCAAGTATTTTTTGCAGAGAGGTTGTCTAAATCCATTGCCTATGGAATTTTCTGTCAATCAACAACTTTATCCTTACAGAAACTCAGCTGACAAGGTATAGAACAATGTATTATAATCATAGATTACTGGCTGATCTTTATGGATCATTGCTGATCCTTCTGGAGGGTAGAGATATGTTCCGCCTATTCTACCACAACAATTGGGCACCCAACAAATACCTTTTCAGCTCCACAGATGCCTTCAATGTCTATTACAACTCTGCCTTCTCATCTCAGTCCTGATACTACTATGCTTTTGGCCTACCATCGAAGAAACATGACCTTGCTCTTATTTAATTTAGTTCTGGCTTACTTTTTTGGTGGATTACAATTTTGACAGGTTGTCTATCTTCTTACAAGCTCCAGAAATTCTGCTCTCCATTGTGGAATCTACATAGTGTTATTGTTCTGCAAGAACGTGGACTTCAGCTTATCTTTTTAATTGTTGCTGCTCATCGTTTTGTTTCCTTATGTTCTGTGTCCTGTTATTATTTGCTGGTTTTGATGCACATTTGGTATGCTTACCTATAAAAGCATACTTTGCAATGTACTTGAGATTTTATAATTAATGACAAAACCAACTCTTACTTTCAAAAAAAAAAACAAAAGGGTGGTGGCATCCCAGAGCTTGCTGAGGAAGAATGTATCAAGGTATGCATCTGTGCTCTTGCACATGCCATCTCGCCAACCACTGAGCTCTCTTTTCCCGCCAACAAGCCTTTAGGCGTTGAGGCTCCATTGCCACAGTATAAGCGAGGTTAGGGAGGCGAGTATCGTCCATACTGACTACCTTCTGGAAGTAGATGATATGTTAGTAAAGGGCCCCCTTCTGAAGAGGCAAGAAGCCTGTCTCCTGCAACAGTATTTAGTATGGAACTGTGGACTTTACCCCTAGGGCCAGTGCCAAGAAAGCTTTCTATACCTGCTCCAAGTCATTCCAAGTGGCAAGGAAAACCACCGGGCCCCAGACCTCGGCCCCATATAAAAGTACATGCTCCACTAGTACCTTGAATAGGTCCAATTAATGGGCCCAATCATACAACTCTGCCTTGTGGTTATTGTTCTGCATTGCATAGAGTGCCTTCCAGCCTGCAGCAGCTCCTAACTAGGTGGAATTGTCCCAGTTCATGGCATATGGAAACTCCACCCCCAAGTATTTGTAAGTGGGTACCATTTCGACATTTTGACCACGATATGTGAGGGCTGGGGTTCTTGGTTGGTGTACGGATGATATGAGGACCACCTTGATCTTGGCCAAGTTGATGTGCATGTCAGTCACCTGGCAAAATGTGTCCAGGGCATCGAGATAGCGTTGTATATCTGCCTAATTGTAAGCCAGGAGGTCCACATCATTAGTATAGATCAGCTGCCTGGTGATCTGGTGTAGAAGTTGAGCTCCATCGACTCTATTATCAGCAAGCCATCTCTCCAACTGATCAATGTACATGCCAAATAGTTTGGGAGAGAGAAGGCATCCCTGGCAGACCCCGATACTGCTCTACAACGATTGGCCTGCTGGTTGCAGCCAGCGTGAGCATGTCTCATATAACCTGTGCACCACGTTCTGCAGTTCCGCAGGGACCTCCAACTATTGCAATCTTGCCCAAAGCTTTTTCCGAGGCACAATGTCAAATGTCTTAGCGAAGTCTATGAAGCAGCAATACAGGTCTTGTCGACGGTTCCTGTTGTCCTTAAACCAGAGTCCGCAGTGTGAAGATGTGATCAATGGTTGAGTGCCTCGGCCTAAATCCTTCTTGTGTGAGTGCGTGTAATTCTCCTGCCTCTGCTGTTTGAGGATCTCAGCGAGGAGCTTTACAAACACTGAGTTGATCATGATGGTCTGGTAATTGGCCAGGCAGTGTTGGTCTCCTGCCTTGTAGATTGGGACAACCCTACTAGTGGTCCACTGCGGGGGGGAGACCCTCCCCCAACGCCCTGTTGAACATGATAGTTAGTACCAGTGCCCTGGACGGTCTTGCCCACTTGAGTAACTCCGCCTGTATGCCGTCGAGGTCTGGCGCTTTTCCATTGGCTAGATGTTGCAACCCCTGCGCTACCTCTGCCCCTGTGATTTCCAGCATCGGGCCCTGTTCCGGGGGTAATGTGGCATGTGCACCCTAAGTATTGTAGAGTTGCTGTAGGTATTACCCCCACTGCTAGGGGGTGATGTTTCTTGTAGGTGGGACTGGCCTTCTAAGCACTCTTCGCGAGGTGGTCCTGGGATGATGGTCTAAGAGGAAGAACATTTCTATTGATGGGCTGCAATGTACCTGGACTTTCTAACCTTAAGGAAAGTGCAATATTGCTTAGGCAACAACCAGTTAACCAGCCACAGTAATCTGAAAGCCAATTCTTACTGGTATACCACACTAATCCAGTACATATTAGTTGGCTTATCCTACCGCCTTATGGCAGACAAAGTGGAGGACACGTATAGGCTTAAGTTCTACCGGGATCTGTGACCTGGGAGAGCCAGTGTTTGCGTTCTTTGCACTTAGCATCAAACCACTGGTTACATAGGAAGGTCGTGGCCCCCGAGGTTCATCGGGGGCAGCTTCTCTCAAAACACCTTTCTGCAGCAGCCCCGAGGATGTCAATGAGCCTGCATGCCTGTTGCTCCAATGTAGAACATTGTGATTACCAGATCCTTCATGAGCATTTGGGAGTAAGTCTGAGCATCCATATAGTCCAATCGGAGCTGGGGCATGCGAGAAGGTGTTGTACAGGTGGTTGGAGCAACCTGCCAAGCCAGCTGCAAGTAGAGTGACAGGTGGTCTGAGTCCAGTTCCCCATCCCTACCATCAGTTCCCACTCGAAAGTGCTTAACGACATGCATGTCTTTTTTTTTTTTTTTTTTTTTGAAGGATGACAAACTTTATTGAAACTCCAAGCCAAAAGCAAAATACAAATGCAGAGGCGGGAATAAAGTCTCAGAGGATAGTCATGATCCACTGAGTAGAACCACCAGCCTATGCATAAGACAACACACTCAAATAGGACTCAAATATCAACTGTCACTTGGCAGGAGCAAGGAAGAGCAATGGTAAGCCTTAACAATTCTAGCCTGTGCGTCCTGGAGGACAACTGCAGGAGGAATATCCAAACCCTGAAAGATAAGACAGTCTTCTGCGCTTCCAGATGGACCACAACAACCATCCTGATGCTAAATGAAATGCTTGGCTCCGCAACTTATTCCAAGTATCCGGATAGACAGCCAGAAGCACTTGCTGACTTGTCAATGTCATATGAAAAAGAGAAAGCAGCCAAGACCAAACAGGCTAGAGATGAACACGTAAAAAGAAACAATGCTCAATGGTCTCGTCCCTTTGCTTGCACAGTGGGCAGAGTGCTGACACTCGAGGATCAAATCTGTGGACAAGCACGTTCACACGAGGGCATCTGTGAAGAATCTGCCACCAAAGCACAGCCACCTTAGGATGGAGTAGTTTATCCCAAGCCCAAGTCCACATACGTCTCCAGTTAGGAGGTGAAAGCTGAAGGGATCACCTAGTGGATGGCAGAAGGATATCACTATTGACAAGCAGCCTATACATAGAATTCACAAGCCTATGCTCATGAATACTCTGGTGAGAAACCCACATGCACCCTTCAATAGCCTCTGGAGCAACCAATGGCAGAGTACTAGCAACCTTTGCCAAATAGGTCTGTCCCATCGAGACAATGAGAATTTTGTTTGAAAGATTTGCCACCAATACATAGTCCACCACGTTGGACTCGCCTCCCTGGATCTCCTGCCTGCAAGTGTGCTGGCGAGAGGACGGCAACTGTACTAGTCCATTGCAAATCATCAGGTCAAAGATACTGCAAAGCAACAAAATCTGCCTCCCATAGCGCGACATAACATTTCTAGAAAAAAAGAAAAAAACTTGGCCTAAAAATTATAAAATCCAAGCACCATTGTGCATACATGTCAAAGTTTCTATTATATCACCTCCACATCATCATCATGTCATGTCCATGTCACAAAAAGTTTTTGAGTAGGAATTAAGTTGTTTGCTATTTTCTTGCCACATCACCACCCTCATGTTGCTATGTCACTTTTGCTTGTCAAGTCATCATCTTTGTTGACAAATCAAGCATCCATAGCCATTTTTTTTCCCAAAAACAAAAAATTCTTATAATCCAAATTTCCTTTTTCGAAAATGTAATGGGATTTGAAAAAATTGAATTTGGCTAAATTTAGACCCCCAAAATTGGCTTCTTGGGATGCGTGCCAAAATAATACAAAACTAGTCTATCTACTCTTAGCATGCCTGCACCTAATTTCCTCTTATGACCCTCTGCCACAACTCATTTAAAAAAAAAAAAGCATTCAAAAAACATCGTTAAAAAACTCAAAAATCTTCAAGTTCTATGTCATTGTTGCAAAGTGACAGTCTATCCGCCAAAAATCGAATATAATAAGAACAACATAAGAAACAAGGTAGAATCTAGCAAGTGAATTCAAACAGTAAGTGCCCATAGTTCTTCTGACTCAGGGCATGTTCCAAGAAAGACGAGCACAAGTAATATTCGGATTCGATTGCTCACAATTCAAGTTTTTGGATCTAGGTGCACCAGTGACGATTCATTTTATCATCTATATTTCTAGATTTCCAGCTTTTTTACAGCATATACTTCGTATCTGTCGTGAGGAGCGGCTCAAATACGGATAAAGGGAAGAAAGTAACGGAAAATCAGCTTCAGAAATCAACAATTGCTCCTATGATGCACATGATGGTAGGTGTGCCTGAGAACTTAACAGTCACCTACAACCCAGAGTTGGAAAAGATCGGGCATGATGGATCTGTTGTGAAGAGTGCCTTTGTACATTATGTAGCTGGAGCCAATTTTCATACAAATTTTAACCCATTTGTACAGGTACGACTACAAGCCGGTCAACTACAAGCTGAACTTGATGTGCCTCGATTAGGATAATGCTTTTGAAGAAGTAGAATCCAAGTTCGTTGTATGCCATCCTTCATGATCATATATGTGTCTAGCAGAGGCAAGCATCTTCAAGCAAGGTACAACCATCATCCTAGACTATGGCTTTTCCATTAGCTTTTCAACATACTAAGGTCATTTTATTTACTCAAGAAAACAACAAGACGTGAGAAAGGTGTTACACCCACTGTCAGGTAATCCAAGACCACCTATTTGAGGAGATATTCTTAAAGAATGGATTGAAAAAGAGTTCCGAGAATAATTAGAGGTATTGTGAAGGTATTCTAAGACTTTGAATAATTTTCGTTTCTCTAAATCTCCATCTCATTTACAAGGCATGAGTATTCAATGGACTATAGATGAATGGTTATATATTTAGAAATTTTCTGACCTTATATTCGATGGACCATAGATGATTAGTGTGAGTGTCAACCATCCTTCCTTTCTTTTTTCTTCTCAAGCGCCTTTAGATATCTTTCAATGGTTTCATACTTATTGTTATCCAATTTTTGAAGGTCGAACTATATGAACCATTACCTTTTAAGAGACGTGTCTACAAGAACTTCCTATGAATGTCAATGTAAGATTATTTTAAGAATATTGCTTCCACCACAATTAAATTGCTTACATCTATGAAGGGTTTAGGGTCGTCTTATAGTTATTGACATTTTCTTTCTTTTTAATTCTAAACAGCTATCAATTTTCGTAGACATTCAAAATAAACACTCCTGGCTTAAGGTTGGTGCGGCAATCACTTCTGCAGTGTCTCCCCTTTCACAAGGCAACTATCAAGCCTAGTCTCCCATGGGCCTTGTTGTATCCTCTGCATCCATATCCAAATGCTTCCCCATTCCTTAAAGGTCTGCTTGCTTCCTGGGATGCGGTTAGATCTTTATTCCATGTTAATCCCCAAGCATGTGCTTCATTGTCAATGTCATGTTGGTGGCTTCCCCTGCAAGGTATGCATGATTAGCAGCCTTTATGTGCACTTGTACATCCAAAGACCCAACGGCGTTGGCGGCTAGCTGGGGTTTTAACGATTGCAGCTTGGTATGATTCTGGTCATCTTTTGTCATGGGAGGCTTTTCGGACGAGATTTCTGTTATACAGATGGGATCGGCAAATCTGGGCTGGGGTGGCTGATTTTTTGCCATCCAATGTGCAGCAACCACAGGCCGATGTGCCTATTTGGATATGTGATGCACGTCTTAAGCCAGAAAAGTTTGTTTCTTCCACGTACAGGCTGCTTTTAGATTGTGAGCCTCTTCCCCCATCCCAGCACTGGCATCTTCAGGTTCCTCAACCACAGTGGAGAAGTGTTTGGATGTGGACATGGGATAAATTGCTCCACCCTAAAGTGTCAACGTTGCGATGGCAAATTCTCCATAGATGTGTTCGAGTGAATGTCTTGGTTCACAAGATGAATCCTAGAGTCTCAGATCGTTGCCCTCTCTGTGGCCAACGTGTTGAAACTATTGAACACTGCTTCTTCTTGTGCGATCATCTACGGCGTGCTTGGGAGTGGTTGTTCACTCTTTTCAGTGTGTCTCTCACTAGCTAGGAGATCCTACTTGCACTTTATCCCCCTGTTTGGCCTAGCTTGCGTAAGCGGGCATTTCATCTTGCTTCTAGTTGGATTTTGTGGTCTATCTGGCAGAGGCGGCGTTTGTGGATTTTCCAAGGTGCGCACATCTCTGATCAGCAGCTTCTCCATTGTGCTCAGCAGAAGATCACTAAGGCTTATCGTTGCTCATCTCTAGCTAATGATAAAAAAGAGATAATTTGGCAGACGTATCTACGGTGTTCTTCTTATGCATAGACGGGTGTTTTTGCCTAGTTGGGTCAGCCTATCCATTAGGGTTTTATTCCTGTCTGTGCATTGTGTATTGTGCCTTTGTTCTTGTCAATAAAAAGAGCCTCACGTCCTTCAAAAAAAAAAAAAAAAAATAAACACGCATTTACTATCGGCATAATAGGTAAGTGCATAAAGGATGTGTGTATACATGCCCACAGAATATGTATGTAGCTACTATAGCTTGGATATCTTCTTTTTTATTTTTGGATGGCTTTGGGTTCCGTGCCAAGGAACGCCGCATCTTACGCCGCATGTAGCGTTCCCTTCATTCTTGCATTCCCCCTTGCGAGACGCTTGCCGACGGCATTGATTGCCATGTTTAAATCCGCAGAGCACCCATGTAAATCTTCTTCTTTTCACTCCCTTCTTCTACGATTTTTGGCATTCAGACTAATTCGTCCTTTTCTTCCTTCCTTGGATGCCGAGGTCGGACACAAAAGCTTCAATTATGAACTCCCTATCTTCTAAAGCTTTTGCAGCTAGACCTTTGATTCTAGAGACCTTCTGGCAGGAATATTGCATGCAACAACTGGATTTTTGGTTACGCAAGAGCATTGGTGCCTGGATGTTTTCCGTTGCACCCTGATTATGACAGACGACTCTGATTTTGCATCTCGATTTAGTTAAGAACAAAATGCAGCGGATCCTAGGAGGCCATTCGAATCCATCTTCAAGGCTTTGACATTCGTAGATTTCAATTTGTTTCTTGGTATTGCCATCGGATGCCGTTTCAGAGTTCCAGTTCTACATTTTGTGCTACCCACAAGCTTTTTAGAAGCTTCTAATTAGTTGCCAGGTTCGTGTGTCTTTGCAGTTCTTATTTGCTTGCTCATCTACAACACTTTCTACAGCTCTATCTGCATCAAATATACGTGCATAAGTATTTTGAATCTGGGCATGCATAAGCCAATAGCAAACTTTAGTTTGTCCAGCTTACCCTATGCATCTGATTTTGCAACTATGTTTTTCAAAATTATAACATTGTTCATGATCAAGGAGATATTTCCTTCAGTGGCATTCAACTCTTGGCAAATGCATTGGACTTCAGCAAAAATTTCTGGAGGAGCAAATTGGTTCATTTCCTTTCAAATCTTGCAAACGGTTTCTAAGACTATTTTCAAAATTTAGCTTGCTTTTCAATTTTTTTACTTACTTATGGGTTGAGTTGTTTGATGTTGTTGATATTGTCCATGGCAAAGTTTAGAGTTATTCTCTGTCTGGAAGTTAAACGAAACATGTTTTTTTTGCGTTTCTTTTACAGAACCGAAAAGCAAGCCCTGTTTACTGTGTAAGAGAATCATTGGAAGACTTAAAGAAAGAAGTCCTTCACTGTAGGTTCATATTTTTGGTAGTACTTATGATAAAATGTATTTAATCAAGGACATTACGTCTGTTGTCATAGTTTTACAGCCAGTTAGGAAGCTGGCCATAACTTACAAAACAAAGCTCTATTTTTTTTGTGCATGTGCATGTGAGGTGATAGTAATAAATATTTTAAAATGGATGCAACCCTAGAATTGATCTCGGTGATTAGTTTTACTGACTTTGGCTGCTTTGGCAGATCCTCGCCACCATGTTCGCCTACATATTCTCATGAGAATTGCACTCATATGAGGTTAGAAATATGATGCTCATCCATTTTGCGTATGATGGAAGGTATTAATTTGGTCGAGTTATTCGTATTAATCAACCCTATATTCTGTTATTGTTTGGGGTCTGGGTTCGGGAACTCCTGCAAGACAGCCCTCTGTGAGGACCCTTGGATCTAACAGGAGAATCCGGGGGACTATGTCACGCGGGATTTGCAAGAAAAGAACAAGAAGAAGAAAACAGAACAGAAGAGAAAAATGAGAGGAAAATGATAAGCTTCCTTGATATCAATGATGAACATACATGAGCTCTCGCAATCGAGAGAAGACTGAAGAGAGACAAGACTCAAGACTCATCTGCCAACTCATGTGCTAACTCTACTCATATATATAGTACAATGGCCTTTGGCCCACTATAGACACCTCGACCGATCTCGGTGCCGCTCTCGGAAGGAGGCCTCGATTCTGTGGAATATTGGCGGTGCCTCTTGAAGTGCCTAGAATCACGCTGACGCCGACGCTGGCAAGTGACGGGCCGTCACTTGTCCGGAGCGGCGCTTTTGTTGACTCGGGACGCAGCTTTGACCGCGTGGGGTCCGCTTGGTCTTCTCATTGGCTTTGGACGGCTGACCCGGCTCGCCTCGTGGATCCTTGAGCTTGACCTGGTCCGTCAGATGCATGAATAGTCCCGAACCAGAGGCACAGGACTAACACTCCCCCCACCAAACGACACTCGAGTGAAGAAAAGGAGGAAGAGTTTCGAGGGGAAGCCATCCGCTCGAAAGTGATCCTCACGGAATGAGGATCGCACCATTATGGTACCGGGCCAATGAGATCCCGGGCGTGTTTGAAGAGCGGGAGGAGTGTTGAGGCCAAGGGCAGGATCTCGCATCAATGAGAAAATGAGATCGCACCATGTCTTCAAGGGCAAAGATGGGCGCCTAAGAAACAAACCGACATTCCATGAGCAGCAAACCGAGGCCAAGGCACCGACGCCGCATTCGGATTGCAAAGAAAAATGGGACGCCGATTTAAGGAGCTGAGCAAGATGCATTTTAGAGCAGCACAAAACCCGCTTTGAAGGTGGACCAAGGATCCGGTGAGGTGGCTGCATGCCGCAAGAAGGTGTCAAGACCATGGAGCGACGCCGGTGGCGGTGCCACGCCATTAGCAATATAGATCCACCGTGGTGTTATCAAGAGTGGCACCCTCCTCCCAATGGGAGCGGGCGAACAAAAACGGGATCCCACCGGAGATCCGCCGAGATCCGAGGTGGAGTCCATCCAAAGATGGCCATCCATGACCTTTGTCCAAAAGGGGAGACGCCAATCGGAAGTCGTGAACCTCGGGGCGTGGAGGAACACCTGTGGAAGCATAGGGAGAGGGAACCATGCCCGTGGGCGTGGGTTGCCGAGCCCGCCCCGAATTCACCGACAAGGACCGGATCAAGAGCTTTACACCAACGATCCCGCATAAGGGCGTAGAGTTGAGAGTTGACAGAGGGCTATCCTGAAACACTGTGGGGACCGGGCCTTGTTATCCGGAAGAGCACGTGAATTGATTGTAACCCATGAGGTGTTGCATATAAATTTGTGCATAGGGAAGATCCTCGTGATGTCCCGCATACTTCCTTATTTGTTGCAAAGACTTCCGCCTGCCGAGAGAGGTAAATGATGTGCAAGCTCGCATGTACTCTTGATGAAGAGCGCGGTGTCGAAAGCATGATCAGCCGTAGGGGTTGTTATCCCCAAGCAACCATTGAAGGGTAGGGTTACCCCGATAGTTCTGCGGGTGGCCCATCCCAAATCTCTCCGCGGTATCACCCGGATAGAAATCATGAAAATGTAAGCCATGGGTGAACAACTCAAGGTGATGAACCGGATCTTCGCAAAGGAATGAGATCAAAGACTAAAAGGGCACAAAGCAGACACCTTTGTCTTCAATAGAGAGTTTCGCCAAACCAAGAAAATCCGCAAAGGCGCAAAGGGAACATCCACGGACCATCAGCCCCATGCCACTTCAGAAGAAAGAGGTGGCGGCGGGCAACCACATAATCCAGATAGCGTGAAGGAACCGGGAAATCAACAAAGCAAAGTTGCTAACGATGGTGATATATAGCGCCCCGCTTTGGTTCCGAGCCTCATCGCCAGATCAATAGCGTCAGAAGCCGTTGTTCGAGGTCACGGATCCCGTGGTCCTTTTCTACCGTAGGCGTGGATCGGGTCACGGACCCGCTTTCGAGAAGTGTTAACCGGTGAGGAGGATTGCCCAGAGCATTGAGTCGGCACGGCAATCTCCGCATCATCAAGAAGTTTCTGTTTTCAACCTCCGTAGTCGATCTTGGAGGGACGGAGTCGAGAAGTCCGCATGGAGAGCCGAGCCGCCAAAGAGGCAATTTGAGCGCCACGCTCGTAAGGTGTTGAACTTGAGTGTCAGAATTGTCACAAAGCTCTGAGTACAAGGCCGAGCTTAGCAATATCTTTCTCCTTGTCACTAAGGAGGGTGGCTTTGGACTTGTTTTGCTCCAATAAGTCCTGAATTGCGGATTGAAGCCGTGAGCCCGCTGATCTCAGCAAGTAGGCTGGTCCGATCCGCGCACTTTTGAGATCTATGCGGCCCTGTAAGAGAGCCCCTGTTTTTTCTTTGAAGTTGGGGCCCAAAGTTTGAACTTGTGCAGTTGGCGGCTTGAAGGTCACGGTGAATCGTGATCCGAGGCCATCAGGCCGTGTGAACCCCATTCATAAGAGCTTCTTGGGATTCTTGTAACTTAAGAACAAAGCCTTGAGCATCCCGGCCGATATCGATACAAACCGGGCGAGGGTGCAAAGAGGCTGAGGGGCCCGGCCGCTGCCGTGGTTTGAGACGTTTGTGAGACATGATGAGAAGTGGAGGGCCTCGTTTCTGTAGAGGAGGAGGAGACAGTGACATGCGTGGTGTTATGCTGGACATGACCAGAAGAAGAAGGGCGTGAAGTGCCAACTTGTGGATTTTGAGGAAGTGAATGAAGGGACGGTTGAGTGGAAGCATGAGAATGAGGAGGTGAGGGAGGAAAGTAATGACAGATGAGGGCTTGAAGATGGCCTCCCACAGAAGTTTCAGAGGTAGAAGTGGCAGCCCGAAGACGGTCTACTTCTTGGAGAAGACGGTAGAACAACAATTGAGGCCAATCAATGTGGTGTTGGGAGCGAGTAGCAATGATCACAATATTATAGAAAGGCTTATTGATATGGGTGTTCTTGATAGAATACCCAAGGTACTTTCGCCACAGAAACTTAACAAAAGCTTCATGGGGTTTGTCTATATTTGTCAGGCGATGCATATTGGCGTGATAAGGAGGTGCACCAAACGCAGTGACATCTAGATCATGTATGGCAGACCAAGATAAACAAGGGGTTTGCAAAGGAATATGGAATACCTCGGAAATCAGGTGTTGAGTGGTGGTGCCATCGACCACTGTGGTGTAGCCATGCGGGCTGTTGACGATGTTAGCGATGAACTGCTTCAACTGGTCAGGATTTGGAGCCGGAAGTTCCATTTGAGAGAATTCGTAAAGTTTCTGGCGTTCTGCGACTTCACGATTCGGGCCAACAAGGGCTTCACGGAAAGTGGGCGTTAAGAAAGAGACAGACTCGAAGAGAGCCGGTTCCCTGGGAGCAGTAGCTTGAAGTGTAGAAAATTTTGGTGCAGCCATGGCAAAGATTGGTGGAAAAGAACAGTGATTCAAAGGCGGAGGACGAAGGCGCAGAGGGTCGAAAAGGTTTAGGGCGCGCAAAGGTGGGCGAAGGGGCATGATAAGATATAAGCCGCAAACCGCTGATGGTGCGGTGTCTAAAAGATGCCAAGGAGGCGATTGAGAGGCAAAAATTTGGCTAAGTCCCCAAACAACAAAGGGAGAAATAATGAACGGTGGAGATGAGGCGTGAGAGAATGATGGGATGTGACAGGTGGCCAAAGGACACACATTAATGTTCGACCCGGCGTGAAAAGAAGGAATGGCATTTAATGCCGGGCAACTCAAGTGGGATATCATTAAAAGGAATGTCGAGGAAGGTACCATGGCTAGATATGCGGGCGGAGAAAAGATTCTCATTTTAGAAACAAACCTTGCATTGCAAACACGCTGGCGATTTTTGTGATTGGTCCACGCCGACAAGGAGTTCCTCGGCCATTGGCTATATAAGACTAACCGGGTGAAGCGAAGGCATCCGATGGCGCCAAAGATGGCCGCCGCCGGGTTTGAACGAGAACCGCACGATGCCCACTAACCGCCAAGAGTGGATTACTTGCAAAATGAATTGTCGGACCTTCTGGCGCCGCCACAATCGGCTTCGAGAATGGATGGTGGTGTTGGGATGGTGAACATCCCGATCCTCATACCAACGGGATGGAGGTGGTTTCGCACCTTCGGCTGGGACCCCTGGCGTAACCTCTACCACATCTCACAAGATCACCTCTCCTCCCAACCCCGAGTAGAGGGTTTTTCTTCTTAGGACTTAGTAGATAGGGCTCTGAGCCCGTTTTTGTATATAGGGCAGTGCCCATAGCGGAAATAGCTGGGTTGTGCCCACATTTTGTAAAAAAATTCCACCTATAATATAATATGCCACTGTTTTAGTCACTTTCGGTTGTGGTTGTGTCTTGAACCGTTTGTTTGTTGTTGATTGTCGCCGGTGATGAAATGTTTTGAGGCAGAAGCCATTAACCAGTATAGGTAATGGAGTGCCATCTAACTCAGCCAGTTGGAAAACACTGGGTCGAACCACTTGAACAATTTGATAACGGCCAAGCCAACGAAACTTAAGTTTACCCGGAAAATTTTTGTACCGAGAATCATAAAGAAGAACCAAATCCCCTTCGTTGAATGTTTTTGTCTTCGACGCTTGTCATGTAAAGATTTTTGCAAATGTTGTCCATGAAGAACACCTAATATAAGCATCCCTTCTAAGTTCATCCAACTGTTCCAATTGATAAACCCTTTCTTTGAGTGCAGCAGGCGGATTATGGGCAGTAGCCAGTTGAAAACGGAGAGTGGGGAGAATGTACTCAAAAGGCATGAGAGCTTCTTGACCATAAACCAATTTGAAAGGAGTGTGACCAGTAGCGATTTTGAAACAAGTATTGTAAGCCCAAAGAACAATAGGAAGCTTGGTTTGCCGGTCGGTCAAGTAGAAGCCGCCACAAATTTTCTTGAGAATTGTGACCGAGTTTTGTTGGTGCTTTTCGCCAAACCATTCCCTTTGAGGATAGTAAGGTGTGCTCTTGTGATGATGTATCAGGAGATAATCCGCCAGCCCTTGATGGTATGATTGATAAAATGGACACCACGATCACTAACCAGCCCGTGGGGCACCGAATCGCGATGATGATTTGTTGATAGATGACCTTGGTCGTGCTTGCCGCAGTTGTTGTCCGGAAGTGCACAAGCTTCGCCCATTTGGTAGCATAGTCGCTGAGAACTGGAATGTAGCGGGTGCGGGTGTGCCGCCGCAGAGGATCGATGGGTCCTACAAAATCCATGCCCCATTTGGTGAAGGGAAGTGGCGCGGGCGACCGGCGCCAAGGGAAGAGCGCCACGGGCGGGGCGCCCCACACCGGGCAAGCATCACACATACTTGGGCGTGGAGCGTGAGCGCCTTTGAAGAGCGTGGGCAAAAATAACCAGCAAGAAGGATTTTTTGCGTGGCCGCGGGTGTCACCATGAAAATGACCACCACCCAGCCCTTCATGGGCTTCTCGAACAATATCCGGGACCTCATGAGGGAGAACACAAAGATCGAAGGATGGTATCCTTACAATTTTTGTAAAGATGGCCCGCAACCATGGTGTAGTCCACGGACCTCTCGGAGAAATTGATGGCGACGGATTGGCGCTATCGGAGAGAGCTTACGCCCCGGGTGGAAGAGCGCCAGGAGGAGATACCGGGTGTTGCCGTGACCGAAAAAGAGTTGAGCGCCGTGAAAGGCGCCCGAGACTCCAAAGGAGGGATCATCCGTGTGGATGCGTGAAAGATAATCCGGGACAACATGAGATTTGCCGACCTTGTGAACAATTTCAAACGGTGCAAATTTTTGCAGTATGAGGACCCAACGAGCAATGCGCCCGGTGGGCGTGGATTTGTTGATCAAATAAAGAAGTGCCTGGTGGTCAACAAAGAATTTGATCTGACTGCCCAAAAGATAGTGACGGAAGCGTTGGACGCAGAAAATTAAACCCAAGGCTTCTCGCCTGGGGCGTAGTTAGCGCTCGCTCGTAATTGAGTTTCCTACCGGGCGAAGCGGTTTGGTTTGTCGCTGCAGGCGCATCATATGCTTGAGAAAGAACAGCTCCAATAGCAAATGCCGAGACATCGACATGAACATGAAAGGACTTGTCCCATTGAGGAGGAACAAGAACCGGGGCTTGAGTAAGCAAGAGCTTCAACTGTTGAAAAGCAGCATCCGCCTGGGAATTCCAAGCCCAGGTGGATTCATCACCCGTGAGTTTATGAATGGGATCTGCAATGGTCATGCGAGTCCAGTGGATGAAAGTGGAGTAATAATTGACCTTACCCAAGAAAGAGAGCGTGTTTCCTTGATATTGGCCGGTGCTTGAGCCTTGAGCACACAAGCTGATTTTGGCAGATCCGTGGTGATACCCTTTTTTGTCGACCACATGTCCCAACAGTAACACCAAGTGACGAAAAGGTGCATTTCGGGGATTGAGACTAATGCCGCTCATCACATTTCGAAAAGACTAATTCCAATTTATCCAAATGGTCAGCCATGGAACTCAGAGGCGAGAAATCATCTTGAAAATTTGCAAGAAGGGATTTTCCTTCATAAAATCATGAAAAACGGAGAGCATGATACGTTGAAACGTGGATGGAGAGTTTGATAATCCAAAAGGAACCACCTTGTAGGCAAAAGTGCCCCATGGGGTGGTGAAGGTAGTCTTGAGTTGATCAGATTCTTTGATGGATATCTGATTGTAGCCAGAAAAACCATCCATGAAGGAGTACATCTCATGTCCAAAGAACCTCTTCCGTAACCCGGTCCGTGAAGGGAAGTGGAAAATGATCACGCTCCGTGGCCTGATTGAGTTTTCGGTAGTCCACGCAAACGCGGATTTTACCATTGTGTTTTAGTGCAATGACGATGGGGCTCACCCATTCAGAATGTTTGACTTCATAGATCAAACCCGCAAAGAAGGAGTTTGTCAATTTCCCTTTGACGCCGCATCACGGTAATTGGGGTTGAGCCGCATCGTCGTTGCTATATCTTTGGACATGCATCGACTTGGTAGGAATGGTGAGTTCCCCAAGGTTTTGTTGATCCCCTAAGATCTTGGTAGCTCCGGTGAAAATGTGTTTGAACTTTTGAAGAGCGTGGACGGCCCCTGCTACGATAGGGTGTCTGAAGATTTGGCAAAGAATGCGACAGGTCGATTAATGCCGACGCCCACAATCTCAACTTCGTGAGTCCGAATATGGGGATAACTTCCGCGGTCCCGACAATATGAGCAGGAGGTTGAAGCATAACAGATGCGTGGCACTCGCTGCGGGTGAAAAAGAGAGGTTGCCGAAGTCTCATCAAGCTGCAGGTTGCTTCATGACAATGCGGTGCATCGACAGAGCGGCAGGAGGTTCAAAGATTCAAAAGTGATCAACACGTTGGATTCGATTGCAAGGAGCCGTAAGGGTCAAGCAAAGCGACCACGTACCTGGTCCCGATCAAGAGTCATTTCTCCCAAGGATCAGCATATTCGGGTAGGATGACAGAGGCGACTCACGCCGGTGGAGCCCGAACTTGATAGATATTCCGGCGCCCTCCCGACTGCGGTCGAGAGAGAGAGGGTTCAGCATTGTCAACGGAAATGATTTGGCCCGTTTCCAAGTCCATGGTGGCATTGAGGTGACCATCTGTGATGACTAACCGATCCGCGGGCCCAAGAATGGATACTCTTGGCCTCAGCGGAGAAAAGGTCCGCCGACCAACATTTCATAATCACCGGATCTTCTCCAGCCTTCCAAACACCAAATTCCAAGGGGAATCGAGATCACCAATGTTGATGTGAAGAAGAGGCGTGACGCCTTTGAGGTTCGTGGATATGGCCATTGGCCAATTTGATGTCATATGGGGCACGCGATAGAGTTGTTTGATGCCCATTTGTTTTATGGGAGTTTATCCGCGATGAGATTAACGGCGCTACCTCCATCAATTTGAACATGGTTGACTTGCTGATTGCCCACCGTGGCATGTACCGTGGGTGTAGAGGTAGCAACAGCCCCAACTAACTAAAAACGGGAGGGGTAACTGGGTCTTGAGAGCGTGACGTAGTTTCAAAATCGTTGCAAGACTTAGAGGAATTTTGATTTTTGCCAGCTCCTCTTGGAGTTCCGTGAGGCACATGAGAAAAAAAGGATCTGCGGGATCCAGTGTGCCGGAGGCGTGGTAAGGAAGCAAAGAACTTCTTTGAGTAGGTCTACCTCGCCAAATGATATTTGGATATGGTCGAGAGCGTGGAGGTTGAGACATGGAAGGAGCTTGTCCGTGTTGAGCTCTAGTGGTGGCATGAACATTAGCCAATGTGCGACCTTTCACAGCCTTGCATGAGGTTGAGTAATGCTTTGACGAACTTTAGGCATGACATGCGGCATGAGTTTCTCCAAGTCGTGCAAAGTGAACCTTTTTTCTTCGCCATGAGGAATTGTGTCGACCGCAAAGACAAAGGTTGCGTGCCATTAGGAATAATGGTTAAGGGCCGTGGACGCTCGGGTCCGGCATGAAACCAAACCTACCCAATTTGATGGTCGGACCGGAGGATTAAGAGCCCTCGAAAAATTTCTTCCCGTGCTTGTTGATCCATTTGAGGTTGATTGGCGGGAGCTGGTTGATAGCGTGATTGCCGAGGCGCAGGTGGCTTCCAAGAACAGACGCCGCGCCTTGTTTTGCCATTAGCAATCGAGTTGGTAAGCCGTGAGGCGGACCGATGTGGTCTGATTTGTGCCGTGAAGCCGCACCAACTTGTGGAAGTTGAGGACACCGTGGTGGTATGACCCCATTCTTGGACAAAGGATAACACCGAGATTTCGAAGGATCAAAGGGAGGACGGTGTTGGGTCCCCGTTGTTGCCCCCGTTGTCGATAGAGTTGATTGGGTTGCGCGGTGGTGGTCTGCCGATATGGCTTATTGGTGCCGAGGTGTTGTTTGCACTTGATAAACCATCTTGTTAAGGAAAGGTGTAGGATGAGTGCGAGTGCACTCTTCCGCGGCATGATTGCACATGTTGCATCATTTACAACGAGGCGGGCCATTGGTGGAGTTGCACTCATTCGCCAAGTGGCCCCGATATTTTGCGCATATGGCACCGTGATCCCGATCAAGGCCGCTGATTGGTGTGTTGAGGTTGAACAGCCATGCGGGGAACCATGACGACGGTGGAATGAAAGGGAGCTCTCGAAGAGCCACGCCACGGGAGGAAACATTGACCGAAAGTGATTGACAAGATCGATAGCCCGCTCCAAAGTCTTCAAGCCAGTATTGACCATGAGTCGGATAGCCGGAGGAAGTCCTTGGAGAAACCAGACCAAGATCCGCCGTGTGGGGTACTCCTTGAGTTTGCCGAAGCGTAATGTGAAGTCGACCGCAAAATCCCTCGCAGACTCTGTGGGCTCTTGTTGAAGGTCATTGAGTTGTTTGAGATGAAGTTTCGATCATCATCCGCGGGTCCCATAGTGAGAAAGAAAAGCAGTTCCCATTTCGGACCAGTCTTGTTTCCGGTGGCTTTTGTTGGACATGAGCCATTGATGAGGGGAGCCACGCAATGTGGTGGAAAAGATGTGGAATTTCAGTTGAGGTTGCGCGATGACCATTCAGACAGCCGAGCCTCAAATTCTTCCATGTGGGCCCGAGCACTTTGGTCTAAAGGTTTTGCCTTCGTGTTGCCGAAGGTGGAATAAGTCACTTTAAGGGTCGAAAAGGTAGAGGTAAAAAGGGCCGGGCCGGACAGAACATGATAGTGAGGATATTGAGGTGGAGTTGGAGGGGGTATGGTCTTTGGAAAGACCCTGGCCAAGGGGTGGCCGAGGAGGAGGTACCGGAGGTGCCCGATCATTGGGTTTGAGGTCCGTAAGATTGTAAACAGGAAGAGGGTGGGAAAGGTAGGGAAGGGAAATTCCCGGGAGGAGCAAAAGAGACATGAGGATATCCCGGCCCACCCAGAGGGAGATGATGGTTGTGAAGGCAAGAGGCGCATGACCGTATAAGACCGATGGATGAAGGCATGTTCGGGGTATGAAAGTAAGGTTGAGCGGTGTTGAGGTTTATAGGGCTCCCCGATAGTGATGAGGAGACCGAGGTTGTGAGCAATGTTTGCACGCTTGAGGCGGAGAATTTGGACGAGACATGACACGAGGGGTGGGTGGCGCCGACTGAGCCCGAGACCGAATGTGGCCTCCCTCAATGTCATAAGCAGATCCATACATGTCACCTAACAGCTTCCTTCGATGATGGCGCCCAAGCGAGACGGCCGTCGGGAAAGGAGTTCTTCCGGCGCGGAAGTTTGGACGGCATATGGCGACGTAAGAAAAGGAAAATCGACCGCACGGCTGGCGGCATGGTGTTTGGGGTCCGGTTGGGGAACTCGCAAGACAGACCCTGGTGGAGGACCCTTGATCTAACAGAGAATCCGGGGACTATGTCACGCGGGATTTGCAAGAAAAGAACAAGAAGAAGAAAACAGAACAGAAGAGAAAAATGAGAGGAAAATGATAAGCTTCCTTGATACCAATGATGAACATACATGAGCTCTCGCAATCGAGAGAAGACTGAAGAGAGACAAGACTCAAGACTCATCTGCCAACTCATGTGCTAACTCTACTCATATATATAGTACAATGGCCTTTGGCCCACTATAGACACCGACCCGATTCGTGCGAGGCTCTGGAAGGAGGCCTGATTTGCAGGAATATTGGCGGTGCCTCTTGAAGTGCCTAGAATCACGCTGACGCTGACGCGGGCGGTGACGGGCCGTCACTTGTCAGAGGGGCGCCTTTTGTTGATGGACGCAGGCTTTGACTGCGTGGTCTGCTGCTTGGTCTTCTGCTGGGCTTTGGACGGCTGACCCGTGCCTGTCTGTGGATCCTTGAGCTTGACCTGGTCCGTCGTATGCATGAATAGTCCTGAACCAGGAGGCACAGGACTAACAGTTATGAAGAATTCGTTGAGTTGTTGTTGAAGACAGGTTTAAGTAGAAGAAACGCATGCTATATTTTAATTTTTTCTCTCTCTGCTTAGATAATCCATTATCTTCTTTATTAAAAAGGGAAGGTTTTGCATTTTGTGAGGAATGCCGCATGTGCAGATGCATGCGGCATTCCCTCTCCCCCTTTGCAAGACGCTGCCTCTATTCTTTAACAAGTTTAAATTTTAGCTTTCTGGCCCTGCTATTGAGCAGAGCCGTTTCATGCATTTGGCGCAGATCAACAACCAGCAGAGATGTATGGCAGGTGACCTTTTTTGTGGAGTTGATAACAGGTGCAAGCAAGCAATGTTACTTCCGTTATATCAACAAATAGGACAACCGTAGAAGAAAGTGCTTTTTATTTGCAACAGTTATAGTAAATTCAAAAAGTATTTAAGAGCTTCGCACAAGATGGAGCATCAGATTTAGGTGACCTTGACCTGGAATGGTAGCAGCGATATGCTGGACTCTCAGATCGATCCAATTTTTGAAAGAGAAATTGCCAGACAATAGACTTACTTTATTATAGCTGATTTATGACCAAGAAACGTTATTGATTGATTCTGTTGCATTTCTTATTCAGGGCTGCTTCATCCACGGACCAATCTGACTTGAGCAAAATCTTTTGTTGTACACACTATTTTTCATTTAGATTTGCTTCGTCCATAGACCTACAGGGTTGCTTCATCATAGACCTACCGACCTGTGCAAATGAAGGGCTGCATTATTTTCTGAAGTGGGAGAATGCACTTCAATGAGAAGCAAATGAAGTCAATCTTTGCTTCCACAAAATATGTGCTTTATGCTTGAATCACCATCCATTAAGCACTAAAATTGTGCCAGCACTGTCGCTTTACCCCTTCTGAATACGGTTTCATGCTTTGCAGACAAGAAGTTTACAACAATATGTTGTATGTCTCTCATAATGTATTTCCTTTATAATATGTTTTTTCTTGATTCACATCCTAGCAACTGTCTATGTGGTATGTGTTTATTCCATACCTGTGGTTCATTGATGGATGTTTTGATGTCAACTTCTATAGCAAACTGGATTGTCACTGCAATTGAAGATAACAATTGAATGTAATAGCTAATCTTCTATTTGGATTGTCTCCAGTGACATTTTCTATTTGCTTGCTCTGTACATCTTTGTATTTTCTGATTCCCTAGCTTTAAGTTGGTTAGTTCAAAGACTTATGTGTATATAACAATAGGTTAGTTTTCCTCATATGAGTTTCTATCCACAACCGAATGAAACATGTAAGCATCTGTACAACGAGGTTCTTCGTGCCCTACTTTTAGCCATTTTCTAATTTTGCATTAATTGCTTACAATTTGGCTAGGAGCTGGTAGTTTAAGAGGATTCAAAATTTTGATCTTGAACAAATCTGGTGTTAGAAGGTGCAATTCTAATGTTGTGGCAGAGTTTGAATGATAGGTTATTTATTTGCTGTCTGCGCTAACATCTTCCTTCTTTTGTTTGGAGTCCATGAGGGACACAAGGACAATAATTGAATTGACCAAATCTATTGGTATGCTTCTATACGAAATTTTATGCTACAATTATGTACAGGTGCAATGCATAATAGACATGCTCTGTCTCCACATCTAAGGTCAAATATTCTTCATAGGAATAGCCCCTGGTTTAGCCTGTATAATTTTAGGACAGGCCATAATAGATGGGGCTGTAACTTGAGGCATATATTTTTAGCGGCTTTCTCCAAGCGCTTCTCCATTTTTGCGTGGCTTGTTGGCAGCATGGGAGGCAGTCAAACATCTTTTCTGGCCATGCCCCTCTATCCACACCCTATTGGAGACTCCGTGGTGGTGGGCACCACTGCCTCCAGACCCCTCAGCACCTCCATTGGCAGCCTCAGTTCATCCCCTTACGCAGAGACGATGGGTTCTTGCAGGTGTTGTCTCTATTCAAGCATGGTATGAGGAGGGTCGCCTACTGTCTTGGCCTGAATTTCAGGCAAAGTTCCTGCTCTCTCATTGGGATGTATCTCTATGGGAGAAGGTCGCAGAAAATTTGCCTTTCATAGTGCAAGTTGGTGTTGCTGAAAGGGTGCCATGGGACTGTCATGAAAATATTCACAAAGGCAAGCAATTTGTCAGATCAGTATATCGCCTTCTTTTAGCACCACAACCCCTCCAGTTGCCAGATGGGTGGCACCTACATGTTCCACAGCCCACTTTGTGTCGTACATGGCGATGGCTTTGGGATAGGTTGCTCCACCCTAAAGTCTCTGTACCTGTGGTGGCAGGTTATCCACAGGTGCCTGCGGGTTAATGTCTTTCGACATCGCTATGATCCTCGCATATCTGCAGTATGCCCGCTCTGTCTCTCCGACGTCGAGACTCTTAAGCATTGTCTCTTTGATTGTCCTGATGTTCAACCAGCGTGGTCCTGGCTACAAGGTTTGTTTAACAGTACATTGGACTGCCGATGCATCCTTTTGGCGTCCTATACCAACGCATGGCCTCCAGCTAAACAAAGGGCATTTCATCTTGGTTCCGGTTGGCTCCTATGGTTGATATGGGATCGTCGCAGACACCACATCTTTCAGGGCATTTATTCATCTGCACACAGTGTTATTACAGTGGCCCAGAAAAAGATATTGACAGCCTATGAGTGTTCTTCCCTTGACTCAGAACTGGTGGAACGCATCTGGATTCAGTATCTTCGAATTGATTCTTATCATTAATCTCCTATTCTGGAGTAAGTACATTGTGCTCCAGGCTCGTGCTCCTGTAGCATCTCTATGTGCTTACACAGTTAGATGAGACATGTAAATTTTATACTTTTTCTCTGATTAATAAACTTTTTGGCTTTCGTCCTTCCAAAAAAAAAAAAATTGACCTTTAAATTAGGGATTAGAATAATGTTCTTTACAACATCCTTACTGTGTAATTTGAACTGCATGCCTTTGATTGTTTTGTATTCTCATATTTGCTAGAGTACATTCTGCCATCTTATAGTTGCACTCTTTTATAATTGTTAGATGTATATATATTTTTGCATTCTCGTTTCTAATCTCTACAGTATAACCTTGCACGTTAATTTACCTTTTTGAATGCTCTAAAGCATGACATACTGTATTTTGCACCGTATGCTATAGTTGGCATGGACTGAAAACTCGAGTGTTTTGCATTTATGCACACAAGAAAGTTGACATTTGCAGGTTCATTGAGTTGGGCAAAAGTGTCCACGAGCAAATAATGGGCAAAGGATTCCATCAACAAGAAACACTTCTATTGACATGCGAAACATGGCACTTAGAATTGGCAAAACTGGTCTGGATTTGTTTCGGTTTCAACATATTTGCTTGCAAATGATTTCATGTGAAAAAAAGGGTCTTGAAATAATACAGTTCCAATTCATAATAAAGATTGCAAAGATTCTAAGCAGTTTTTGGTGTTTTGACAAGGCACTTCAAAATAAGAGTGAGGAATTTGTCATCCTTCTCCAATGGCAGCATTCTAATGTGCAAACGGTTACAAACCTTTGTTGTAGGCCTCTTCTATGAGATTTTCTGTCCCCAATATTAAATTTCATCACTATATATAATGCATATCATCATTCATCCCAGCATGGGCGCATGGGCGAGCAACTTGCATTCAATTTTTCATGGCATATGAAAATTATAACATTGAACAATTGTTCAAAGAAATGAATGTGAAGTTATATTGTTTAGTTGGAGACTCAAGACAAAGTAAATTGACTTGCAAAGTTACATGATAATTACATTTTGAACGTGTGCTTGGATTTGGTTGATTTGATTGCTATAGAATATAGCACTTTTGGTGTTGCAAGTGTGTTGGGGTGGAGTACCATAGGGATAGGGATAGTGAGCTTGACCTACTTTACTATAATAACATGTCATATTTATTTTGCCGAAGTGAGGAAATTTTCCACCCCATAGCCATGTATACTTTTTGTCCAGTACATATATTTAGCATTGTATACCATTCACCATTTCACAGCACAAAGCAAATAGAGATAATATACAAGAACATTTTATGTTGGAGCCTCATAGCATCTTCTCTTCCCATTATCAGATACTAATGTTAGTTGTACAGAGATATTATAATTATTTATCGTCCATCTTCAATTTCATTTGCTACATGAAATATCACATGCCACCATTATATTTTACCCAATTCCATTCAACCTACGCATTCCATTCTACTCCACCCTATGCCAACACGAAGCAAACACACACTCCTACATATGCGCGGCATCGCCGGGCACACGTACCTAGTGGAATATTACAACTAGTAGTGCTTGACATTGTTTTTGGTTAGAGTTAGGGTTAGGGCTTAGGGTTCACAATTTAGGGTTTTTTTTCGTTCTTAGGTTTAAAAGTTTATGATTTTCCTCAAAATTCATGTTTTTATCGTCTTATAGAGTTTTAGGTTCATGTTTGTCTTTGTTTGTTTGTTTGTTTGAGTAACAAAGAAGAAACATCGATGAATTGCATTACGTCTTACATGCATACATGAATACCTTAATGGCTATCATTCGAGTGTTACTATCCTTTTAAATTTACTAGACAAGGTAATACAACTTCACACACAAGAACATAGCCACACATTTCTTCCATCTGCTCACACAAACGGAATATCCACAATATTTCCATTGCACTTTAATTGCATTTGTGTTGACTATACATTGGATCCGTGGTCTTCAAAACCTTAAACTATGAGATGCATTGATTTCAAACTATGGATCCCATGATTCCTACACATTCCACGCGTTATGACTATCCCTTAACCGGCAGGCTTTCAGATCAGCGCATCCCTGGCCGTTGATTGCTGCCCTGTGATAGGGCATAACAGGCAAGTGGAAACAGGGAAGAAGAGCAGCAGCGTTGCAACTTTGCCCTGGATTCAGATGCGGGAGGATTTTGTGCCCTGGATTCAGCTTCGGATGTTGATAATCCAGGCTAGGACTTGATAACCGAGCTCTGGACTCCTGATAACCGATCTTTGGCCCTCCGAAGCTGTGATAACCGAGCTATGGAAGCTCAGATCCTAGGTATGGATGAGGCAGCTTGCCTGCCCGGTTAAAGGGGATAAACACCCCTGCTTGCCATTACCTCAGATAAATGGGCTCGCCCCTCCGGGCTCGCCCATTTATCTGAGGTAATGGGCTCTGAGGGGTGTTTATCCCCTTCTTCCACACTTGGCTCTCTTATACATCTGTACAAATTAATCTTCGAATGAAAGGGGAATGAACCTGGGCTGTTTGACTTCCATTTAATTTATGGAAACACGCTATGAAGAGTAGTTGGTGCGGGATTTAGCGATGGCCTGCAGGGGTTGTGCCAGCGTGAGAGTGCCCCTCAATTTTTCGCTCAAATCGGGGCCATGCCCCTCCGCTACACTCCAATCAAACCTCTGTAGAAGCCGCGCCAGAGTGAGCTGCATCATGCACAGCGCCAAAGAGTAACCTGGACACATCCTGCGCCCCGATCCGAACGGAATCAGCTCCATATCTCCGGCTCGTCCCATATGCTTGGATCTCTCCCAATTGCCCATACATTCACAAATATCGTCGTCCCTTTCGGAATTTGGTACCCGCCCACATCGCACTCCTCTATTGATTCGTGCGGTAACAGCAGAGGCGCCGCTGGATGTAGCCTTAATGTCTCCTTCACTATCGCCTGCAAATATTTCAGATCCGGCAAATCTTCTTCTTCTACTCTTCGACCGAACCCGACCACTCCATCAATTTCCTTCTGCGCTTTTTGCATTATGCTTGGCGATTTAAGCAGCTCTGCCAGAGCCCATTCCGTCGATACTGAATTTGTATCAGTCCCTGCTCCTATAAGACCCTGCAACCGGCATGTATTTCAAGTAAAAGGGAAAAGGGGATACAGAGTGAATTAATTTTAAACGCTTACCGTTACAAAAGCCTTGATTGTTTCGTGGCTATGATCCCCGGCTAACAAGACATCCATCAGATCGCTCTTCTCATCAAGCCCTTTCAGCCCTTTCTTCAGTTTATGCTCTTGCACTATGCCGTCAAAAAACGAGTCCAGATCCTTGTGCACCGCCTTCATCCTTTTTTCATATCCTTGTAGATCAAACCGAGCCAGAAAGGGCACAAAATCCCCTATGTTGAACGCCGCTGATAAGAAAAATGCTTCCTCAATTACCTGCCTGAAGCATTCTGCCCCTTCTGAGTTCCCCTTTCCAAAATATTTCTTGCCCATTGCCATTCTAGTCACCACATTTATCGCCAGATTAAACAACTTTGCTCTCACATTTATTGCCCTGTTTCCATGGCCCTCTTCTATTATGGATTCAATAATGCATGAAATTTCTTCCTGCCTTATATCCTTGCTTCCTTCTAACCTTCCATGGCTGAACAACTCTTGAGTGCAAAGCCTCTTCAACTCCCTCCATCTAGGCCCATATTCTGCCCATATCATATCCCTATAATCATACATCACTAGCCGTGCAAATGCAAGCTTTGGCCTTGAAGCAAAAGATGCATCATGTGTCTTTAAGAATTCTCCTGCCATGTCGTGAGAAGAGGCCACCAAGCAATTGACTGCCCCCAGGCGCACTGAGAAAAGGGGTCCATAGCGCTTCGAAAGACGAGCGAGGGATTGGTGAGGGAGATTCCCTAGCAAATGGAGATGACCAATTATGGGAAGAGCAAGAGGAGAAGGAGGAACCTTGCTTGGCTTGAGAAGAAAGTAGAGAAGAATGGTTAGAAGGACGAGAGGTAATGAAACAAGTGACAACCAAGTTTCCATGGGATATGGATACTCACTGAGAAGAGGCCACTACAATTTATAAGAAAATCATCATATGCTTTAATTGGACCAAGTCATACTACGTCAAGGCAAGTGGGTCTGTGTTCTTGCCTGATACTCTGATCATTCTTGTCAAGAATGGAAAATGGGTCCCCAAAACCTGTAGAATCCGGTTCTTCTTGCCTTGACGTTGTACAATGGCATGGGGTCAGCCATTCTTGCTGCCCCCATGACCTGCAGAATCAGGTCGCCCCTACACGGGGCTCCCTGATTCTGCAGGTCATGGGGGCAGCAAGAATGGCTTCCCCCATGCCATTCTACATAACGTCAAGGAAAGTTGGTTTGCATTCTTGTTTGAGAGCCAATGGCAAACTGCCCTGTGGCAACCATTCTAGCCAAGAATGGAATGTCACTCCACCATTCTGGCATGACCTGTTGCAGCCGGTTCGTTGCAGTCGGAATTTTACTCAAGACCAATGGAGCAGCCATAGCCGTCTTTGCTAAAAACGGAAGACCAATGGAGCAGCCATAGCCGTATTCTGCGAATTGAAATTGAAATGCAAACATTGAATAAATACACGCTTAGGGGGTGCCTTGCTGCCCACTTTTTGCCTTTGCCCCATAAAAGTCCACTTTTGCCCTTTCAACACTCTTGATGAACTCAAATGGAATGAGGTATGGAGAAATATTTTCAGCTTTTTATAAGTTTAAGTGCCTAAAATTGACATTTAAGCACTTTGTGTCGAAGAAAACACAATTTGTTTATTCGCATTAAAGATGATGCACTGAACCTGTAAAAAAAAATGCATATCTTGTCTTATATGGACCTAAAAAGAGCAAAGTAGTCTTCCCTAGTGAGGAAAATTGGTGGTTGGGTAAGGCTGCTTTCCCATGGATCTCCGACCTCAAGGTTTTCTTGAGGTCCAGGTTAGGGCGTGCAGGTTCCCGTGGGCGCCTCAACCCCAAAGACTCAGGTTTTTGACCTGAATCAGAAGTAATCACCAAGCATTTCTTAACGCTGAGGTTTTTGACCTGGACCCAGATTTCCAGGTCGCCAATCTCATGGGAAAGCACCCTAAGACTTGGTTGCAAGGCTTTCATTTTTGCTATGTAAGAATAATTGTGCACATGTATTTTACTTTTGCATTAAATTCAGTTTGCCATTCCAATTTCGCATTTGAGATAGCATAAACAGGCCAAATAATGACCGTGGCTTTCAAAGTGTAAATTTAATGCACCATCATCTAGGAATGATGCAATAGTCAAACAAACAATAGTACTGGGGCCCTAGCAGCTGAAGCTTTGTTGGAAAGAGAAGCACTTTAACTGTCTTACCAAATGGGAGGTTGAAGAGCAAAATTGTATCCTAGCATCTACGCCAACAGAACTGGAGACAATTGTGTGCCTATCTTGATACTTGTTTCCATCAGAGGCTATGGAATGCAGATATCATGGGCAAAAAATTAAAACGAGTCATTATAAGGAGCAGGTCAACCCTTCACTTACACAGAGCCCATAAGCTTACTTAGTGGCATCTATGGGTCATAAAAAGGGAAGAGTAATAGCATCTGTTCGTACAGGGGCTCATCATTTGTGCATAGACATGGCATTGGGATGCTACACCTAGGGAAATCGATTGTGTGTGTCAATCGAATGAAGTGGAAGATGAGGCAAATACTTTTCAGTTTTGTTCAACTTATTATCATATCAGAGAACAATATTTTGATCTTCCTCTTCATCAATTACATTTGCATTCATTGTTGAATACTTCATTTCTAGCTCGCTTGGGGTCCTACTTGCTTGATGTATTAGCCCATCGAGAAAATCTATTGAAGATACAACATGCCCTAGTCTCATCATAAATATATTGTATGGCAGTATATATTTTAAGTTTTTTTTCCTCGAAAACACGAAAGGATAGGGGATTTTCAATCCTCCTAGTAAAATTGGTATTGGTATGTGCACCTACTATTGTTACACATTGTATTGTGTCCCATAAACCAAATTGATCTCCGAGGACTTAAAAAACCAATTCAATTCAATTCACTTGGCGGTAGCTCGTTCTAGACCTAGGGCAATAGGTTTCCGCAGTGACCACAATTTGAATGCTTTATCGCAGTTTTGAATGCTTAATTCAAGCAAAATAAGTCAGAAAACTCTATTGTTGAGTGCTTATCGCCGCTTGTGCTTGAATTCTTACTTGCCCACTCTATTTTTCCCCCAAATACTCTGCTTATAAATGCTTAATTGAAACAGAGTACTCTGTTTCCCCCAAAATACTTTGTTTTTTAAGCCTTTTTTGGTCTCTGTTTTGCGTTTGAATGCTAAGCGAAGCAGGCCATCCATAAAGTTATCTATCTTGAAGGATCTGGTCGAGTTTGGATCGTTTGTGCCCAGGATAGACTATATGCAAATATCCTGCTGCAATAGCATTTTTGTGCATGATTTTGCAAAGTCAGGTGAGCTTTATTATAGAATCTTCTGGTTCTATGTTTAGGTCCTGTAGCACGATTTGCAGAATGCTTCCATGATCTGACCCTAGAACCACTGCTATAAAACTACAAGACACAGGTCAGAGCCCTTTTATTGTCGTATTCGTTCCCTTTAATTGACCCACAATAGATTTTTTAGCAAATATCCCCTTCAGAGACAATCTTAGATGCCTTAGATCCAAATTTGACACTTTAGTTCGGTTCCAGCCTGCTAGAATCTAGCCATAAAACATGGTTTTTGCCACAAAAGAGCGATTCTCTGTGGCTTGAGCATGCGAAATTCTACCGACAAAAAAAGGGGGGGACTCCCCAATTTCTATATTGTTACAGAGTGGTAGCTGTTCCCACTGTACTAATAATCTCAAGCTAATGCACACTGATAATCTCAAGCTAATGCACACAAGTACTAATGATCGACGTGCTCATATGAATGTTTTTGGCATCAATTTATAGAAATGATGGAGGATAGCAACTTTAGTCTTATATACAAAGGCCCACATAATGATAGGGACCTACTTATATGCGGCATCGGCATTATAAAAATTAACTTCACATGCAAAATTATACTTCACAAGATATGGTCTAGTAATTATTTACATGGACAAAAGAATGGAATTATGGTAGAACACAAATAACATTAATTGGGGTGATATTAGATGATTGTATGGGTCCCATGACCCATTGGTCTCCGTGACGTTAAAAAAACTATTCTATTCTATTCTATTCTTCATACCCATAATTAAACAAAAGGACATAATATTGAATGTGATAAATATATATCTATTTTGTTAATAAGATAAGATAAGATAAATTTTTACGTCCACGGGAACCCAACGGGTTATGGGACAATGAGGACATAATATTGAATGTGATAAATGTATATCTATCTTGTTAATTTGGTATTCTCCGATCTGGCGGATAATATTTTTGAAATTTTTGTTTAAGTTACTTTTCTAAAACTTTAATGGGAGTTTGAGAGCCGAAAAAAATTCCCAATATTCCAAAAATCAGGGAAGATTTTTTTTTTCTATGATTTTGGGCGCCTATCTTCTCGATCTGATTCCTCTTTGGCCGATTGCATATGGCATGGAGGATCATGCCTAAATTTCTCAAGCCATGTTCTGTTAATATCCTTTTCTTCACCATATTTTTGTATTCCGAAACTTCTTTTGTATGAATTAATAGGTAGGTTCTGCTAATGTTTCTGGACACAAAAATCGAGGCCCTAACCATCATAAGAATGGGCCCCTTGGATTGCCAACACACAGGGAAGTTCATCTAATTTGGCTGTAGGTGTGAAAGCATTTAGGATTTACGTTTTCTCTGAAGGGTTAATTTAATTTTATTGTATGCTAGGCATTCCAAGATTTTCCATTATCTTCACATGATGGTAGACATGCCCGGCAACATTGTAACTTTTCCCAGGTCCATGGGTATTCTGATTGTTTTTCTCATGCTTTTTGCAGAGCTAAATGATAGAACACAACATTTTATGGTGATTCTTTGCAAGACAAGCTTGCAGTGATACTTGGCATATTTAAGAGGTATTATAAGTCATCCTCCTTGTGGTTTTCATTCATACAGTCTCTACATTACAGTTTAGTATGTATCTGATTACAAATACTGTGGATATTGTCTCTATTCTAAATTTTGGCCTCTATATTGTAGAATAGATCATATTAAATTCATCTTTCTACAATTTGGTGTGTGTCATTCCTTTTTTCCTCGCACGCAAACCCTCAAGCTATGGAAGTTTGCAATGATTTTAACATTTTAACAACTATTTCTCTAAACAATAATTTGGCAACTTCCTTGTCAAGTTATAGCTATGCGTCATTTTTCAGTTGTTCATGATGCATTGTTGATGATGATCCATCGCAAGTAATTTTTCTTCTTGCATTCGACATTGTTTTTCTCTTTAATGCTTTTGTGCAAGATCAATTAGATTTTTTGGGCTTCATATCTTTAACCCATATGCTTTTCGCGCCCTTCTAGATTACTGCAACACAATTTGCATGATAGACGCACATCCTTGAGTGTTCTAAAGTACAAAATGTGATTCTTTTTTGTGCACAACATGCTATTATCTAACATATATAATTATTGGTGGGAAGAATCTTTGGTCCCACAAAATCAGGGGGCTGCTTCGCTATTATTTTTTTCCTCTGCCCCCTTTTTTAGGAATTTTGTCCACGAGACGTGGCTGTGGTTGCACTGCGTCTGAAGTCTTTCAGGAACATGTTCAGAAAATGAGTTTTTCTTTGGTCGATTTCATAGGACCTGCTGCAGCCGATGATCTAAAAGAGCTCTGAAGGCGATGAGCACCGGAGCCAAAATCTCCATTGAAGAACCGGAGTCATTTTTGTGCATCCACTGAGGCCGCCATTACCATGACTTCCCTTTTACATCATGAATCCGGTTCAGATTAAAGACGTGCAGTATGAAATCGCAAAAATGGCAGTTTGAATAGTCAGATTTGATCATGCATTGGCAGAAATTGTGTCGTCGTCCCCTGATTTTTCCTACCCGTGCGTAATATGTTGCAATGAGAATTTGATGCAGCAGAGAATGGGCAGATTCTGAGAAAAAATCTGTGGCATTCTAAGCAATTTCAACTTGACGTACTTATTATGAATATAAGTTGTGATTTGGCACGGAAATGTTAATATTTGTCCTTTTATTTCTTTGAATACTTTTCCTCCTATTTCTTTAGTTAATAAAATTCTCTAGTTAATAAAATTTTGGTTCTTCTATATGCTATAAAGGCAACTATCCTTCTTCAGCCCTTGGATATCCAAAATAGAATAGAATAAAGTTTTTATTATCCACGAAGACCAATCCACCTATGAAACCCAATAAGAGAGGGCAGTAAGATTATTACTATCTGGATTAAAAAACCCCCACACCGAAAGGTTTTTGAGGGAAAACACGTGACAATAATAAGGTGCTATTAAACTGTAAATATACATATTGTGTAACATATTAACAAGTCAAACGAGTGGCCGGGGACACAGCTGATCTCGCACATCCATTACCTTCTGATAAACTCAATGTCACATGTAGCAGCTGGACATGCCTAACCAACTCAGCATAGCATGCCCGAATTTGATCGTATGTCGGACATCTTTGGAGAGTATGGCATTCATCTTCAACGGCCCATTTGCCAACATCGACAAAGCCTATCCTGTCGTGGCTCCCCAATCTATCTGCCTGCAAATGCATTAATAGGCTATAATTTATTACGATGTCTAACTTCTATTTTGTCATTATGTTTAATGCCCAAAGCACTTTTATAAAGTTGAGCATGTCTTCTAAACATCTTAATCGTGTTAATTTATCAAACTATGTGATTATCAAACTGGTTTACATCCAAATGTTAAGTTAGTAAACCACTTGAACCTCATGGCTAATCCAACAAGAAGCCCTTATTTATTACTGGAAATAGGCATAAGCTAAGAACTATACATGATACATTGGAGCAATTGTTAGATTAATTCACATTACAAATTTACAGAACAAAGAGCAGCTATCCACCTTTCTTCTTTCCCTTCTCTTTTACCTTTTCTTGCCCTTCTCCACTTTTCTCCTTTTTATTTTCCCCTCTCTCTTTTTTCATTTTTCTATTTCCACTTTTCCTTTTTCTCCCATCTGTCCATTTCCCTTTTTTCATTCTCCTCTTCCGTGGTAAGACCATAAACTGCCACGTCCAAGATCCTATGGTAAAATCCTATACTGCTATGCCCAAGGTCATGGGTTCAACGTCTCATTGTGGAAGTGACCATAATCATTATAAAGTTAGTGAGCACTTCACCTTTGTGGAGCGGTGGGGGTAAAGTCCCATCTGTGCGTGTGTCCTGTCAGTTTTGGCTTCTCATGGACATCAAAAACTCTATCTATCTATCTATCTATCTATCTATCTATCTTCCATGATTTTCCTTTTTTCCCTTCCTCTTCTTTCCTTTTCTCCCCCCCCCCCCCTTCATCTTTTTTTTTTCCTTTCTCCTCCCTTTCCTTTCCTCGTTTTCCCTTCCCTTTTTTGTTTTCTCCTTCGCTCTTTTAGTTGCCAGATTGAGCGAATCTAGGCCATCAGATTGGGTGAATCTGAGCCATTCAACGTTGTTGGTTTTTTATTGTGCAGTCTTTAGATCTATAGAGCATGGGCATTCGATCAAATGAATGAAGCAATGGTCAAGATGAAATCTTGATTGAAGGCATGCATGCACACGACAATACTTTATAATAAAAAGATTATTTGGATTACACATATTCAAATGGCCTTCACTGTCCATATTAATTTAATTGTATATGCACTTTAGCATCCATTGTTAAGCGTCAAATGTATTTGATCCCTCCTTGATCACCATGAGTCAATGTTTTGTCATCCTGCTTTAAAATATACATCCACCATCCTATAGAGAAATGTTTAACTGCTCAAGCCATTCAAATTTCAAAGCCAACCAATCAATAATAACAAGTGAAAATACTGCATCCCCCCCCCCCCCTCCCCCTTCAACTTAGTTCCCATTTCCTATTGTGCTGCCTTCCTTAGGTGGTAATAAAAAGGCGTTAGAAAATATTGAAAACAGGGAAAACAAGGTACATTTTTTTAGGGGCCCATGGTGAACAATGTTGCATTTTGTTATCACATGCATTAGTTAATAATAAAATTTTGCAACCTTATTCCAACGACAAAAGCCCTTCCTTTTTTCCTTTTTTTTTTTAAGGATGATAAACTCTAATTCAATATTCCAAAAGAAGTACACATATAATTGCAGAGACAGGAATAAAATCTCAGCAGACAAAGATAATCCACTGGTTGCAGCCACCTGTCTATGCATAAAATAAGATACCCAAATATTCTTCAAAAATCAAATGTTTTTTCTCAGGAGCAAGCTGAGAACATAGGTATGCCTTCACCAATCTGTGTTGCACCTCTTTAAGAACTTGGTCAACACTAATTGATAAGCCTTTGAAGATTTATAACCGCCTTCTTTTCCAAACAGACCACACCAACCAGTCTGAAGCTAAGTGGAAAGCCTGTTGCTGCAAGCTGTTCCAAGTGGAAGGATAAATGGCGAGAGTACCTGCTGGCTAGTCAAGGCCACATGGAAGAGAGATAGTAACCATGACCAAACTGGCTCAACTTGGTCACATAGAAAGAAGCAGTGCTCGAGACTCTCAACTTGCCGCTTACATAGTGGGCAGAGTTCTAAAATGCTGGGATAAAACTTATGAACCAACACATTAACTCGCAGACATGTATGAAGGAGTTGGCACTATAAGGCAGAAATTTTGAGATGAATCAATTTATTCCAGACCCAGGACCACAAAACCCCTTCTTCACTTATTGCAAATCATTTATAGAATAGAATATGGAAAGGCTTCTTATACTTCCAAACTCATAATTTTGTAGATGTCTTTCCAATCAATGTTGTAATAACACATTGTCCAAATAAAAAGGAAAATTTGTAGCCTTATTCTAACAACAAAACCCCTTTTCCACTTATTGCAAATCATTTATAAACACAAAAGGGCTTCCTATGCTTCCGTATTACCAAGCTTCAAACTGATAATTTTCTAGATGTCTTTCTACTCAATGTTGTAATGACCTACTCTTCAAGTTGTTTGCTAAAGTCTGACAATGCCAGACAACTGTTACTAGTATTATTATATTATACATAGCTTATCATGGAAGCATAATCTAGCACTATAAATTATGGTACCAAACTAATAAGAAGAAATCTCGTAATCATGCTTGTATGCTCCAATAATTTGAACTATTTTCTTCAATTCAGTTAATTCCCTTTCTAACTAGGCAATAGGTATATCAAGATTGTAGACAATTTAGAAATTCTTTATACTCATATCTTCTAAGACTAATTAATCTACTATTGATGAGGGCTCTATAAGAAAGAAGATGCCATAATAAATGTCATTCCTCACAACCGAATCCATTAAAATCCTTGATAATTTGGATCTTGATACATTAAGATCGTTCACGGCAATCCAAACTGAACTACATTTTGGAAAAGCTCATTGGTTCAACTCTACCTTTTCCATACAAAAACTCTCTCCCACGCCTTTGGGGGGATGAATCACAACCCTTGCGACATGTAGCGAAAGCAAGAGGAAAAAGGTGCCATTTAGGAAGCTTGTTTAGCTTGTCAAGGGAGTAGAGAAGAAATGTGAGGATGCAAAGTATTGAAACAAGTGTTGGCAACCAAGACTCCATAGGTGATAGATCCTCTAAATGAAGATTATGAATAGCTCTCTTTTTACAACCCACTATAAAAACATTTTTTAAACGAACCTATAAGAGAGAGGCAGTTTTGAATTGCAACCACACAACACTTATCATCTACAATGCGAGTTTGAGACAAGTGGTCTTTGTGCGACCACATCTTAAGAATATCAAGGAAGATGGCTTTAGGTTTAAATGGACTAGTCACCAACCCATAAAACGACAATGCAATGTGAATTGTATGCTTGAGCTTTAGCAAACGTGTGAATATAGAAATTGTATATTGGTAATGGTCTATGGCATTAACACTATGTTCAGAGCTGCTCTAATCATTGTGCCAAAATGGTCATTAAAAAGGTATGCCAATTCCTTCATTAGAGAGAGAAAAAAAGGATTTTAACTAGTATCGGGGTAGCTTCATGAAGAGGGACCCAAAATACCTTTTTTTGGGTTGCCCCTAAGGGGGCAAACCCTTGTTTATGGGGTTTTTGGCATATCCTAGGTATATACTGGAATATACCTAGAATATGCTCAGTGACCGCTAAAACCCATCATTATCGTAAATGCCGGTCACCTTCCTTGTGGATGGCGGATGCTCCAACCGGGTAATCGGGTGGCCGGGGCTTTACGGGTCCGATAGATGGTGGGTGCAATGATCCCACCGCATCACCGTAGAAGATCGATGTTCACCCCAAATATAAAAGGAATCCATCGCCTCGCTTGGAAGAGCATTTTTCGAACATATCTAAAATGCAAATAACACAGATCGAAAAGGGATAATTTAGAAGCAAAGTAATAATCACAAAGCCCTTGTTTCAAGCAGAACATAACTAATAATCCTTGATTCAAAGAAACCTTGTAGAGATAATGTATTCAGACATGCCTTCCTGAACAGTTGTTTTCCGCCCAAAGTTTAATCCACTTTCTCTCATCGTAAGATCAGGGCAAGTCTCTTCGTTTTTTACAGTATTCGGTGCCTATACAAAGTGGGACTCCATCGTCCATTACACGATATAGAAGTAATGTGCCTGGAATAGATATGTTTAACACAAATCTCGTGGATAGCTCCCAGCCATATTGGGGAAAAAAAGGGAAGATTCTCGGGGCTCAGCTACAAAGATCATTTCCGTCCGCTTTGATTTCCGACGCCTACAGCCTACAAATGCAAATTTTTTTGACAAGGCTACCGTAAGTATGATCAAAGCTTCGTGTTAATGCTGTAGTTTTTCGCCCATAGCTAAAGATCTAAATAATAGGCGGAGTCGAGATCTTCGGGCCAAGAAGGTTAACAGATGAGTAGAAGCAGAATATACCTTTATTTGTAAGCCGGGACTCCATCGCCTTAGGTTCAGAGCTCGGCCGCTTAACCTTGCCGGATACAAAGATTCAGATTTATAGGGAAGTCGTTCATGCATGAAGACATGCAAAGAGCTGAACGTGCCATGCAAAGATCCAACAAATGCAGATGCATGGATGAATATCATTCGTGAGATAGCCATAGCCGTAAACTTGAATCGCCGGAACCAACAAACGCCAAGACATGACTTTCTTTCAAAGAAATGCAAGTAATAAGGCGCCTATATTGTGTAAAATGTAAGAGTCTCATCGGGGATATCCATGCAACAAGAGTTCTTGAAGCGTGAATCTACCTTTTTGAGAGCTACCACTCCATCGAGATATTGCTCAAGAAGAAGCATGACAAAAGGGTTTTATCACAATACTTTGCTTGGTAATCCCAAGACCAGGTACAAGAAATGAAAAGGTCTTTATCACTTCATATGAAAAGACTAATAGAAGAGCAAATCTACCTTCGAAGTAGCCGAACTCACGCCCATAGTCAATGATCTCGCTGGAAAATCAAGCGAGATATGGAGTCCAGATTTATAACTTAGTGTAAGGCATGCATTTACATGCAAATGGGCCTAATAGTCATGTAAGATCAAGACATGCGCTGCATGGAGGGGATGGGTAATCGAAGATGTCGCCATAGCTGGAGCTTCGCTTGATTGCACAGAGTGGGCCCGGTCGCCATGCCTATGGCGCCTTCCAGCTAAGGTATAAGAAAAATGCTTAAGGCCCGTGAATCGATCATTACCTTAGATCATTTTAATAGAACTTTTAGTTTTTTGCTAGAATCGCATCGCTAACCGGTCGTATGTTTTTCGTATGGTCGATTGTAGATAGGTGCAATCAATAACGGGCAAGACTTTATTGCACATGTGTCTACTTACCCTTTTTTCCCGCTGAAGAAGCCCTTGTCAATTGTGGTGATAACCTTTAAGGTAAGGCTTCCGCTTTGAAACAAGATTAGGTTTCCATATGAAGTGAAGTATGTTTTGAGCTTAGGGTTGCCGACGGTATTCTTTGGCAAGGTGGAGGTATGAGCCCCCAGCTGTTTTTTCCAATTTCCTTCCCTAGTGGTTACCGTGTTGTTAAAAAATCTTTCTTGCCTTGTTGGGTTAGGGATCAATTTTTACATTCAGGATTTAGGGACTTCAAGTTAGTGGTTTGATCCCTCGTGAGGTATTGGGTCCCCCCTTGGTGGGGTGGTTAACCTTAATTGTAATTTTTTGTACCCTTTTGTCCATGGTGGTGGTACGAGTTCCCACCATGACTGTTTTATCTCTTTTTTCCTTTTTCTTGTTGCCTTGCCTTGGTGGTTATGGTGCTTAGTTTAGGGGTTTGCCTCTAGGCTAGTGATCCTAGGTTCAATCCCTTTATATATGATGATTCGCTTAGTGGAGGTGGAGGCTCTTATCTAGCCTTGTTCCTTTGTACCTATCTTGTAGCCCTCTGGGGCATGGTTAAGGGGCAAGCTCCAAGGCATGTGATCAAGGGTTCAATCCCTTCACATAGTCTTTGCATGTCAGAACCACTTTAGCGGAAGGAACTCGAATTTAGCCATCCATTACATTCCTATTATGACAAAAAAGACAACTCATGATTGCCAACTTTAGAACCACCCACAAAATGTAGTTGCATTCTCAACTATGGACGTTCATACTAGGTTCAATCTTTAAATGTTTCAGATTGACAAAAAAATGGCAATAGCAGTTGGACATCTCTACTTGCTATCTTCGAAACCTATGTTATGTACACTTAGAAAGGTAGTGTTTTGATCGATTTGTTGAAGTAGATCATCATGCCGTAGGATATATCCTGCATGTGAAGACAAACTGATAGAAACATATTTGTTCTTTTTCAGGTATCTTCAACATAGATAACTTTTTGCACCAAGTATTATATACACGAGTGCCTTTTGACCGGTCAAACAAAGAAATATTCACATGGTCTTGGCCATCGCGATAAATTTCTTGTAGATTTAAATATTGATTGAGAAAACATGACTTTACGGTTTGATTTAAACCACTTCACCCTCATTAAAATGGAGGGCAACCCTCCGTGCGTAGCACCTTGTTCCTGATGATGGCTTGCCATTTCACACTCCATAATGGACCCAATACTAATCTGCTCTTTTTAAGAGAATATTCTTACACCTAAGTACAATAAAGTGCAACTACAATAGAGATAAAACAATATAAATATCTATTATATGCTCCTTTAGACCATCTCCATGCAGAGAGAAGGCAATAATGAAAGGTGTCAAAGTACATTGAAGCTAGTTGACATTTTTCAAACTCAATGTACGTAATTTGTCAATGCAATGGACCCAAAGGCACACTGTAATCATGTAATAGCCAGCTCCTCAGACAACTTATGGTGGATAATGAGGACATATCCAACTCTATGTGTTGAATTCTCCGCACCGGCAAGGTATGCAAATGGGCTATTTCAACTGCGGAAGAAAATTAGCATATGTGTGCAAACCATGCTACAAAACCATGTCTATTCATAATTGATGTGTGATTGTTCCAGAGACATATTAGCAACAATTTGGAAAAGCTAATGAAGTATTTAGATTTCATAAGTTGAGTTCAATAGCAGCCATTGTAAGAAACTTCAAAGACGTTTCCACCTCATCTAGAAAAACAATAAGGATAGGAAATTACATCGAGGATGCTATTGCCAAGCAAAGTTCAAGGAAATGTAGTGTACCTTACATATCGGGCCTGAGCTTTTTAGACTATCTGTTGGAGTAGAATGCTCCACAAATGGCGAAGGCCATTGTTCTGCCAGTTGGATCTTCCTCTTACCATGTTAAGCCAGTCACCACAAAAGCTTTGGCGACATAACATCATATCACACTCTACCCACTTATAATGTAGTTCCAAACCTAACATGGGGCATATAAAAAAATCGATCCATAGATGCCATTGTTCTTTCAAGTGCAGGATACACTCTAGGAGGCCTCAAGCCATGGAAATGATAAGTTCGAGAGTAGTGTATTGAACCCAATTCCGTGTCAGGCAAAATGTAGCGCATATAGAAAGAACCTTCGATAATTGTAGAATAAGAAAGCATCAAAGATTCGGATATCTTGCCTCCCAAATAGCCGCTGATTTAAGCAATAAGTTGTAGCCCCACATATGTGGATGGAGGTATGGCAATGAAGCATTTGATTGAAATCTTTACAAATGGCAAAGTATTTTCACCTATTACATTTAGTTGAAGTGCTACTGTTCAGGCCTTCTAAACTTTTGTTAGCAAAGCATCAACATGTTGGATGCATTTCCGTGTTGTGGCAACAAATGTCGCGTAGAAACAACCTTCAATAATTGTAGAATAATAGTTTTTACAAATTACAAATGATCTTGATTATGTTCATTTACCTCGCATTGACTTTTTATAAACAAACAATAAGAGCATTAGTTATACGAGTAGATGATGATTGGTATCAACAAACATGATGCATTTTTATCAAACCATCGGGGCCAAACCGCTGACTTACCTAGATAGTTTGGTAGCTATAATAGGCAAAGAACTTATGATGGCTTGGATTGAACAAATCTTTGTGTCTTGATTTAGAGAGTTGCAAGATAAAACCAACCAAAGCTACATGATAATGTTGCTCCGTGACACGTAATAAAAATATTACCTTCCATCGAGCAAATGATCCATCGAATAAAGTTTCCTTGAGACGTCAGTTCCAAACAACAATCCACAAATTTATCATCGATTCAATACAATAACCTTAATTGATGCTAAAGAAGAAATTATACTATAAGAACGTTCAATGTTCAAGAGTCTAAATTTCTATCGCCGATTCTTAAGATTAAAGGGAGAGAAATGGAGTGTTGCACTACGTCAAAGCGCGCGGAAGCATCACCGCATTGAGGTTAATCAGCACCGCCTGGCCGGTATGGCGTTGAGATGGAGTCCTCAAGCACCCCATGTGCTCGGCTAAGTAACCGGTGGTCGAGAAGAACCGCATCACAGTCTCCGGAGACCCGCGACACAAAGACGTAGGAAGATGGCCTTGCGCTCGCACTTGAACGGCAAATGCCGTGAGCTCGCTGACAGCGGCCAGACCGCAGGTTCAGCAATTGACACCATGACACGTTAGAGAGGGGAGCAAAAGTAATGCATTACGAGACCATGGTCACGGGAGCGCAAAGGTTGAGAAGCCACCACCATGGCACGGATAGCTGCATTACGCCTTCTATCTTCGTGAGTAATGACGGGAACAGCGAGCAAGCCCTACTCTGGGCGCCAATGTTGGAGCTTTCGAAACCCGCCCTCGCTACCCGAGCACAGGTTCGGGGAGGTTGCGGGCATACATCCCAAGCGAGAGCCATGGTCTCCCCAGGGTTCATGATCATTTGCGGCGGTCACGGTGGGAGATAGCCAAGCGGCCGGCGTTGCAGGCACTCCCAACTTCACCAGTAGGGGCGGCTGGTGCCCCCACCCGCCTGGCGGCCTCCGCAGCCGGCGGCCGGGCGAACTGCGCCCGCCTCAAGCACCACCCACGCCATCCCGGCCACCACCACCCGGCCTGGGCCCGGCCCTGCGCCCTGCCCCATGCGGGTCAGCGAGACTCCAAGGCATGACGGAGGCCTGATAAGTAGTCAGAGGCATGCGAAGAGAAGGGGAGAGTCTGCATGCCTGATATCCCGGTACACATTACCGATGCGGGGCCAGTTCACGGCGACGCCATGGGGCTGTGCCAGTTAGTGTACTTATTGTCATATTAGCGGTTCTTGGGATCGCGCGGTGCGTGATACCATATTATGAGAACCAAGATGTTGAGAGGACATCCACGATAGGGCCGGGACACCCCGCACTTGCGCCACCGCGATGGAGCCGCCTTATTGAGGAGCTTGTCGGTGTTACATCCTGGGGGTTCTGCAGTTGGTTCAGGCCGGGGATGCACATTTTAGCCGGGCCTACCTTTCTGCTTTGGAATAGCAGCTAAGCGTATTTGAGCATTATTACATACGCTGCTTCTGGCCCACCTTCTCACGCTCTACGCTGCCTCATGACCCGCCCCTCCCGGTACATACTACCTCCGCTCCCTTCGCTCCCTTCGTGCCAGCCGGGTCTCCCACTGGCGACTCGTTTGGCATCACTTGCAGTGGCGGCAAATGGGATTGTGCCCCTTCAGAAGTGGTCTCATGGGGTAATGAGAGCTTCCCTTGGCGAAGGGCGGTCAACTCAGGTGGCCAGTATGGATCTCTGTCTTTCGCTGGAACATGGTGGCATCTTTCGGGCACATGCTACGTCTGTAGGGTTACCAACATTTCGTCTTTGATAAATGCGAGGGACAAGGGTGTCATGGTGGGGTTGCTTGTTACCACTCAACAATTTTGGCACATTCGGTTACCCTCCCGAGGATAGCGACGACACAACCGGTACTTGTGGGTTAGCGGTGCATAATGCAGGTGGCAACCCTCTTTTCTCGCGCAGTCATATTTCCCTCACGCAGAGCACCTTCTATCGTTGCCACTCCGAGCGGATAGGATGGACCCTTTATGTCGATCTATGATGACATACAGCAAAGCCTGGTTAAGGTAGGGTCGTCCTTCTTGGGGATTTCAATGCAGACGGGGAGTAAAGCAGCCCATGAGACTTGACCCCTCGCCGACGACATGTCTGCCATTTCAGCCACGCCCCGCAGAGGCAACCGCCAATGCAGGATCGGATGAGCTGACCAGGTCACTTCGGGCTTTGTGACAGTTGCTCGCTATGTGGTATTTTTTGACTTGATAATTTGTAATGGCCTGTCACGGTGGCCCGCCGGGTGCACATGCGTGCAGGCGGACAATGGGGAGGGTCTGGTGTGGTCGACTATGTGCTTTAGTCAATGCTAGCGATATGCATCTCGTCCAGTCGTTTCTAGGTGGGCACCGACGGTCCGGATAGGAGATCGAATCACCTCCCACTTTATTTGGACATGGTTTGGCATGCCGCCAAACCCCCACTATGCCTACCGCCATCCTCGGGTTGCGACTCAGATTATGGCGGTGCAGGACTACAAAGATGCTCATGGACGCCACGCCCGGCATTTTATGGACCCCTCACACTAGAGCAAAGCAGGCGGTAAGTGACCCGGTGGCTGCGGGATGCAGCTGACGGGTGTTTTGCAGCCAACCCCCTCTCCGCCGTGGAGGTGGAACATTTCAGTGAATCGATGGTTTGATGTCGAGTGTAAAGAATCGCCAAAGCGCCGGCTGGTCACATTCTAGATTTAGGTACGCTTGCGAGCCCACCACCTGGTGCAGCATGCTCGCCGAAAGGAGACAAAGGCGCATTCCTTGCCGGGCATCGGGGAGGTGTTCTACCGGCGGACACTCATATCGAACCTTTGGCTAGTGCTTGAGCCGACCGACCTACAAGGGACATCACACCGGGCAAAGGAGAATAGTACTGCGGCGCTCTATGACCCACCAGGACGCCAGACGCCCATACCCCCACGGGATGACCCCCATTGGTTTCGCAGAGGAGGATGTTGTGGGAGGGCCCGCAAAGGGCTGGCTAATGGGAAGGCAATGCGACCCTCGATGGTATCACCCGGGCCAGAGTTACTTTCAAATGGGCGGTGGCAACTTCAGTCTTAGATCCCTCACTACCGCTCAACAGAAAGCATTGCAGAAGGTTTCCTAGCCAATGGACCTCACGGGGTTGTTCCTATTCCTGGCGGGTATGACCCACTGTCCGGCCAATTACCGGACGATCATGGTCAGTTGATGATTTGACAAACTCATATCGGGCATTCTCGAAAGCAGCCAGTTGATCCGGCCGTGGCGGAGGCGGAGATGTGCGAAGCCCTCACACAGCGGGCTTTAGACCCCCACTCAGCGATTGACCATATCTTTACACCTGCGGCACCGAATAAGAAGGCGGAGTATTGTTGCTTCGTGGACTTCGAAGGCTTTTGATCTGATCCCGGTAAAAGCTATGGGCTAGGCGGGCGTCAACCTGGGGCCGCTGCAATGCGTAATGCCATATATAGGTTGTATGAGAGTTGTTGTTTTGGCAGGGGATGCGTACCGACGGACCAAGCATTCACCCGGAGGTATCGTGGTCCCGGCTGTGGTTGCCCCTCTCACCAACACTTTTTAGCTCTACATTGATCGCTTAAGAGCCTTGGCTTCTTGAAAGCATGGGGATGGCATCGGCTTTTTGCACTGTGTCATCCGGCCAGCTCATCTATCGCGGTTGACCTTGACCGCCCACACCACGGAAGTTATGCGATCTCATCTCGGATGCCCTAGACATATTCTCCCTTGCTCTGAGACATTCTTGGCGTGGACGGCCAAGACCGTGGTGGTTCTCATATCCTCTTCACGCCACCCGCCTCCCGCACTCACATATCGGGGGCTGCTGTGCGGAGGTCACACCACCTACAATGCCACCCTAGGGGTGGGGAGTTCCTCTCTCGCTCGTTGCGGAGGCATCCATCGCTTCGCGAGGTGACAGCCAGTGGAAGCGCTTCTGCATGCGAGAACAACGATCCTGAGGCGAGCGCTCTATATGATGATTGGGGCCGCCGGTCACATCTGTTTGGTGGCGGTGAGCGTCATACGTATGTAAGGGTCGAGTTTAGGGCTGGTGTCTCTTTAAGCGGTATGGGGTAAGCAGCAGGTCTGCAGAGAGCATTTTAGCGCGAACGCAGGGTGGAAACCTTTAGTCCCCGGATTACTGCTTTGCGAGGCCCGGATTCTTGCCGCCGACGGGTAGCCCGCCAATGAACACATAAGTCTATTTTCATAAAGTGGTTAATATGGGTGATGCTCGGCTCCACACTTTTTGAAACTTCTGGCTGGCCGAAGCAATGGGCCCTTGGCTGAGGAGGGAGCTTTGTTGGAGGGTAGAGAATCCGATGGTTCCTGAGGATGGAGCGTCGCGAGAACCGTCGCGGTGGACCGCAGTACGTTAATGACGATCAAAAACGGGCGCACTCATTGACCGACACCAAGCGAATCAAAACGACCCATTACAAGGAGCATGACCCGCATGGCGGGGGAGCTACCCGGATTTCGGTGCTCACAAGCGGACTCATTGGGTGCCATTGAGATGAATCTCACAAGAGCGGGCCCATGGATTGGGGTCAGGGATCCGCTCTGTCGGTGCTATCAAATGGAGTGCCATTGAGGGATGAATCTCCTACATTTGCCCGATGGACACACGGTCAGGGATGTCACGTCCCTAAAAGGGTCGTGCATATCGATGGACACCACCGTCGGAGGTACCGATCATTCATGAAAGCTTCACCTTTTGCCCTCACCTGCCGCCTTCGTCCGATCAGTACTACTGGGCGCGTGCATGAGTGTATATATTTGTGTGTTTTTGCATTTTGTATATTGGAACAATTTATCGATAGGCCGTTGTCGCCACGGTTTTTCTCTCGAAAACCTTTCAAGTGGGTTTTTATCCCGTAGTAATCCGCTTGTCGCTGGGGCTTTGGTATTGGGTCCCATACCCATTGGTCCTCGTGAGACGATAAAAATACCTTTCCTTGCTTCCTTCCTACTTACCATTATGTGGAATAGAAATGTAAAAGATCCGCTCATATATTCCCATGGTTGTCAACCTTCCATCTGACCACAAAGCAGAATTCACATAAAACTTATATTTTTACCTGGAACATAATTTTCATGACCCAAAATAATGCATTGTATAAGAAGGGATGAGCTCGAAAAAAAAAAAAGGACGACATTTCCAACTTCAACGCTAAACATTGTGTTGATATAAAAATATGTAGAAATGTAGATTAGAAAACTGACAGTGATTAAATATCAACAGATGTAGATTAGAAAAACAGACAGAGGATTAGGAAAAGAATGTTGGATCCAAGAACTCTTACCTAATTTATGAAAGAATTAATACGGACCTGTTTATTCTTCATGAGAGGGACCGGATCATATCTAGCTACTATTGTGGCTTAAAACACACTCTCTTCTATATCACGCATTATTTGGGACATTTAGCGGCAGCAAAGGAAAAGAAGATATAAAGACGCTTGTTTTTCTTCACATCGGTAAAGTCAAACTCAAGAACATACACAGTGATTTATGCTCTTCAACTCGACGAATTACATCTCTATTACCGTAACCCTCCAAGTCACAAAGACAAAGACAAAGGGAATCCAATAGAGAAATATAAATTGAAAGCAATGCATGGAATTGCAATTGAGATCGCAGCTCAAATGCCTATGTATGTGGCATCGATGCCTCTTTGACATCGAGGAAAGCCGGGATTAGAAACAGGATGGATAATGCAAAGCCAATGGCACCCAAAACACAAATCATATGAAATTATTTTTTGCGATTTTTAGATGATCGGAATATTTTTCCGGCATCTAAACTCTTTAAAATCTTAGGAAATCGGCAAAATAAATTCCAAAACATTTTGGCCGGGATTTAAAAATCTTAAATTTAACAATATTATTTTGATAAAAGCTCTTTTATGATCAAAAATATGGAAACAAGGGGATAGCCCCTTACATCTTTCTTTGACTTGCAACAACCATGCTATCCACTACAAAAAAGTAATGCTTGTTGCGGCTCAACTTCAGTACTATATTCTATAAGGACATCAACAATTAAGCCCATGATTTAGGTTTGAACACGATCCTATACACCCAAGACAAATGCCTAACATAAACCCTAACATTATAAACCATTTATAATGATTTTTTTTGCTACCTAAATTAAGAGAAACAATAAGAATTAGCGGTAAAAAGCATAATACTATAAAGTGCTAATAATTTTGTATTGATGAAATAAACTCATAAATTGATATGGTTGGATAAAAATATATCTACCAATGTGGAAATCACCTAAAATATACTCACAAATTTATAGATATGCGTGCAAATGTCAAAAATCAGATGCCATTTTTTGCAAAGTGAGAGGACATGCCTTTGTTCCATTTAATCATATGGATTTAGACCTAAGATAAAAGATACAAAGGCAACATGGCTGCAATATACTACCCCAAAATAAACATCTAATCTTCACCGATTTAGAAATAACAAGATTGAGTTCCATTATAATAGGGGCATCCAATGTGTAAGAGTTGTATTAAGATCTAACAAGGCACTTCGTCTATTTACGACGTAAAAAGAGAACTATTCTACATATGTATCCGCTTGTGAGGACAAAACAATATTAATAATGATGAGCCAATGCTTATAACTCCGAAGTTTCAAAACCAGCATGGGAAACCATTGCTAGCTCGCCTCTGGTTGGCATGGACCTTCTAGAGGGGGGTGATATTCTCTGCCTTCATCGCAGACCGGGGATGAAAGATGCGAGTAGCCCCCTAGGCTATGCCCCTCGGAACTATGGTCAAGTTCCAAGACTTATCACCGCAATGCGCAAAGTATGCAATGTGAGGGGCGGATGGATTGGACCATCCAAACGACATCATGTTCCTTATATGCCACCAAATCCATTTATGAATTATGTCCGCAATGAACTCTTGACACTCCATGGGTCCATCCCCATGAGTCCAGCCTCGGTAGGGCCCGTTTTATTAGTGTTATTGTATATACCTTGACGTGATATTGTTATGGTTATCCCTGGCCCTTTGAGATGGTTATATATAACAAATGATATTATATACTTATATTTATGCTTCCAGCAGACTAGGGACGGGGTTCAGGAGATTCCGGATGAATGACACGCCTATTTCCACATTAGACTCTTCCCCTCACCATCAAGAGCTTGACATCAAATAAATCCATATGTTGAAGCCGTATACAAGAGGGAATACCTTGTTGATATACTCATGGGGCATCATATATGAGCAGGGGGCATCGATAACTATCTTTTGAGAATAGGCAAGAAAGAAAGAATCGCTTGATTCTCCAATTCGCTAGCAAACACCGATAATCACATCGGGTTTCTATCCACATCCTTTGAATCGGATGGCCTTTGTATATGCAAGAAGAGTAAGGCTAAAAATCAAAAATAATGCAAATCCATGTCTTTATTATAAAGGTTCAGGGTCACATATGCCATTGAATGTCAATCTAATCGGTCGGAAAAGATGAGGAAATGGGGTCGAAGATATTAGGTCATACCCTTTTACATATAAGTTCGATCCCCATGATAAGTCTTCTTTGTATGTAAATGCTTTGTCAAAAGGGCACATGTTTATCTATCAGCGGCATATATTTGGGTCATAGAGAACTCCATGGTTTATTCCGATTAACTCATAATTTTAATATAGATTTATAGTCAAAATCCATAGTCAATCCGAGCATAAAAATGAAGGCATTAATTCCCTTATGTGAATTGAGCAGTTAAAAGCATCAACCTTTGAAAGCTTCAATATCAAATCAGTTTTAAAATTGCTTAGATGTAATAGCCCGAATCTAGATTTTACCCTATTTGTTGGATATGAATCCGCTTAGACTAAACAGGTCAAGCCATTCAATGACCTTGAGAGTTGCTTTCTTTAACGTATTAGTAGTACATAAAAAGCGGTTTCCATATCAAGACCGGATATCATGAGCCAAACTTTTAGGGGAGTTTTGGTGGTTGGTTGTGTCTAGCTTTTGCAAGGTTGGTGATATTGCATATCCACAATGCAACATCCTCTTTTAATGTCACACTAGAAACGTGTGCCCGGCGATGTTGGGCATTGGTCATGGACGCTGCGTACAATGTGTTTAGAGTATGCAATTCTTAGTATGTGCAAGGGAATGTTATCCAATATGATTGTTTATGTGATTGCATGTGTAGATGGAAGATGCTAATTGCATCGGAGGCATGGATGTTCATATTCAAAATGGGTGTAGTTGCGTATGATTTCGCATGTAAGGTTCATGGTGGGAGATGTTTAGGCATGTCTAGTAATATAAAACCATTGTGTAGATAGCATTTTTAGTGTTTGTGGATCTTTCTGACAATCTCATATGCAAGTATATTTGTGGTTGCTAGTAAACATGTTTAATTTGTGGAAGTTAAAGGAATATGTAAACAAATAGAAACATCTACTTCGGTATAGTTTGTAAAACAAACAACTAAAGTAAATTTTTGTCATATGTACATCAAATATGTGGAGGTGAGAGAATGGGTAGATCAAATACTTAGGTACATTAATGTAGAAACCGACATGCCTGACATTAGTCATGGACGGTGGAATGGGTAGACGCATCAGAATTTGTAGGTCAAAAAGTCGTGAAATGTAAACGTGATCAATAGGTGTAATGGAGGGCCCGTTCGTGAAGGGTTTAGTGATGCGAGACATTAGTCATAACGATGGAATGTGAGGAATAATAAAATGCATTGTGTGCAATAGATAGATGTCATAGTTTAAAGTTTTCTTGGGATTTTTGGATATTTGGTATGTGTGGAAAGATGGAAGAAATGTGTGGGTATGTTCTTGGCGTGTGAACTCTTAACAATCTAGTCTAGTGAATTCAAGAGGATAGTAAGCAAGATCGCACACAACACACAACACGTAGAAGATGGCCTTGGCCTGCACACACCGGAAACTAAAGCCCGGGCGGGAGCTTCATTGACATGCGGCCCGCTTAGACAATGTTCATCACCCTGACACCAAACCACGGGAGAGGGGCGGGCAATGCATGAGACGATGGTCACGGTGTCGGCTTGATCGAAGGTTGAGGAAGCCACCACCATGGCAGCACGGGAGCTTGGCCGCTCTGCAGAACGCATTAACCTTTTCCGGGATCTTCGTATACCTATTCGGCGGCAAGAAGCCCGGGCGACCCCGTCAGGCCGGGCTCGGGCGCCCGCTACCCGAGCCCGGAGTTCGGGGGTTGCGGGCGCCCATCCATAGACGTGGCCATGGTCTCCCTAAGGGTTCATAATTAAACCGCGGTCAGCGGTAGGGAGATGGCCAAGCCGAGGCCAGCCCCGCAAGAGCCGTGCTCCCGACTGCAGGGGCGGCTGGGGCCTACCATAGCGGCCTCCCAGCCGCGGCGACCCGGGCCGAGCCGCGCCCGCCTCCAAGCCACCCCACGCCACGACCACCACCACCCGGCGGGCCCAAGCTCGCCCACCTTCGCGAATTGGCGGAACTCCAAGAGCATGAAGACGGAGGAATACAATCGGTAGTCAGGGCATGCGGAAGGGAAAGGTCATTACGATATCGAACACACATTCTTCGATGGGATGACATTCAGGAACGGTCCACATTTCCCAAGTAGCATGCATGGGGCTCGGCGGTGGTGGCCGCGTGTCATATTAGCGGTTAGCGGATCGCCAGTCGTGATATCGGGCAAGATATTTGAAGAGGACATCCACATGCATTGGGCCAAGGGACCTCACACCTTGCCGCACAATAGAACCGCGAGAACTTGTAGCGATTACGATACCGCCATAGAAGTTCACCCAGCAGTTGGTTTGGGCGAGGATGCATTCGCCGACTGCTACTGCATCGCTGCGCAACCGCAGCCCCAACCAAGTGTTGAACATGGCCCTTATGCAGCCTTCTCCTACCACCCCTTCTCCCTCTCCTCCTTCTGCTCCTCATGACCCACGCCCTCAAACTCACATGCTACCTCCTCAATGACCGCTTCTCCACTTTCGACCTCTGCTTCCGCCCTCCTCGCTGACTCAGTTTCAGCAGATACCACTCTGCCAGCCGACAAAATGGAATTATTGCCTCCGGTGGTGGTCTCATGGAATTGTCGGGGCTTCCCTTGACAAAGGGGGCGATCGATCTCAACCCGCGGGCGTACCAATATGGATCTCATCTTTTCATGCTGGAACATGGGAGCATCTTTGGCGGGCACATGCTACCCGACCGGGTTACCAACGTTTCTGGGTCTTCCTTTACACATGCGAGGGCGTGGGTGTCATGGTGGGGTTGCTTTTGCTACCACCAACAATTTTGGCATTCGGTTTACCCTCCGTGGGGATAGACAGACACAACCTGCCTTCTGTGGTTCGTGTGTGCGAAAATACGCGGTGGCAACCCTCTTTTTCTCAGCACTTTGTTATTTCCCTCAATGCGAAGGCACCTTCTATCGTAGCCACTTTCCGATGCGGATGGGATGGACCCCTGCGTGCTTATCTATGATGACATACAACAAAGACAAGCGGTTAGGTAGGGTCGCCCTTCTTGGGGATTTCAATGCGGGACAGAGTAAAGCAGCCCATGAGACTTGACCCCTCTCACGATGATGTCCTCGCATTAGCCACGCCCCGCAGAGGCACCAGCCCGCGAGGATGGATGACGGTGTCACTTTCGCTTTGGCGCATGCAGGTTGTTCTCGCTATGTGGTATTTTTGACTTGATAATTTGCAATGGCTGCGGTGGCGCTTCCTCGCAAGTGCACATGCGCATGTGACAAATCGAGGGGGAGGAATCCAGGTGTGGTCGACTATGTGCTCGTAGTCACGCAGCAAGATATGCATCTCATCGGGCCGTTTCGGTGGGTACCCCATACGGGATAGGAGAGATGGGCTTCGTATCACCTCCCACTTATTTTGGACATGGTTTGGCAAGCTTGAGAACCCCACTATACCGACCATCGCCATCCTGATAAGTGACTAGGATTATGAGTGCAGGATTACGCCAAGATGCTCATGGACACCCGGCAATTTTAGGACCCCCACACTAGAGCAAAGGGAGCGGACTAGTTGACCCGGTAGATACGGGATGCGTGAGGCAGTGTTTTAGCCGGACCCCCTCCCGCGTCGCCAAGTAGTGGACAAAGAACATTTCAGCGTAGAATCATGGTTTGATGTCGAGTGTAAAGAACGCAGTTTCGCCAGCTTCCTCACATTCTAGATTTAGGTACCGCTTGCAGGCCACCACGATCGCCCATCGCCATCCGGCGAGACAGCGTACCTTGCCGTGCATCGAGGGGAGGTGTTCTACCGCCGGACACTCATCCTCGAACCTTTTGGCGCAGAAAGTGCTTCAAGGCCAGCCCAAAATTTACAAGGGACATCACACCCCGAAAAGGAGAACAACATCTGTGGCAGCTCTGACCCACCGGGGCGCAGACGCCCATACCCCCTGGGGATGACCCCCATTGGTTCTCGCAGAGGATGTTGTGGAGGGCTCGCAAGGGAGCTGGCTAATGGGAAGGGCAAATTTGACCCATGGTATGCGCGACCGAAGTTACTCAAATGGGCAGGCGTACCGCTAGTGCCGCATCCTCACTACCCCATTCGGCGAAAGCATTGCAGAAGGTTTCCCCAGAGCAATGTGGACCCAAGCGAGGTTGTTCCCATTCACAAGGCGGGTGACGACACCGTTGTCCACCACCGGACGATCATGGTCGGATTCAAGATTTGACAAACCTGCTAATGGCATTCTCGAAAGCGCCGGTGGATCCACACAAGGTGAGGCGGATAAAGGAAGCCCTCACACTGGCGGGCTTTAGACCCCTCCACTCATTGACCATATTACACCGCACCGACATTGAAGACAAATGATTATTGTTGCTTCCATTGGACCCGGCGAAGGCTTTTGATACCTGGCCTTAAAGCTATGGGCTAGATCAAGCTAACTGGCCGCTACAATCGTGGGTAATGCCATATATAGGTTGTAGGAGAGTTGTTTGCGGGGATGCGGTACCGCGGACCAAGCATTCACCGATGATCGTGGTCCTGACAGGTTGCCCCTCTCACCAACACTTTTGGCCTCTACATTGATAGCTTAGAGCCTTGGCTTACCGAGCATGGGGATGGCATACTTTTGCACTGTGTCATCGCTACCATCTATGCGGGCGATGTTGACCTTCTCGCCCACACACCCCAGAAGCTATGCGACCATGCGGATGCCCTAGACATGTGCACTACGTCGGGGCATATGGACATGCGGTCTGCCAAGAGACGGGGTGGTTCTCATATCCTCTTCACGCCACCCCACGCCTCTTGCACTCACATATCGGGGGATGACTGTGGAGGTCACACCCACCTACAAGGCCACCAGGGGTGGAGTTCCCCTCCTTCCGGGTTGGGAGGCATCCATCCGCTTATGGGACATGGCCAGTCGAAAAGCTTTTATGCCATCTTGAGAACATCCCACCGGGCGGAGCTCTATGATTGGGGCCATCGGTCACATCGCTTGTTTTACCGGTTGGAAGTCCGTCCATTCGTATGGGGTTGAGGTTTGGGGCCGGTCTCTTCGACATGGAATGACTTGGAGCAGTGAGAAGGCATTTTGCTTACGGGCACGCAGGGTGAAACCTTTAGTCCCCATCGGTCTTGCGCAGAAGCGGATTCTTGCCGCCAGTGGTAGCCCTTGATGACACATGATCTATTTTTCATAAAGTGTTTAATATGGTGATGCTCGCCTCACACTTGCTTACGGCGCGGGCAATGGGGCCCTATGGCGCTCGGGGCCGTTGGAGGTGCAAGAGAGAATGATGGTTCTGCATGGAACGACGTCGCGAGCACTGCAGTGCGGCAGGGACACGAGCCCGATTAATGGGGATCGCGGAAGTACCGGGCTTTGCTTCCTTGGCAAGACCTCGACCCCCGATTCTAGAGCGGTCAAAACGACCATTACAAGGAGCACATCACCCCGTGTTAGCCCGGGCCCTTGCCAGCCAGGGTTCGGCTCCCACCGCCTCGAAAAGCTGCCGGACTCATTGCTCCATTCAAGACGGGTGCCCACCATCTTAGCATCGGTGGACCCGCATGTGGATTGGGGAGCCCGCCGGGACGGGCTACGCCGGTGCTAATAAAATGGGTGCCATTGAGGATGAATCTCACAAGAGTCGCCCAAAGATTCGATCGGACCGGGCGGATAAACGCCTTAGTATGGCCGGACGTGCCCTACATTTGCTGATGGACACACCGCCGCGGCACGTGCTCTCTAGGGTCGCATACATTAGAGGTACCGATCTTGCCCGGAAGTTCAGCTCTGCCCCCCTGGCTGCCCGATTAGTAATACGGGGTCGCGATTGCATGAGTGTATATATTTGTGTGTTTTTGCATTTTGTATATTTGGAGCGGTTTATCCAGGGTGTCGATTGTCGCCCGCGGTTTTTCCTCAAACCCTTCCGGAGGCCGGGTTTTTAATCCGGTAGTAATCCGGCTTTAACAGCTTTGTATTGGGTCCCATAGACCGATTGGTCTCCATTAGGCGATAAAAATACCTTCCCTCGGCTTCCTTCCTACTTTACCATATTGGAATAGAAATGTGTAAAAGATCCTTCTCATATATTCCCATGGTTGTCAACCTTCCATCTGGACGGCGAGAATTCACGCCAAAACTTATATTTTTTAATTGCGGAGTAACATATTTTTCATGACCCAAAATAATGCATTGTATAAGAGAGGATAGTATTTCGAAAAAAAAAAAGGACGACATTTCCAACTTCAACGCTTAAACATTGTGTTGCAATTCAAATATAAAGAAATGTAGATTAGAAAAACAGACGGTGATTAAATATCAACAGATGTAGATTAGAAAAATAGACGTGAGGATTAGGAAAGAATGTTGGATCGAACTCTTCTAACACCTAATTTATGAAAGAATTAATATTATTTTGCTTTTTATTCTTAGCGGAGTGGACCCGGATCATATCTAGCTACTATTGTGGCTTAAAGCACCGACTTCTATATCATCTCAGTTATTTGGACATTTAGCGTGAAACAAAGAAAAGAAGATACTAAAGGCGTTGTTTTTCTTCACATCATTGTCGAAACTTCAAGAACATACACGGTGATTTATGCTTCAACTTCGGCCATTACATCTCCTATTACCGGAAGCCCTCAAGTCACAAAGGCAAAGACAAAGGAATCCAATAGAGAAATATAAATTGAAAGCAGTACGCAAAGAATTACAATTGGAATCTTGGCTCAAATGCCTATGCATGTGGCATCGATGCCTCTTTGACATCGAGGAAAGCCCGGATTAAATCGAGATGGATAATACAAAGCCACGAAATTACCCAAAACACAAATCATATGAAATTATTTTTCTGCGATTTTTAGATGATCGGAATATTTTCCCGGCATCAAACTCTTTAAAATCTTAGGGCTAAAATAAATTCCAAAACATTTTTGGCGGACACTGAAAATCTTAAATTAACAATATTGATTGATAAAAGCTCTTTATGATCAAAAATGGGGAAACAAGGATGTAGCCCTTTACATCTTTCTTGCGGCTTACAACAACCATGCTATCGCTACAAAAGTAATACTTTGTTTGCTCAACTTCAACTTTATTATATTCTATAAGGACATCAACAATTAAGCCATGATTTAGGTTTTGAACGCATCCCTATACACACTGACAAATGCCTAACATAAACCCTAACATTATATAAACCATTTATAATGATTTTTTTTCACCTTTACCTAAATTAGAAACAATAAAATTAGTGGTAAAAGCATAATACTATAAAAGTGCGACAATTTTGTATTGGTAAATAAACTCATAAATTGATATGGGTTGGATAAAATATATCTAGTTTCAATGTGGAATCATTTAAAAATATACTCACAAATTTTATGGGATATCACGGAATTGGTCAAAAATCAGATGCCATTTTTTTTTGCAAAGTGAGAGTGACATGCCTTTTGTTCCATTTAATCATATGGATTTAGACCTAAGATAAAGATACAAAGGAGAACATGGCTACATAATATACTACCCCAAAATAAACATCTAATCTTCACTGATTTAGAATAACAAGATTGAGTTCCATTATGTCTAAGTGCATCAATCGCTGAGAAGAGTTGTATTAAGATCTAACAAAGCTTGGACTGATCTATTTACGACTGAGAAAAAAGAGAACTATTCTACATATGTATACGCTGTGAGACAAAAACAATATTAATAATGATGAGCCAATGCTTATAACACGAAGCTAAACACGGCATGGGAAACCATTGCTCTCTAGCTCGCCTCTAGTTGGCATGGACCTTCTAGAGGGGTGATATTCTCCGCCTCATGAAATTGGGGGGATGAAAGTCTGGAGTAGCCCCCTAGGCTATGCCCCTGGTGAACTATGGTCAAGTTCCAAGACTTGCTCGACTGTCATGCGCAAAGTATGCCAAAGTGAGGGAGGATGGATTGACTATCCAAGCGACCATGTTCCCTATACCAAATCCATTTCCCATGAATTATGTCCGTGATGAACTCTTGACACCGTAGTGGGTCCATCCCCATGAGTGCGAGCTGGGTAGGATTGCCTTTTTATTAGTGTTATTGTATATACCTTGGCGTGATATTGTTATGGTTATCCTAAATTCCTTTGAGATGGTTATATATAACAAATGATATTATATGCTTATATTTATCGCCTCCATGACTAGGACGGTCTCGAGGGATGCGGGATGAATGACACGTCTATTCTTTCCACATTAGACTCTTCCTCACCATCAAGAGCTTGACATCAAAAAATAAACGACATGTTGGCGGCGTGCTACAAGAGGGAATACCTTGTTGATATACGGTCGAGGGCATCATATATGAGCGGGGGCATCCACGCGATAACTATCTTTTTGAGAATAGGCAAGAAAGAAAGAATGCGGCTGATTCTCCAATTATAGCACCCGATATCACATCGGTTTTCTATGCTATCCACATCCTGAATCGATGGCCTTGTATATGCAAGAAGATCATACAAAAATCAAAAATAATGCAAATCCATGTCTTTATTATAAAGGTTAGTCACATACTTCGCGTGAATGTCCAATCTAATCGGTCGGAAAAAGATGGGGGGCGGTCCGAAATTAGGTCATACTCCTTTACATATAAGTTCAGTCTATGATAAGTCTTCTTGTATCTGAAATGCTTTGTCCAAAAGGGCACATGTTTATCTATCATGGCATATATTTGGGTCATAGAGAACTCCATGGTTTTATCGGATTAACTTCGCCAATTTCCGATAGATTTATAGTCCAAAATCCATAGTCAATCGAGCATAAAAATGAAGGCATTAATTCCCTTATGTGAATTGAGCAGGTTAAAAGCATCAACCTTTGAAAGCTTCAATATCAAATCAGGTTTAAAATTGCTTAGATGTAATAGCCGAATCTAGATTTTACCCTATTTGTTGGATATGAATCCAGCTAGACTAAATAGGTCAAACCATTCAATGACCTTGAGAGTTGCTTTCTTAATTAGTATTAGTAGTACATAAAAGCTTGGGTTCCATATCAAGACCAGATATCATGAGCCAAACTTTAGAGGGGGAGTTTTGGTGATTTGGGTTTGTAATCTAGCTTTTGCGGTTGGTGATGTGCATATCAAACAATGCAACATCCTCTTTTAATGTCACACTAGAAGCGTGTGCCCTACTTCGATGTTGGGCATTGGTCATGGGCGCGTACAATGTGTTTAGAGTAGTATGATTCTTAGTATGTGCAAGGGAATGTTATCCAATATGATTGTTTATGTGATTGGTAGCATGTGTAGATGGAAGATGCTAATTGCATCGAGGCATGTGGATGTTCATATTCAAATGGGTGTAGTTCTGGATGATTTTGCATGTAAGGTTCATGGTGGAGATGTTTAGGCATGTCTAGTGCATTATAAAACCATTGTAGATAGTTTTTTAGTGTTTTGTGGACTATTTGACACCCCATATGCAAGTGATATTTGTGGTTGCTAGTAAACATGTTTAATTTGTAGGAAGTTAAAGGAATATGTAAACAAAATAGAACATCTACTTCGGTATAGTTTGTAAAACAAACAACCAAAATAAATTTTTGTCATATGTACATCAAATAGTGTGGAGGTGAGAATGGGTAGATCAAATACTTGGTACATTTGTCATCGTGTGTCAGGCGATGTGGGACATTAGTCATGGGCGTGTGGAATGGGTAGGCGTGCACACTAGAATTTGTAGGTCAAAAGCTGTAAATGTAAGCGTATCAATAGGTGTAATGGAGGGCGGTGTGAAGGTTTAGTGATGGCTGAGCATTAGTCATAGCGGGATGGAATGCGTGGGAATAATAAAATGCATTGTGTGCAATAGATAGATGTCATAGTTTAAGGTTTTCTTGGGATTTTGGATATTTGTATTGTGTGTGGAAAGATGGAAGAAATGTGTGGGTATGTTCTTGCGTGTGAACTCTTAACAATCTAGTCTAGTGAATTCAAGAGGATAATGCCGAATCGGCACCACGGCACACAACAACGTAGAAGATGGCCTTGGCACGGCACGCCGAGCACAGGGCAAAGCCGGGGAGCTTCGCCGGACATGCGGGCCCGCCAGACTGTGGTGTTCATCACTCTGGACACCATGACACAGGAGAGGGAGCGGGCAATGCATGAGACGATGGTCACGGTGTCTCAGCTTCAGTCAGAGGTTGAGGAAGCCACCACCATGGCACGGGGAGCGCAGGCGCCTTCGCATGAAGCAACGCGTATTACGCCGTGATCTGAGTACGATCTCGCCAAGCCTGCGCCTCCTGACGCCTGGCCGGGGCTCGAGCACTGCCACCCAGAGCCCTGAGTTCAGTTAAGCAGGCAACGCATCCATAGACAGGCCATGGTCCCACCGAGGTTCAGCCACCGCAGTAGCAGGTGTAGGAGATGCACAAGCAAAGAAGAAGCCCCGCAAGAGTCAGGTGTGGGTTCCGACCATAACAGCCGAGGACGCGGGCCACTGCTGGGCCCCCTGGCCAGCTCACCCACGCAGCCAGACTGCAGTAATCGCTGCCCCGCACTCAAGCTACCCCATGCCATCCCACCATAAAGATAAAGCCTCGGCTTCATCTCAGCAGTGTGTCAAAGTAACCCAAGAGCTGCCAGACGAGAGCGTATAACTGTGGTAGTCCGGGTGGTGGTGCTTGAAGAGAGGGAGAGTCTCGGCCATAACATCCGAACACACATTCGGACGGATGATATCTTGGCTACCATATCAAGCAGCCCGCCATAGCCCGGGTAGGCTGTGATTGGCTTACATTCGCGGCCATGGATGCGTGAAAGTGATGCTGGGTTATTGCGCCAGTGGCAAGATGTTGAAGGGACATCCTCAGATGGATCGGACCTCACACCCGCACAATAGGGAGTGTACGCAGCGTGAGCTCGCCGGTGGTCAAATGTAGCATTCGCCAAACAAGGGGCTGCTGCATTAAGCCCCAGGCAGGATGTGCACATTTTCCGCCTCACTGCAGTACCAACTGTTCTAACATACCTGCCTCCTTCGCCTCCTGCCACCTCTCCTCCTACTTCCCTCATGACCCTCCCACATACTCCGCCCATCTCGCTTTCTCACCACCCTCCAGCCCCTGGGCCCTCCCCGCTGACCAGTCACAGATACCACTACCGACATACAAATAGGGAACTGTGCCTCCCGGTGGTCTCATGGAATTGTCGAGGCTTCCCTTGACAAAGGGGATACCAACTCCGTGGGCAGCCAATATGGATCTCATCTTTCTCATGGAGACATGGGAGACGCCGGGCACATGCTACCCGACTGCAGGGTTACCAACATTTCTGCCTTCAATACCGGGCATGGGACCCGGGGGTGTCATGGGTGGGGTTGCTTACACTACCGAACAATTTGGCACATCTGATTTACCCTCCGAGGATAGGCAGACACAACCTGGCACTTGTGGGGTTATTGCATAATGCCCGTGGCAACCCTCTTTTTCGGCGCTGTTATTTTCACGCAGAGCACCTTCTATCGTAGCCACTCCGTGATGCGGAGGATGGACCCTTATGTCGATCTATGATGACATACAAAAGCCAAGCAGGTTGGGTAGGGTCGTCCTTCTTGGGGATTTCAATGCACGGACGTAGAGTAAAGCAGCCCATGAGACTTGACCCTCTCGGGCCGATGATGTCCTCCGCAGCCTACGTCCCGGCAGAGGCAACCCGCCACGAGGATCGATGACAGCAGGTCTTTCGCTTTGGCATTTTGCGTTCTCGCTATGTGGTATTTTGACTTGATAATTTGCAATGGGTCACAAGGGTCCGCCGCAAGTGCACATGCACGGTGACAATCGTGGGGAGGGTCTAGTGTGGTCGACTATGTGCTCGTAGTCACGCAAGATATGCATCTTCATCGGGCCAAGCTGGTGGGCACCGACCGGGATGAGGAGATCGACTCGCATCACCTCCCACTTTATTTGGACATGGTTTGGCAAGCCGTAACCCCCTACTATACCCGACCCCTGCGCCATCCTCGCTAAGTATTAGATTATGAGCGTGCGAGGATTACGCCAAGATGCTCATGGCCCTACCGCCAATTTTTGCGGACCCCCACACTAGAGCAACAGCCAGACTAGTTGACTTCGGTAGATACGGGATGCAGCCAGCATGTGTTTTGTTTTTGAGACCCCCTCCTCTAAGCCGCCGCAGGACAAAGAATATTTCCAGAATCCGATGGTTTGATGTCGAGTGTAAAGAAGCATAGCGCCAGCTGTCACATTCTAGATTTAGGTACGTTTGCGGTGCCACCACCACGTCATCGCCCATCCGGAAGGAGACAAAGGCTGCATCTTTGCCGTGCATCGTGGGGAGGTGTTCGCCCGGCCGACACTCATCATCCCTCGAACATTTTGGCCTTGAGAGAGAGTGCTTCAAGGCCAGCCCAGCCTACAAGGGACATCACACCCGAGTAAAGGAGAATAAGATTTGTGGGCTTATGACCCACCGTGGGACGCCAGACGCTTCCATACCCCCGCAGGATGACCCCATTGGTTCTCGCAGAGGAGGATGTTGTGGAGGGCACATGAGCGTAATGGGAAGGCAAATGACCTCGATGGTGTATCTTGACAAGGTTACTCAAATGGGCAGGCGTACCGCTAGTCTGCGATCCTTCACTCACGATTCATGAGCGCATTGGGAAGGTTTCCGACAATGGACCACTGCTGTGGTTGTTCCCATTCACAAGGCGGGTGACCCACACCGTCCGGCCACCACGGACGATCATGGTCGGCTTCAAGATTTGACAAACCGTTATCGGGCATTCTCGAAAGCAGGCAGCTGATTGTCCGGGCAGAGGCGCATAGATGTCGCGAGCCCTCACACAAGCAAAAGTTTTAGACCCTCCACTCAACGATTGACCATATCTTTACACTGCGCAAGTAATGATTGAAGACAAATGAGTATTGTTGCTTCGTGTGGACTTCAAGCTTTTGATATGGTCCCCAGGTAAAAACTATGGGGCTAGACCGCGTGGGCCAACCGGGCCGTACTGTCGCGCGTAATGCCCATATAGGTTGTATGAGAGTTGTTTTGGCAGATGCGCCTCGGCCGGACCAAGCATTCACCAAGTAGTATCGAGGTCCGGTGGTACCCCTCTCACCAACACTTTTGGCCTCTACATTGATCGGCCAGGAGCCTTGGCCGAGCGAGCATGGGGATGGCATACTGCCTTTTAACTGTGTCATCCGCCACCATCTATGCGACGATGTTGACTTTCCCGCCCACACCCCGAAGCTATGCGGTCTCATCCGATGCCCTAGACATATTCACAAGACATGCACATGCGTGGGACCGCCAAGACCGGGGTGGTTCTCATATCCTCTTCACGCCACCCCACGCCTCTTGCACTCACATATCGGGGGGACACTGGTGGAGGTCACACCCCACCTACAAGTACCTAGGGGTGGGAGTTCCCCTCCTCGCCTGTTGGGAGGCATCCATCCGCTATGGGTGTGGCCAGTGGAAAAGCTTTATGCCATGCGTAATCATCAGCCACCTGCGTAGCTCTAGTATGATTGGGGCCATCACCACATCTGCTTTCAGCGTTGGTCGAAGCCCGTCTTCATGGGGTTGGAGGTTTGGGGCCCGGGTCGCCCTCTTTGGCTTATTATGGAATGACTTGGGAGCAAAAAAGCGTAGGCATTTTGGCACCCGCACTGGGGTGAAACCTTTAGTCCCCATCGATTCTCGCTGCGGAAATCGGATTCTTGCCACTTATTTGTAGCCCTTGATAGACACATCGTCTATTTTTCATAAAGTGGTTAATATGGTGATGCTCGGGCTCTTTCGCACTGGGCTTGTGGCAATGGGCACCATGGCCGCTCGGGTTGGTTGGAGGGTAAGAGAGATCGTGCTGGTTCACCGTGATGGAAGGCGATGGGAACTGTGTCGCGTCTGAGGTGGACACAGAGGCCGGGCCTGTGGCTTGATGCGGGTACTGACGCTGCTTCCTTGGCAAGACACAGGACCCAAAGAGATTAGAAGCGAGGGTCAAAACGACCCACCATAAGGAGCACATCAACCCGTGCCAGTTCGGGCCCGCAAATTTACCCGCGTTCAGTTGCCTCGAAAAGCGGAACTCATTGCCTCCATTCGCGACAGTGCCCACCATCTTCGCATCGCCGAGGTGGGCATGGATTGATTGGGGAGCTTGAGGCTCACGGCTTGCTATCAAATGGGTGCCATTGAGGATGAATCTCACAAGAGTTGCTCAAAGATTCGCCAGACGGGCGATATCACGGCCCTTAGTATTCTGGACGCCCCCTACATTTGCCGATGGACACACCGTCGACGCGCTCTAGGGTCGCATACATTCGGGAGGTCCGGATCTCAAGGAAGCTCACCTTTGCCCCCGCCCCGTCGGCCGATTAGGGCACTACTGTGCCGGTGCATGAGTGTATATATTTGTGTGTTTTTGCATTTTGTATATTGGAACGCTTTTATGGCCGATTGTCGCCACGGTTTTTCCTCGAAACCCTTCTAAGTGTGGGGTTTTTTAATCCGGGTAGTAATCCGCTTGCTGCGCTTTTGTATTGGGTCCCATAGACTGATTGGTCTCCGTAGACGATAAAAATACCTTCCTTGCTTCCTTCCTACTTACCATATTGGAATAGAAATGTGTAAAAGATCCCGTTCATATATTCCCATGGTTGTCAACCTTCCATCGGACCAGGCGAGAATTCCTGCCAAAACTTATATTTTTTACCTTGCAGAACATAATTTTCATGACCCAAAATAATGCATTGTATAAGAAGAGGATGAGCTCGAAAAAAAAAGGACGACATTTCCAACTTCAACGCTAAACATTGTGTTGCAATTCAAATATAAAGAAATGTAGATTAGAAAAACAGACGGTGATTAAATATCAACAGATGTAGATTAGAAAAATAGACAGAGGATTAGGAAAGAATGTTGGATCCGAACTCTTCTAGCTTACCTAATTTATGAAAGAATTAATACGTGACCTGTTTATTCTTCGCGGAGTGGACCGGATCATATCTAGCTACTATTGTGGCTTAAAGCACCAGCTTCTATATCATCTCAGATTATTTCGGACATTTAGCAGAGCAAAGGAAAAGAAGATATAAAGACGTTGTTTTTTCTTCACATCTGTGTCGAAACTCAAGAACATACACAGTGATTTATGCTTCAACTCGACGAATTACATCTCCTATTACCAGAAGCCCTCCGAAGTCACAAAGACAGCACAAAGGAATCCAATAGAGAAATATAAATTGAAAGCAATGCATGGAATTGCAATTGGAGATGCGCTCAAATGCCTATGCATGTGGCATCGATGCCTCTTTGACATCGAGGAAAGCCAGGATTAGAAATCCGAGATGGATAATGCAAAGCCACGAAGTACCCAAAACACAAATCATATGAAATTATTTTTCTGCGATTTTTAGATGATCGGAATATTTTTCCGGCATCTAAACTCTTTAAAATCTTAGGAAATCAGGCTAAAATAAATTCCAAAAACATTTTTGGCCAGACCTGAAAATCTTAAATTAACAATATTGATTGATAAAAGCTCTTTATGATCAAAAATATGGGAAACAAGGATGTAGCCCCTTTACATCTTTCTTGCAGCTTGCAACAACCATGCTATCAGCTACAAAAAGTAATGCTTGTTGCGGCTCAACTTCAGTACTATATTCTATAAGGACATCAACAATTAAGCCATGATTTAGGTTTGAACACGCATCCTATACACCCGCACAAATGCCTAACATAAACCCTAACATTATAAACCATTTATAATGATTTTTTTTCTGCTACCTAAATTAAGAGAAACAATAAGAATTAGCAGTAAAAGCATAATACTATAAAGTGCGACAATTTTGTATTCAGTAAATAAACTCATAAATTGATATGCAGTTGGATAAAATATATCTAGTTTCAATGTGGAATCAACAGAAAATATACTCACAAATTTATAGGATATGCAGGCAACAGTCAAAATCAGATGCCATTTTTTTGCAAAGTGAGAGTGACATGCCTTTGTTCCATTTAATCATATGGATTTAGACCTAAGATAAAGATACAAAGGAGAACATGGCTACATAATATACTACCCCAAAATAAACATCTAATCTTCACGGATTTAGAATAACAAGATTGAGTTCCATTATGTCTAAGTGCATCCAATCAGCAGAAGAGTTGTATTAAGATCTAACAAGCAGACTCGTCTATTTCTGACAGAAAAAGAGAACTATTCTACATATGTATCTGCTATTGAGACAAACAATATTAATAATGATGAGCCAATGCTTATAACCTGAAGCCTAAACACGAGCATGGGAAACCATTGCTCTCTAGCTCGCCTCTAGTTGGCATGGACCTTCTAGAGGGGAGTGATATTCTCTTGCCTCATCGAGACTGGGGGGATGAAAGTCTGGAGTAGCCCCCCTAGGCTATGCCCTCGGTGAACTATGGTCAAGTTCCAAGACTTATCAGCCTGTCTGCAAAGTATGCACAGGAGGGGCGGATGGATTGGACTATGCCAGCCAAATCCATTCCCATGAATTATGTCTGCAATGAACTCTTGACACCCACGCCGTCAGTCCATCCCCATGAGTCTGAGCCTGGGTAGGATTGCCCCTTGTTATTAGTGTTATTGTATATACCTTGACGTGATATTGTTATGGTTATCCCGTCCTTTGAGATGGTTATATATAACAAATGATATTATATGCTTATATTTATGCGCCTCCGCAGCTAGGACGGTCTCGAGGGAGACGGGATGAATGACACGTCTATTCTTTCCACATTAGACTCTTCCTCACCATCAAGAGCTTGACATCAAATAAACGACATGTTGGCGAGCTGTGCTACAAGAGGGAATACCTTGTTGATATACGGTCGGGGCATCATATATGAGCAGGGGGCATCACGATAACTATCTTTTTTGAGAATAGGCAAGAAAGAAAGAATCGGCTTGATTCTCCAATTCCGCAAGCACCAGTAATCACATCAGTTTCTATGCTATCCACATCCTTTGAATCAGATGGCCTTGTATATGCAAGAAGATCATACAAAATCAAAATAATGCAAATCCATGTCTTTATTATAAAGGTTCAGGTCACATACTTCGTGAATGTCCAATCTAATCAGTCGGAAAAGATGAGGGGCCGGTCCGAATATTAGGTCATACTCCTTTTACATATAAGTTCAGTCTATGATAAGTCTTCTTGTATACAGAAATGCTTTGTCAAAAGGGCACATGTTTATCTATCATGGCATATATTTGGGTCATAGAGAACTCCATGGTTTATCTGGATTAACTCGCAATTTACTGATAGATTTATAGTCCAAAATCCATAGTCAATCCGAGCATAAAAATGAAGGCATTAATTCCCTTATGTGAATTGAACAGTTAAAAGCATCAACCTTTGAAAGCTTCAATATCAAATCAGTTTTAAAATTGCTTAGATGTAATAGCCCGAATCTAGATTTTACCCTATTTGTTGGATATGAATCCGCTAGACTAAATAGGTCAAGCCATTCAATGACCTTGAGAGTTGCTTTCTTAACGTATTAGTAGTACATAAAAAGCTTCGGTTCCATATCAAGACCAGATATCATGAGCCAAACTTTAGAGGGGAGTTTTGGTGGTTGGGTTGTGTCTAGCTTTTTGCAGGTTGACTGATGTGCATATCCCGACAATGCAACATCCTCTTTTAATGTCACACTAGAAACGTGTGCCCGACGATGTTGGGCATTGGTCATGGACGCGTACAATGTGTTTAGAGTAATAGATTCTTAGTATATGTGCAAGGGAATGTTATCCAATATGATTGTTTATGTGATTGGTAGCATGTGTAGATGGAAGATGCTAATTGCATCGAGGCATGTGGATGTTCATGTTCAAATGGGTGTAGTTGCAGATGATGTTGCATGTAAGGTTCATGGTGGAGATGTTTAGGCATGTCTAGTGCATTATAAAACCATTGTGTAGATAGCATTTTTAGTGTTTGTGGACTATTTCGACACCCCATATGCAAGTGATATTTGTGGTTGCTAGTAAACATGTTTAATTTGTAGGAAGTTAAAGGAATATGTAAACAAAATAGAACATCTACTTCGGTATAGTTTGTAAAACAAACAACTAAAGTAAATTTTTGTCATATGTACATCAAATAGTGTGGAGGTGAGAATGGGTAGATCAAATACTTAGGTACATTAAATACGTGTGTCCGACGATGTCGGACATTAGTCATGGACGTGTGGAATGGGTAGACGTACTAGAATTTGTAGGTCAAAAGCTGTAAATGTAAACGTATCAATAGGTGTAATGGAGGGCCAGGTGTGAAGGGTTTAGTGATGGCGAGCATTAGTCATAACGGATGGAATGCGTAGGAATAATAAAATGCATTGTGTGCAATAGATAGATGTCATAGTTTAAGGTTTTCTTGGGATTTTGGATATTTCGTATGTGTGGAAAGATGGAAGAAATGTGTGGGTATGTTCTTGCGTGTGAACTCTTAACAATCTAGTCTAGTGAATTCAAGAGGATAGTAACGAATCCAAGTGGATGCATATGAGAGCTAATGTGATTCATTGATGGCTCTTTTTTGTTAGTGAAATGTGTTCTAGAATGGTATTGAAGTCTTATTGGAATTTATAATCTTGCTTAGCAATATTGGTTCTAAAGGTTTTGCAACATACCTGGGATTGCACATGAAATGCTACAATTCAAACTTGCTTATAAACTCAATCTGCTTACATCTTATAGTAGCAATTCCGACGACTACAGAGCCATTTTGCAAACATGAATAGACCTACATTCTCTGTCTTGTCTTGCAAGCTTGCAGCAACTCAGAATGAAGCTCCAACTTATGCCATTTAGAATATCACAGCAGTGAGGATCAATAATCAAAAGCATATTCAACAACTCCAAACCGCCGCAACTCTAGAAGACTATACAACAAAATTTTCCATAATCTTCAAATGGTTGAGTAGGTCACAGAACATACAAAATCCAAGTTTTACAATGCCCAACCATATATGTACATGATGAGCAAGAATAACCTATGGCTTAACTAGACTTATTTGCTGGTGGATGCCATAAAGCATATATGCAAAAGCATCAGACCTGCACAACATAGGCAATCCAATTAGCTTAGATTATTTAGCCATGTACCTAATACTATAGCATTAACCATGGTGCAGTACAATCGATTTCATTTGATCCAGGCATTTCTATGATGCTCGGGGGTTTCACCATTAAAATTCCGTATCAAACATGTGCGTGACTGGTTAGGGTTTTTTTTTTTTGGCCTCACCCGTTCGCATACGGTCCAAAAATTATACGGGTTCACCACCATTGTTTCGGACGTAGTCGTTTAGGGGTGCTCTTGGGCGGGAACTCCTCACCCGCTTGATACTGTAGGGGTGCTTGAAGATCCGAAGCTTTGAATCGTAGGGGTCTTTCAAGATTATAGGGGTTTGGAATGAACGTTTCTGGTTTTTTGAATGAAGGATTGGGGTAAACAATTTGGACGAAAACCAAGAAAACTATTCTCAAAACTTCTGCCTAATACCTCTTGCTTTAAGTATCCAGCTAACAACAATGCAATCATCTCTGTCTATTGCAGCTAAGTGAAGACAAAGGGAATTTTACAAAGTTTCATATTCACGATTTGTTCACGGCAGCTTGCTTGTTCTTCAAGAAATTGTCTACAGCAATGAAAAGGTACTCTCCTTTGATGTATTTCCGGTTTTAGGCATCCATCTTCCAGACAAAAATGGTTCTCATAGCAATGCATTTTTGCTGAGATTTTGTTGTCTGGCAGGGACTTTTCATTGCTTCAAAATCACTATCTATTTATCCTTGAAGGTTCTTTAATCTTATGACAACAATTAGAAGGTACTAACTGCTATAAATTTGCTGTCTAACAGGGGCTTTAGAACCGGCTTTTGAACCTCCAAAGTTTCTATATTGTATTCTTGAAGCTTCTTTTCTTGTATGCTACAATAACTAGAAGGTATTAATTTCTGTAATAATTCGAGTTTTAGGGATATGATAATAAGATTTAGGCATAGATATCTCCTCTTGCATGCGGGCTTGTATGTGAAGGTTCTTTAATCTTATGACAACAATTAGAAGGTACTAACTGCTGTAAATTTGCTGTCTAACAGGGGCTTTTGAACCGGCTTTTGAACCTCCAAAGTTTCTATATTGTATTCTTGAAGCTTCTTTTCTTGTATGACAGTTGGCTACAATAACTAGAAGGTACTAATTTCTGAAATAATTCGAGTTTTAGGCATATGATAATAAGATTTAGGCATAGATATCTCCTCTTGCATGCGGGCAGAGATTATGTAAAAAATGCATTGATACTACTGCTTTAAGGTCTTTCAAGTAAGGTAATACTTCCTAACTCTCTCTTTCCATGATTTGTAGGAAATGGCATTCGAAACAAATATCGTTATATGCACAATTGATGGGAATGAGAACTGCTCCGAGGTTGGCTTTGTGAAAGTGGGGCAGAATGCAAATTATGCCGATGTACGAAAAGCCATAGAGTTGGATGAGCTAGAAGGCTTGGAGGGTTATGAGTTTGTATTCTTGGGAGAAAGGAAGCTTCCTTTGTCAAAACGACAAGAGGAAAGGTACAAAGTTACGGAAGAGGAAGTGTTTGTTCGAGTCACTGAATGTCAAGAAGTTTTTCAGCCCTTGAAGAGGAGACGCCTCGTGATTAATGAGCTGCAAGAAGAGGAGGATATGGCTGCCACTGAGGTTGTAGATCAGACCCGAGGCAATGAGGAAAAGGCAAGTTTGAGTCTCGAGTGTGAAGGTAGGCTGCACTCCAAGTTTGCATCAAGGGCTCTTACATGTAGGTGGATCCACACTTATAGAAAATACAAGACTAAGTTGAAAAGTCAAGGTAAGAAAGACAGGTTTGAGCTCATGTCTTCGGATGTCAATGGAGTGGGAGTGTTTAGCATTTGGTGCGTAGAATGCCAACTGAAATATGGAAGAGGAGGAGATGGCATGTTGTACAACTTCACCGCATGCCACATGGAATCAAAGGAGCACAAGCTCAATTTGCACCAGAATTTGCAAAGTAACTCACAAAGTGTTGTTATAAGCGAGGAAAGTGCCTCGAAAGATAAGTTGGAAAGTGAGATTATGGCTGAAAACAGGGCAGCAGTTGAAGAGTGCATGGCCACGAAAGTTGCTTCTTTTGTGGAGCAAAGTGGTGTCATGTTTGAGTTGTATAGGGACACCCTTAGAAGCTATGCAAACAAGGAGGAAATTTACATTTTATGTGTGGTTTGTCAGAGGTCTTTACTCCTCTTTCCGTCCAGAGGAGACGTGGTTGATAACATGAAGGAGCATGTAAAGCGTAGTAGACATGCTCAAAAATCCATTACCAAAGAAAGGAAAGAGGAGGACAAGATGCATGAACAAAAGAAGCATGGAAGGCCTCGAAAGGAGAATGTGGATTCTTCACAAAAGAGCATGCTGTCATTTTTCACGCGAGGTATCACTCAATTTTACATTTTCTAAAATCTTTTTTTGTACTTTCAAGAATCCTTTTATTGCATTCAATTCACTATGTCAGGCCCTTATAATCTGATTTTCAGCACATTACTTCATGGCATCTTTTCTTTTGTATAGTGTTGAACTTCCATTTTTAAAGTATAGAGACTTATGGCATGTTTGCTATGCCGCAGACCAATGTAATGAAGCTGGACCAAGCCACCCAAATGAGACTTCAAGTAAGTAAAGGTCACATGTACCATTAGTTCTATTAGTAATTTGCCTGGTTCTTTGTTTGTTGTTAGGCTGTTAGTTTGGATTGTAGTAGTTCATTGTATTTCGCTCTCTTTCTCATTGAAATTTAAATAAAAAAACAATACACAGGGACTATGCATCTGGGATATCTATGCTGGGGTTATTGGCAACTAACATATAGATATGCATCCAAGACAAGAGATTTGAGACCATTCTTAGATGAGCAGGCCTAAATTGGTATTGTGAGCCAGATTTGCGTCAAGAGTTCACGGTAGATGGCGAGATACTTAAGATCCAAGGAACAATTAGGCACGTCAAATGTTTGAGAGTGAGTGCAGGAGCAATGTTTCCAAACTTCCAATGTTCTTTCTGCACTGCCATACCAAAGGAAAGAGACTTCCGTATGAGAGTTTATAGACAAAGTGAGGAAAAAGTAGAGCGAGGCTTGAGGAACACAAAATCCAGATTGAGAGTTGATTACTTGACAAGGTTCGAGCTGCGCAACCTTGCCAAGGAAACATTCCATGAGAATAGAAACTTGAGAATGGAATTGAGATTGAGCAAAGTGAGGACGCTTGCATTGTCAGTAAAGGTAAGATCTCTTCGAGAAACATTGCTTGAATCTATGAAACGTGGTGATGTGCAGAAGTTTTGCATGGATATTAAAGAGGCACTAGAAACGTGTGCCCGGCGATGCCGGGCATTAGTCATCGAAGTGTGGAAGGGACAGATGCAATAGACTTTGAATTATTATTGTTTCTGTCCACTTTCAATGTATCAAACTTGTAGTAAAAGGGTGCTCGATGATCCTGAACATTATTCAAAGAGACAGACATTGATGCACGTGTGATTTGATGTGATTCAATACTATTTTTTTTTGTAACTTAAAAATCCTTCCTGATAAGGTAGAACCTGACAACTCAACCCTTTGGGGTCGCCTCCAAGTTTAAGAGCTCTTGATGCAAAGTCATAACATCCATCTTTTGTCCATTCTCTTTGTGTTGGTAATTGTGTCTTAGTTTGTTAAATCATTAAATAATGGTTAAGGTAGGGGGTGAGGGAAAGTGGCAAATGGTCATTATGAGAAATAAAGCATGGATGTATCTTCTCTTGTTATTAAGAATAAGTGTGTATTATCGCTTAAGTGTGTATTATCGCTTCTTAACCGTTAGATTAAGTGTTTTTAAAAAAAAATTCAATGGTGCACAAGTCAAGATGCTCTCTCCTGCAATCCTGTGCGTCGATTCTGAGTCTTTTACAGGTCAAACTTGGGGTGTTTGACCTGCACATAAAATACACACAATATACATCAGACCATGCTGTATTATGGCAAGAAATACAGTCCTGTGTATTATACATGTTAAAGAGGACCTGGGGAATCGAACCCCAGTTAAACCTGAACCTGAACTCAAATACCTGTACAGAAACTAGGAGTCTGAGGAATTGAACCTCAGTTACTAGCCATTACTCAACCAAGCATAAAGAGGCTTCACAGAGTGGAGCCTCGTTATGCAAGGGGGCCAAAGCCCTCTAAAGCTGAAAGGTAGCGTCAGTAACAAGATACATTTGAATAAAATCAAAAAAGATGTCAATATCATTCATCTACCACAGCTGTCAAGAAAGAAGAACAGAAAAGTTAACATAAAACTGCAAGTCAAGCGGGCTGCAGGGGATCAGATCCCACAGCTCACACCAAAGAACAGCCCTGACATCTGATGGCAAACAAGAGGAAGGATTCAGAAGTACACGCCAAGCAGCCCTTACTCTATGCTCATTAATATGAGCAGAATTAGAAGGGATGATCCAGGAGCTGCTGAGCGTATATTTAGAAGACCTCAACATCTTACATACAGTATAAGTTAGACTAGGTGTATGCCTCCGTCCGCCATGGTAAAAAACAAAGTGAGCGATTTTATTCATCGATTTGTTATCAAGAACACACAATCCTTTAGTATCACACGCCCCCATCTAAGGTATAGATCTTTACCCCTTTCAACCATTCCCTCGGATACATTGTACGATGACAAGTATAATGCACTTTGCCGATATCCTTCATACAATACCGACCATGCCCTCAAAACAATGGAGCTTGGTGTTTTTAAGGCCTTGCAGATCAAAAACGCCTGTGGGCTTGGGCTTCCGATTAAAAGCGATTTAATAGCCTCATTCACGCTCTTTGGATTTCTAAAACGACATCTTAAAACGGCTGTACATGCGGATGGTCTTGAGGACCCTCTTTCTAATGCCCGCCCGACCGGTGCATTTAGAGTTGCGTAACAAAACAAGGCCATCATAAAATGATCTTGGCACATCTTGGCGAGAAAAGACCCCGTGACGTAAACATCAAGCCAATCGATTCATATTCAAATCCACAAGTGGAACGTATCGGGTTGCACGGCCCGGGCCGATGGGAAGGAAGCATCACGGGGCTTCTAGCAAGCGACCCATCACTTTCGCTTCGACGCAGGGGACATGGCAACAAGAACAAGGGACCAAGGCGGCCAAAAAAAACAAGAAGAAACGATGGATAGGGCGCAGCACCTTCAAAGGCCGATGAAGATATGTGAGCAAGATCATCGGCTCCATGCCTATCCTCTGCGCCAAATTTAGAATCGCCCAGCTGCGCTCTCCTCCAGCAAAATAGGAAGGCAAGAAAGGAACCATCGAAATAAAACTAAACCCTAAAATACCCTTCCTCGGCCAAACTCAGGTATTTTATCAGTATTTATACGGTTTTAATACAAATACATTCCAAAAACCTTTATAAATCTTATGTAAGAAACATACGACATTTCAACCAGCAGACATTATTAAGAATAAGTCGCATATTTTGTGCAAATTCTACGTTGGTAGAAGAGCCAACAAAGTACTAAATGTGTGTGAATAGGAAAGGTTAAATGCTTGAATGCCCCGTAAGAAAGAATAAAATTACTGTAGGGTGTTTAAAAGCAACCATAGCAGTGAGAAGAAACCCTCCGAATATTTATATACAAAGACAATGTTCTTTTTCATCTTAGCCTGTTATGCAAATCCTCAGTCGTCAACCAAATACAAACTTAATGAAATATTAAGAATCCGTTCACAAACACCATGGTGTTTTCCTAATTCAAGCTTACATCTCTTCTGTATCATTCAATGACTTGCATCTGATGAACTCAACTTCTACAGAATCTTCTTTTTTATTTTGGGATGTTGTTGGGTTCCGTGCCAAAGGGAACGCCGCATCTTACGCCGCATGCGGCGTTCCCTTCCAGTTTGCGTTTTTCCTTGAGTTCCCTCGCGGGATGTTGGTTGCTGGCATTCAATGTGGATTTTGAATTCTCCAAACAGAGGAGGCAGAGGAGGCATTCAATGCCGATTTTGAAGCAGCGTGTACAAGGTAGTGCGGTGTGGCTATGGCCTTGAGGATATCTCTGCCTCCTCTACAAATCTAGGGTAGACTTCGTTATTCGGCCCCCCCCATCGGAAATCTGTCGGAATCATTTTTAGCCCCTATTTTTGGTTTCAGACTTATAGGTTTCAAGACGGGTTTAGGGTGCAGGAGAATCGAATTGCAGCTTTCAGGACGGATTTAGGGTGCAGGGGGAGTCGATGCACAGGTTTCAGGACGGATTTTAGGGTGCAGGGGAGTCGATTTAGAATCGGAGGACGGATTTTAGGGTGCTTGGGTTCCTCTTTGGGGTTGATCCATTCCCTTTTTTTTTTTTCGTTACAGTGTAGTTTCTGGTTCAATCCATGGATTTCTGGCTAAATCAGTGGGTTTCTGGTGTAGATTCGTGTGTTTCTGGTTGAATCTGAGTATTCTGGTTGAATCTGAGTATTTCCGGCAGTATTCTTGGTTTCCGGCCTGTTTTCCGATGAGGGGGGCCGAATAACGAAGGTGTCCCCAAATCTATGGTATTTCTCTTATATTCTTCTCCAGGCTTCTCTTCTGCCCGCTCATGACTAAGAGAGTTCTTTATTTATCCATGTTTGCACAGGTTATGGTGGAGGTTAGAGCATTTCGGCGTTCTTGCAACCTATTAATTGATTTTTGGAACGCTACCAGTTAACTTCTCGGGCGGTGCATCTTGGTTTCATGATGGAGGGCTGGGTTTCAATAGACTCGGCTTCCTTGGTTAAGGTTTTTGTTAGAAAGTAAGACGGGTATGAAGAGGGTTATTTGCATTTGAGTAAATCAAAAGGAGCTTAGAGGTGCGACGGTGCCACATCCTGTATTTCTCTGATCCTAAATTTTCCACCATTTTCTTTTGCTCATTCCATCTCTTACATTTTTTTCCTCATTCCATCTCTAAGAGGAGTACCTCCTTTCCGGTTGTGGATTCAAAGGGATAAAATCAAAGATCCTGGCGGCTTATTCTGTCTACATAGGCTCGGTTTTTTTCTGTTAACGTAAGTATTTTCCTTCGGAGGAAATCACCAGCTTTTCTGTGCCTTGGAACTGCATCAGAACGTGTGAATCTATCTGCGCCTTCTTATCAAAATGTGTGTCGTTTCTGTGCCTTCTCTCAAAATGTGCGAAGCCATTTGCACATCTTTTTCTCAGGTTTTCTACGGGAGGAAACTCAGGTCCTATATTAGCTTATCCAAGGCAGGCATGTCCATCGGCATAGGCAAGTCCATCGAAAGGTATTTCTTATCCAGTTTTCTAAAGCAGGGAAATTGGGCCCCGTTCTCAGGTTTAGTCTTTATCAGGTTTTCCAGTGTAGATCCAGGGCAGGCAACACGTGTTGATTACTCCACGTTTCCTGTATTGCTTATTCCGGACCTGTTCTCAGGTAGAAAGCCATTTGTCTAATCCATGTTACAGACCATTTTACAGATCGTTTCCATGTTACAGATCGTTTAAGGTAGTCTTTACAATGGTAGTCATTAAAGTCTTGGCTTCATGCACTCCTGCACTGCATAAATCCTGATTTTGCAAAGGATGAGATGGCCTGGAATGGTTTGAATGTGGTAAAAATTTGGCTCTTATTCTTATGTTTTTTCGTTTTGGGTTATTTTGTTAGGTTCTAAGACAGTGTATGAAGCGTGGGCATACAGACTTTGATGCAGGCATCCTCTCAAACTCAGGTAATAATGTGCTACTTCATATTTGCATTTTTCTCATTCAGCTACCTGAAAATATAAAAATATTATATAAATGGTCAAACATTAAGGAAGCATGCTTTTCTTTTTCCTTTTTTATGTACACTGGGTTTTAGAAAACACGATTTAGAAGTATGCTGGTTATGTACTATTTTGCCTCCAAAAGCTTCACCATTACACCTTCTTGCTGGACTTAGACTGCTCTTCTTTGTGTCTTGAACTTAAGACACCTTCTGTTGCTTAAAAGCTGTACAATTTTTTTGCTGTAAGCAGACAGCTGTGAAAGTAGAATTAGTTTCGGCTTTTTCTTTTGAAACTGGCATTCTGGAAGGATTTTTATGGATTTCTGGTCATTGAATTGCATTTTCAGGGCTGTGTTTCGATTTGCTGCATCCTTTGATTCCTGTTTATGCAGCTTGCTGCAATATCTTGCTCTTCTGATGCACATGTTTGGAATATATGAGGTTCTTACAACTATCAGAAATGGTGGCCCAACGATCTAGGGGGCTGCCAATTCATCTTAGAACTGCAAAAGCATGACAACTATATAAAGAGCTTACAAAATAGCTATCAGGTCTTTCATTTGAGGCAGCAATGTTGAAGCAGGTAAGTAAGCTTAGGGTTTTTAAATCAGTCCAATGTTTTATGGTTCCTTTTGTGGCTAATGCATATATTATGGTTAACCGGTTGTGGCAAGAACAGGACAACAAGATGACTGGAGATAGAAGAAATAACTGAAGTTCAATAGAGCTCTTGATGACTGAAGTTCAACAGATATGTCTATTCAAACAGTCTGATTTATGATGGTTGTTGGACAGTGACGTAGTGACGTAGCTTTGGAGGGAGTCAAAGGACGTTTGCAATAAACCTCCTTATCTTTGCTTTCAGCTCTTGATTGTTTTGCAGTAATCAAACAAGTCACCTTATTCCCATTTCTGTTTGCTGCAGAACCCACACTCCTAAGTTCCTTCTATCTCTAAATTCATGGTTATTACGACAGGAAACTTTTTAACAGTGTTTGACGCAATGGCACAAGTTGATAATGCATTTACGGAGAAGATTTCGGGTTGCCTGTCTTTGTTTATGTCTAAGAAAGCCATTCAACACCACCTGTTGTACTCAGCTTGGTATGTCTCCACAATCAAACCTTTGTTTCTGTCTAAGAAAGCCACTCAAACACATGTTGTATTTCGTTTGGTATGTCTCGACAATCATGTTCCGAAATGGCATGTGATTGATCAGGGATTTGATTTGTATTATGGCAATTATATTGATGAATATGATTTCACCCATAGCATATGGAGCACATTCTCCATGGCATATATGGGGCATGTGATTGATCATTTATTTGATGATGAGCACGTTTCACCTAATGCATGCATGCCACTTCTGATTATAAGGGATTTGAGCAATGGCGCCCACCTCTCATTATAATATTAATTCACTTAACTTATCTTTGAAATGAGGGGCCTTGCAAACAAACATGTAATTATGTAAGGTTATAGAGCATAAAGATCAATCTTTACCAAGAGCTCTATTGAACTTCAGTTATTTCTTCTATCTCCAGTCATCTTGTTGTCCTGTTCTTGCCACAACCGGTTAACCATAATATATGCATTAGCCACAAAAGGAACCATAAAATATTGGACTGATTTAAAAACCCTAAGCTTACTTACCTGCTTCAACATTGCTGCCTCAAATGAAAGACCTGATAGCTATTTTGTAAGCTCTTTATATAGTTGTCATGCTTTTGCAGTTCTAAGATGAATTGGCAGCCCCCTAGATCGTTGGGCCACCATTTCTGATAGTTGTAAGAACCTCATATATTCCAAACATGTGCATCGGAAGAGCAAGATATTGCAAAGAAGTCGCATAAACGAGAATCAAAGGATGCGACAAATCGAAACACGTACGAAAATGCAATTCAATGACCCGAAATCCATAAAATCCTTCCGAATGCCGGTTTCAAAAGAAAAAGCCGAAACTACTTTCTACTTTGGTATGTCCTTACAAAAAAAAAATTGTCGGCTTTTAAGCAACAGAAGGTGTCTTAAGTTCAAGACATAAAGAAGAGCCGTCTAAGTCCAAAGAAGAAGGTGTAATGGTGAAGCTTTTGGAGGCAAAATAGTACATAACCAACATACTTCTAAATCGTGTTTTCTAAAACCCAAAGTGTACATAAAAAAAGGAAAAAGAAAAGCATGCTTCCTTAATGTTTGACCATTTATATAATATTTTTATATTTTCAGTGGTGAATGAGAAAAATGCAAATATGAAGTAGCACATTATTACCCGAGTTTGAGAGGATGCTCGCATCAAAGTCTCAGGTATGCCCACGCTTCATACACTGTCTTAGAACCTAACAAAATAACCCAAAACGAAAAAACATAAGAATAAGAGCCAAATTTTTACCACATTCAAACCATTCCGGGCCATCTCATCCTTTGCAAAATCGGGATTTATGCGCGCGGGAGTGCATGAAGCCAAGACTTTAATGACTACCATTGTAAAGACTACCTTAAACGATTCGTAACATGGAAACGACCAGTAAAATGGTCTGTAACATGGATTAGACAAATGGCTTTCTACACGAGAACAGTCCGGAATAAGCAATACAGGAAACGTGGAGTAATCAACACGTGTTGCCCCGCCTGGATCTACACTGAAAACTCGATAAAGACTAAACCCGAGAACGGGCCCAATTTCCCTGCTTTAGAAAACCGGATAAGAAATACCTTTCGATGGACTTACTATGCCGATGGACATGCCTGCCTTGGATAAGCTAATATAGGACCTCGAGTTTCCTCAGAGAAAAAACGAAAAAGATGTGCAAATAACCCGCATTATTTTGAGAGAAGGCACGTAAACGACACACATTTTGATAAGAAGGCGCAGATAGATTCACCGTTCGATGCGGTTCAAGGCCTGAAAAAGCCGGTGATTTCCTCCGAAGGAAAATACTTACGTTAACAGAAAAAACCGAGCCTATGTAGACAGTCAATCGGGATCTTTGATTTTATCCCTTTGAATCCACAACGGAAAGGAGGTACTCCTCTTAGAGATGGAATGAGGAAAAAAATGTAAGAGATGGAATGAGCAAAAGAAAATGGTGGAAAATTTAGGATCCCGGAGAAATACGAGGATGTGCACCGCCGCACCTCTAAGCTCCTTTTGATTTACTCAAATGCAAATAACCCTCTTCATATCCAGTCTTACTTTCTAACAAAACCTTAACCAAGGAAGCCGAGTCTATTGGAAACCCACCCTCCATCATGAAACCAAGATGCACCTTCCGAAGTTAACCCGGTAGCGTTCCAAAAATCAATTAATAGGTTGCAAGAACGCGAAATGCTCTAACCTCCACCATAACCTGTGCAAACATGGATAAATAAAGAACTCTCTTAGTCATGAGCGGGCAGAAGAGAAGCCTGGAGAAGAATATAAGAGAAATACCATAGATTTGTAGAGGAGGCAGAGATATCCTCAAGGCCATAGCCACACCGCACTACCTTGTACACGCTGCTTCAAAATCGGCATTGAATGCCTCCTCTTGCCTCCCTCTGTTTGGAGAATTCAAAATCCACATTGAATGCCAAAGAACCAACATCCCATGAGGGAACTCAAGGAAAAACGCATAAGCGGAGGAGGGGCATCTTGATGCGTAAGATGCGGCGTTCCCTTTGGCACAGAACCCAACAACATCCCAAAATAAAAAAGAAGATATTCTTGTGGTAAATTTGAAGGCAAGCCTGCATTGTGGAATTTTCTAACTGACCTTGTGCAGAACATATATATTAAGGCCTGGCCATAATAAGCGGTACAAGCAAACAACAAAAGAGTTGTTTGAAACAATAAAAATTTGGGGAGGGAGAAGGATGCACGACTTCTTGTCTATGAACTTTGGAGGTCCAAGTGGCAACAACAAAAGGCGGTCCCATTGGCAAGACAATTTAGCTACAAGGCTGGAATAAATGAGGAGACATTTGTATACTTGGCAAAGATTTATTCCAATCATGTAGGGAAATGTGGGTTGATTCATGGAAGTGTACCAACTATCGTGGCCGAAGATGAGACCGTAATCAAGAGGGTAGTCCAATGGTATGCTAGAGATGATAGTTTGGTAGGTTTTTGTGGTAGAAAAGAAGATCATTCTTGTATCACTGATTTCGTAGTTCATGTTGGGAATGGGGAGGAGGGCTGCAAAACTATTGTTGATGCATTTGAGATGAATGTGGTTGCACATTATGCCCGTGTGCTTATCGTGAACCCATTATATTCCACGCTTTGCCCAAGCTCGTTTGTTGTCCATACAATTGACATGTAATAGGTTTGACCATAAGGCCGTGAGATGCCAATGGGATGAAATAGCTTATTTCTGGAATTTGCATTTAATAAGTGTTTTAGGTCCCCTAATTGGACACTCTTCTGATGGAGATGCATGTCGGAGGGCTTGTATGTTAGAAGACTACACTACTTGAAAGAAGCGGGAAAAAGTTTGCCATTCCATGGGAAGGATGGGTGTTTTGTTGCCATGAATAAAGACAAAGATACATGGACTCCATGATCAAGATTTCATCCATAATGGGAAGAAGGCGATCAATCCCGATTAATGCATCTCGGAGGCTTTACTTGGGTAAAAGAACTTCGTCACACTTAATGACGTGTGGCACGTTTTCCACTTTTCAAGGTGAACATGGTCTTCAAATCGGTGACATGCAAAAGAAAAGGCAAAATTGGCGGGCTGCCCAGGATTGCCTCTCAAGAGTTCAAAGCGTGCTTGAAGAGGCTCGTGATCCAAAACATAGTAATCCAATGCGTCACGTTAGGAATGAGACTTATCTCTACGTGGTTTCCCTCTATATTGACATATTCCTCTCTCCTCACATGGATCTATGGAACCGGATAAGAGCAGCCAGCAACGTGTCTTTCTTCTTGAGCTAGGCGTGTTGCTATCTATTTAGCTTTATAATTATGGTACCGATTTGCTCTTGTCATATTGCAGGTTATGGAGACTTTGGATATCAAAACACGAGACACATTGTTTGAAGACAAACTTCATTAGTCGTGAGACGTTTCTGGACATTCAGCTTTCTTGCCACTTTGTCGACTTACTCATAAAGTTTTTTAGAGATTACTGTAGGGAGCTTGCTGTCCCATTGGATGCCACAGGGTCAGATGCATGCGAGAATTTCTTCTCAAAGATAGGTGGAATGGTAAGGAACGAGAGATCCTACACTGGGGCTGATGTACTTGAAAGTGCAAGTGCTCTTAACCGAGTGGCTGAATTTAAGTCACTTGGAAGCTTGCTATTCCCTGCAACCCAGGTCAAGCAAGAAAACATTTGGCAAGTACTCGAGAGGAAAGTGGATGGTGAAGACAATGAGTTAAAGTGTGATCTGGCAGATTACACACTTATAGGGACAGATGCCATGATAGTGGATGCACTAGAGGCAGGACTTAGACATGCAAAAGTTTTATGTGCACAATTAGGCATCACTTGTGAGGAAGGTGGAGAGGAAACTTGGTGGAGCAAACCTTGGAAGCACGAAGAGTTTTTCAACAAATTTAGAACAAGAGAATGATGGTGTTATAACTATCAATACTGATCTGCCCAATGATGTTACATCACAACTCGAGCTAAGGCATACCTTAGACTCCATGGTGGACGAGGTAGAAGCACCATCTCTCAGAAAGATTGAAAGAAATGTCACCATTGATAATAAACCTGTTTGCAAAGGCACTTTGGTCAGCCAACTAAATGGTAATCCATGGCTGTCCAAAGACAGATTGACAAAGGTCAAGCTGCAGTCTATTACAAGCGTGGAAAACAAGTTAATAAATGCAGCCACCTCTCTTGGAATTGGATCAGACTGTGCCATCTACTTTGAGATGGATTCCAGAAGCAAGAAAGGGCAAACCCGTGACAGAAATAAGGACAGAAATAAGGAGGACGTGATGCAAGTGTGGTATTTGGGAAGGGTACTTAGTATGCGCAGGAAACATGGTAGGGCATGGAAAGAAACTAGAGAGCCGGTAGACCTGGTTAACAGACCCCCATACTCCATAGAGCATAATTTGGCCTGGTATAATGAACATAAAGCAGGTAGGAGGACGTGGTTCACTTTTGACCTATCAGATAGTCAGTCAATCTCACTAGACTCTGTAATAGCACTAGCATGTTTTAACGTACAACCCAGACAATGGTAGATACCAGCTTCATGAGCATGATATGATGCAATTTCAAAACTTTTTGGCTGATCAGAAAAAAGGTCTCTATATTATGTTGTTTTTGGCTTCGTTGCATTGCTGAAATTTCTGCTCACAAATCATGTTTTTCATTGCAGGAAATAAAGGCAAGGCAAAGATTGTTTGAAGATCATTAGTCATGAGACGTTAGTCTGAAACATGGGATGGAAAACAGATTGCATTTGAGATACATAGTTATAGGTATTTCTAGTTTCATATTATGGAGGTTCATATTTCTAGTTCTTTGGGTTCTTTGGGCTACACATGTCTATGGAGTATTTTGGAAATGGATTGCAGGCTGAACATTCTGCAAACATGAAACTTTTCACATCTTTTTCAAACTGACAGTACTAGTTTCCTTTTTCCAAAAAACTAAGTGAAGCATTTTGTTCTGTTAATGGTACACGTTGGTGACACAAGGCTTCAGATTTCTAACATGACCATAGTTTCTGGAATTCAGCCAGCCTATTTTTGTTTACTATCTTGATCTATTGTTTAAGAGGTTGTATATCAGAAAAGAAAAATGAAAAAACAATTTTGGAAATGAAGGTCTTGTTTTAAGAAGTGCATTTCCTTTAATTGATTATGCTCATTTGCTTTGCTTAGGTTTCTTTAGCCTAAACGTGTAATGGAGCTATCCCCTTAAAAACAATGGTTTAGTTAGCAAAGGTTTAGTTTGCAAAGGTTTAGTTTATTCGATGGTTTATTCAATGCTTTAGTTTGCAATGCTTTTGTTTGCAATGGTTTAGTTTGCAGGTAGTTTAGTTTGCAATGATTTGTTTGAAGTGCTTTTGAAATGGTTTGTGAAATGGTTCTTATCTTCCATCATTCTAATTTCTAGCTGACTGTATATCTGCTTGGGATTTGCTTGTAGCAGATAAATAGGAAGTACATAGAAGACATGACAAGACAAAACGATCTGATATTGCAAACATGTAGGTCTGATACAATAAACTATCTGTTAACAACGAGTTTCAGTGTTACATAAACCTTGTATTTCAGATAAAACCAGAAACTGTATTTCAGAATTACCATGTCATATTGACAATAAAGCATGTTAACAAAAGACCTTGTACAGAAAACTTCGGCCTTTTTACAAAAAACTGATTTCTGTGCATCCTTAATATCCGATCTAACATAAAATAACATAAAAAAGCTTAGTACTCAAAGGATTCATAGCGTTTTCAGCGTTAAAAGTGGGCATTTTCAGAAGAACACGAAGGAGAATCCCATCAGCTTCCATATTCAGTTGCAACAGACGCTTTTCTTCGGGACCAACACGATCGACCCACTTCTGAACTTTATCTGAAACTTTGGCTCCTTGTTCCTGCAATCGAACCACCTCCAAGGCAGAGAATTTTGCAACAACAGTCATTTTCCTGCCCGGATGGCTGGAAGAAGAGGACTCTTCCTCAACTTTGGGCTTCCGGGCAGTATATTTCAGCCTGGCCATGGAGGAAGATAGGAAGATCAAACCGGGAAATAGGCGCTTGAAATCTCAGAGGAAGGGATGAAGCCGGAATGAAGAATCTGGAGACAAGTTCTTCTCTTATAGGAGCGTCCAAGCGTCCAATCAAAGGGCTTCATGAATGCCAATTATGACCATAATGTTGCATGCAAAATTGGGGCTCGAAACCCGAGCCCCCCTAGCCATGCAATAATAAGATTCTCATAGATTTAATTTTTTGTTTCATAGATCTAAATATCCCGAGGCATATTCTTGCCCATATTCTAATATGCCATAATTCTAATATAGCCATATATGCCCATAATACATATACCTCAATACGTATAGGTATACCATATGTTGGGTGTATTATGCCCAATATACCCCAAATATAACATTGAGGTATACCATACGTATTCTTTAACGTATACCCTGGGTATATCCTACCCATTAACACTAGAGTTGTCCCGGGGACCATTCCTGATCCATGGACCAGAACTGATCCAGTTGACCCACTGCCACTTAAACCATTATATATGAGAATAGAAGTTTCAATTTGACAATATATCACTGCCATATCAATCTTTACTTGGTTCTTAATGATCTTGGAGAATCTCACGACTAATGAACTCACCTATATGTTGTGGTGATTGTCCAAATTTTAGAGAATTTGGCAGTTTCGCATCCGGTTTAACGCATTCTTGAGTTTTCCTACCATAAGCAGACCTAAACCTTGTTAACATTGGAAGTGCTTGCCTATATATGATAGAACACATTGATTTGTATGTTTTTAGCTTTGGTTGCTATCATCTAACATCCGTGGAAGTCGCCAAAGCCCATTTTATTAAAAAATGCTGCTTACGTTTTAGGAATTATTTCTCTCTTATTATTACGAGTTTTGACTTAATTCTTGTGGCTATGAGTTGCTAACTATATGAAGTACAATGTCATGTTTTTTTGGAGTGTTCATAAGTTATATCAACTTCCAAATTTAAAAGAAAATTTCTTATGCAGAATTTTGGACAAAATTATATGTTAAAATCCTCCAAAATCACCATCTATAAGTATTACGAGGGTAATGAATGATGCATTCTACTTATATCTACATAGAAAATTACTCTATCAACTTGCATATAGTGTAATTAGGGTTTGACCATGCAATTAACTAGATTTAAAGATGATGTACAGCCACAGGATTAACACATTAGAGGTTAAAAAGTTGAGTTAATTCCAAAATTATAGGCTGAAGATTGAGCATTTACATAGCTAATGATATTTATTGATGAATGAAAGTGAAGATCTTGAAGTTTAACTATGAGAATCAATAGATAGATCACATGACATTTGATGCGTCTTGCTCAGCTTTGTAGAAAACACGCTACATTTCTCCAAATAAGCCTTCCAAATGATTGAATAATATGACAAGGGACATATATATAGGTCCACTATGTAGGTTATGTGGCCTTCTTGCAAAAAAATAAGGAGAAACATAGTTATTTCTTACTAGAATAAAACTGGTATATCTATTGCTGCTACAAAGCATTGAAGTTTTACTAAGATAATGTTACATGTAGGTCATCTTTCATATACACTATATTTTTCACGAATGCGGGCCTTCCTTTGTAATATAACTCTGAATTTTCACGTTGAAATAACATATTATTTGGAAGATGCGAATATAATTAAGCATGGACCATTTATGGTCCATAACTATGCCAATTGTATAAAGCATATATCTCTCTCTAGCCTTATCCATTTTGTCCCTATAATGATACCATAGTTTCTTACATTTAATAATATAATTTTTGAAAGGTTTGAGTGGAAGTCCATATAGATTCAATTGGTGAATAAGTACCCCATAAATTCACAGTTGTTTGTGCTTAAACATTGCCCTCAAATTATGCAAGCTCGTCTAACTAATCAATTTTATCCTATAGAGAACCGTACGCATAATCTCTATTCCAAAGTTGGGATCAAAATTGATTAAGATGTTGTCTCTATTAATTTTTAAACTTCCAGTCCTGTGGACCAATAATGGTCTGTAGTGGAATTGCACATGGCAGTCTAACTTGACTTTTTATGGTCATAAACTTTCATATTTTTCTTTAAACTTTTTTGCATTGATTTTATAACATGGGACATTTTGAAAGTGTGACTTTTCAAAGTCACATCTCGAGGCATAAATCTAGAATAAACATAGAAGACATATTTGAAGCTAATGCTGTGAAGATAAATCCAAATCTCAAGGTTATGCTCAACAAATATTTTCATTACTCAAGGTAATCAGAAGCTATTCATATCCCAAAATTCAACTTGAGATCGATTAACATAAGGAAGTTATTTATTTAAATGGACCTATGAACCAGTAATGGGCTCAGGTACAGAAACCTTTCTTGATTTCTTGTGACTATGTCTTTTGCGTTTTTAATGAGTTTGTTTTTCCATTGGTTTCATACCATTTTGAACTTTCATATTATGATTTTTTGGAGGACATCATAGAGTAATTTTTGCTCTATATGCGAAAATATTAATCATTATTACAGCTTCCCTCAAATTGAAATAAAAAATGATAACTCAAATATCAAATCCAAGGCCAGCCAATATTTTTATGGGATGGAGGAACTTGTCAACTGCTTATATATCAAATATTAGCTCAAAATGCATTTCCTTGTAAAAGTTGTTGTATTTAAACTACAACTGCCTTCTGGGAACCATAATTGGTTCAAGAGCGTAAAGCGCTTTTGACCTCGTCATGTTTGAACAGCCCTATCTTTCTTCACAGACTTCGGATTGACATGTGGTTTTTTGTGTCTTTTTCTCTATCTCGTGTAGAAAAATATCATGGTAATCAAAAAATTTGAAAAAATCTTTTTATCGAAACAGTTTGACTTTGTTTAAACATGAACCTTTTGGTACTTGATCCCCCTGAGTTTGTTAGAGCATAACTTACAAGAATGGAGGTGTATATATTTTTAGATATTTTTCTAGTAGAGCAGGACTGCCATATATGAACTTCTAGGAAGGGTTCGAATAGATTTTGTGTCGTTGATTTTATACGAATTTTAAAGTGAACACTACAAATGGACCATTTTTGGTCCATCATGGGACAACTCTAGTGTTAAGTATTTCTAAATATCTCGAGCCATATGTAGCCATATTCTAATATGCCATATGTATTCGTCAGTACCGGATCGGTAGGGGTATGTCTCCATGCAATGCAAGCGCCGATTACAAGATCGGATAGGGTATGTAAAAACGAAGATATTCCATAAGTACATCTATGGTAGGGGCTTTGAAACGGCTTTTCCCATTTACGTATGTAGGGTTTTCCACCTCCAAAAGTCGATCTGTGGGTTTTTAGTGACCCCTGCACGCATTACGAGGTATCCCCATATGCCTAGGTGAAAACCCCGCCATGATGCACAAATTGTTCCAATCGGGATTGTATGTTAACCGTTGCACTCATTTTATGTTAACCACTCGCAGATGCGATGGGAGGAGTGGAACGAAAAACTCCATGGAGGGACTTCACTCTTGCTATAGTCTATAATTATATATGGATATATTAAGTTACTGAGCATAATTGTCCTAGAATTGAAGATGCCTAAAGTGAGGAACATATCATTCGAAGGACATAATAGTAGCAAAATTTGAGAATAATCAAATAACAAACCCCGTTCTTGTGTGCTTCCAAATTATTGCCCCAATAAAAATAGTTTCGGATAGATAAAGAATACACTACAAGAGAACGATTGTTCTCAAGGTGGAAGAATCGGGAGGGACCGTCTAAAAAGATTTGGCCTCGATGTGTTTACACCGAAAATTCGACGACAAACTTCGACGATTTTCTCGACGCATTTTGGCGCCCCAACATTCGGCCACAAACAATCGCCGATTATATCGCGTTTTGCACCATAATATCGCTAGGGGATTATCGTCCGTAAACTATTCATGAGAAGTTTCACAGTGCAACGTCGCTTTAGCGTGCCGACTTTACGCCGACTTTAATCGTGGACATATCACGGGCCATATCGCCGATATTTTCGTCATCATATTCATCAGAGAAAATGTCAGATATTTTGTCAGAAAGTTCAGATTTTTTATTGCTATAGTTTTAATCATAACTTTTGATCCAAGAGTCCATTTTAGATGAAATTTGATGTGTTAGAAAGTTCTCTCTATGATAGGTCTAATGATGTACTATACAAGGGATGCTTCTCCATAGCCTAGAATGATAGGAAGCTCTCCAACTCAAGGTAGCTCAAGATAGAATGATAGGAAGCTCTCCAACTTTGAAGCATTTGATGGTACTAGTTGATGCCATTGTAACACATTGTAATCTTTATTAATTGATGGTAGTTGGTGCCATTGTAACACGAAAATCTGTTATGCACGAACCATTTGGTTCTATACTTTTATAACATGAGCACAATATGATGTAGACTATGGGCTTGGAAAAGCGATTGTAGTCATAACTTTTTTTGACATGTATTAGTATTAGTAATAAAATGATAAAGCTTATGGGCTTTTTGTATCGGACATGTGGCAGTTTACATGCAAATTTTGCATGTTACCTTTTCTATGGCTTATTGTTCTCACAAAGGGACTCATGAGCTTTATGGAATGTGAGTCTCGTACCTTACAAGTTCTCTAAGGTATGTTGCTCTTTTGCCAAATAGTCATCTCATATTAAAAATTTAAATTATGGGTTATTTGTTTAAGCATTCCAATGGCAACTATGGCACATAAATTAAAAGTTGTTGATAAGATTCCATAAGGGGAATATTTGAGAATGGTTGTTTGTTCTTTAATGGTTCCAACTGGGGCATTTGCTCACTACCACGAATACATTGGAGTAAATGTGATATTTGTTGGTCCTTAACGAACTCGGGACTTGTGAATTAACTATGGGGGTTGATACCTTGGGACCAACATGCTTAACTTGTGGCGTGCCTGCCAAAAAGGTTTTTTAAAAAAACCGAAATTGACAAATTGTTGAATCTTAATTTTTAAGTGGTTCCTTGGGGAACTATTATTATTATTATTTTTATTGATTAATTTAACTAGTAAGGTTGTTGTTGGCCTTGGAATTTAAGAGCCGAAGGCAATGAAGTCACCAGTCTGGCTTGGGATAATAAATCTCGGTTGCAAATACGATGGAAAATTCTAAGATTGATGGGTTAAACCTTTGAAATGGCTTAGGATTCATAAAGGGTGAAATGTTTACTGGCTTAAGATTTCAAATTCGTATTTTAATAAGTGGCATGGTAACTCAATAGTCGTGACAAATGAAAAAACTTGGTCTTTTATTGTGATCAACTAAGGCAAGAATGACCTAAAGCTTACTGGCCGCTTACTGAAGCTCCTTGATCTAGTTGATAGGTAAAAGGATGTCATGGCCTTGCAAATCTGTGGCGCCTGAACTAGCTATTGCGGCCATATGCAAGGATACCGAGGCATATGTGTGCTTCCTCGGCAAGATCAACTCTATTAAAATGCATGTATCTGAATCGCCTTGGCAAGAATAGCAATGGCAGATACGCCTTCAATAAAAAAAAAGAATAGCAATGGCAGGTTCGATGGGGATATAAGCAGAAAGGAGATGTCATTGGAAAATACATGAAACTAGGAGCATTTCGTCCGGTTGCGATGCATCTATGGCAAAAAAATGGTAAGTGTGCATTTTTAGTAGCCGCTTAGATTATCTGAATCTCATCTCTTTTTATATCCCTGGTGGGAGTTTTGTTTGGTAGGCATGCCATGCTTATGTAGATATGTTGAGCCTATGTAGCCAATCATTCTTGCTATCAGACTTTATGAAGCAGAGTAATTTAAATGCTAAATCCAGCAAATATGGCAAAAGCAGTGCCTGGCTACCATGGCTAATGCCAGCTCGGTGATATTATAGCTGAACAATAGATTCGTGGATGTCTCAAGGATTGTGGAGCTATTGTTAATCAGACTCGCTTATTCAGGTTTGAATGGTGTCTGTATTTGATGATCTTGTTTCTACTTTAAATGATAGAAAGATGTTCATGGTAAAAAGATGTCCTGGTGTATACTTCACATTTTTGTTGCAGTTTGTCATGCTTATTGGGACTATCTAGCTCATGTATTCATTGTTGTTTACATAAAATAGATGATGATCCAACATTTCTTATTGAGCATTTACCTGGTGAGTTTTTTTATGACATGTCATAAGGAGTCCATTTTTTTGAATGTCATAACAGGTATTGTTGAAACTGGTATCACACCATTTGGAAAGCTCAAGGAATTTTACAACGGCAGAGCGGAGCACATTGATCTATTATTAAATGAACTCTGGTTTTGAGTATAAAATTATCAGTTGGGTTATTAAGCATTTTTGGCATCTGGGTTGAGTTGTGCTCCACTAGCAGGTATTTGCGAATGACTAGGTTCTTTTCTTCTAAAAAAGCATATTTTACATATGTGCATCATGATAAACATGTTGTTAGTTAATTGGATTGGGTTGACATTTCTCAATTGTGCATGTGACTTTAGCTTCAGATTTTGTGAGGAAATTGGGTCTGTGAATCATGCATATAGAAGTTTAAATTTGTCAGTTTAAACCCACAGCTTATTCGAAAAGATGAATGAAGATTGTGCCTTCTTGTTTGGCTGCACAAATTATTTTCTTAGACATAATTAAAGTTGTGTTCTCTTGATGCTTTTGAATGATTTAAGTTGTGTTCACATGATGTTTTGTTCGTCTTGTTATTTGCAGATTATTAAAATCTACAGCTGGAAGAATACGGTATAGCCATAATCCCTATGTTCTTATTGTTTTTTTTTTACCGAGGTCGAGCATTTATGTACATCCATGCCATCCACATGATCCATATTGTGCCCATCCTTAGGATCATCTGTTTCAAAGTTACCAATTTTGAACTAAAGATTGTTAGAAAGCATTTTTGGTAATTTCAGAACTCTGTGACACAAAGCCAGCATCATGTAATTCCATAGAGGTACTTTCTTGTCAGGTCAAGCTTTTGTATTGCAAAATTAGAACTACTATGTCATGTAGCTTGGGTACGCATAAATGTGTGTGTAAATTGCTTCCACTTTCACTCTAGTGCTTTGCCATTCAAATAGCATCTATGCATTAAATAAATTGTATAAACTAAATGAAGTTTGATCACTTATGCAACTGCTGGAATCAAACACTGGACTGATCCCCTTCTTGGAGCATATAGAGATTTTCTCCAAGGTTTTCCATGCCTCAATGTATTTTTCAAGAATATCATACATAAATATATGATCTTTTTATTTGCAGATGTGTCTACATTTCACAACAAAAGGACGATATACAAAGGACGTGTATATTTGTGCAGATATTTGTCGTGAAATGTATATCGTTTTTTTTATTTGCAGACGTGTATATTTATACAAATTTCTTCCATTTCATGAACGACCGAGCTCATGGTTGGCATTGTAAAGATTGTCAATTCTTGACATGTAACTATGATTTGATTTACATAAAGAATTTTTTGTTTTATATACGCTCTTTGTCTCTTTTATGAATTTGTACCTTTAATACATGTTAAATTCAAGCATCATTATGATAAGTTATATAAGAGTACATACAAATAATCTAGATAAAAATACAAATGGCCCTGAATAATGACGAAAATGATCTGACGCATAAAAAATAAATATTTCTGACAAAAATTGGCGATGAAATACTTAACGAAACTATTGATGTAAAATCTGATGAAAAATATGATGAAACCGGTGACGTTTAAGGTGTCAAAAAATCTGATGAAAACTATGATGAAAATTTTGACGTTTAAAGTGTCGAAAATTTTGATGAAAACTATGATGAAAATTCTGATGATTCTTATCTGACAATTATACTGACGTTTTAGCTGATGATTATAATGATGAAATTCTGATGTAAAATATGACGATTTTTCTGACGAAATATTCATCAGAATATACGTCACTTTCTAAGTCTGGGCAATTATGGAATTCTGACGATTATTCTGACGAATTTTTTGACGCAAAGCTATCATTCTCTTGTAGTGATATAAGGACATGTGTATGAACTAATTCCAACAAAAGAGCAGCATATTCACACGGGGGTGACTGCGGGCAACGAGAGCTGTTGGATAGGCATATTCACCCCTTATTCCTTAATCTACACCGTACGTAAAGTTCCTCGTTTGTGGGGTATGCAAGTACAAAATTTGCTATACTGTCTAACAAGATTCGCAAAATACTATAAGATTTCAAGCGTATTAGTATATGGTATTGATTTTGTAACGCAAAATACAATTGTGAGGGCTCTCACGCCTCTACGCCACCCCGTGGTGAATATGCACCCAAACCAAAGGGGGTTTAAGGGGATTTTAATTTAAATGTGTTGGACCCAATGGTTGTGTTAATTAATGTCAATGGTAGTTATGTGTTGGTTGTTAATGTCAATGGTTGTTAAATGTGTTGGTTGTTAAGTTGGATGTTAATGGTTTGTGTTGCAAAATTTTTTGCCCCTTCGGGCCTTAGGGACGCCCCTCCTGGGTGTGACAAAAATTTAGAATTCAAACCGTAAAAAAACTAGAATTCATTTGAGGCTTTCATCATTGTAGCTTTGAATTTCATCACAATAAAACAAATAACACATAAGTAAAAGTTACCATAAAGATAGAGCGGATTGACCCATTATTCTCGAAGTCATAAAGTTTGCAACACCTATACACAAACATTTTCAACCTGAATTTAACAGTTGCCTTTGGCCTCCATGGATTCCTCGTGGTGAGAAACCAAAGTGGAAACTTTTCTCGCTTGTTAGCACAAGGATCTAGAAGCCTTGGAATTTGCTTAATAACGCCTCAAAATCTAAAAATGCATGGTAATTTTTGCAACCTTCATCGGGAATGAGCCATAAAACAATATCCAATAGCTAATCCTCAGATAATCACCGGTAGGATGTGAAAGCCTACCAAACCTGGCCGAAAAATTGCTGTTTTAGCATAGATAACTTAACCAAACATATCCATACTATACATTATCAAAAAGATCTCGGAGAGAGCTTTCCAACGCAATAAAAATCATCTCAAACAGAGTTCTGAATCAAAAGTTATGATAAGAATGTGTTGCCGGCGGGAAAACTGCACTACATGCGCCCTTCAAGCCCTTCATGTGCCCATTATGCACCACACACACAAAAATAGGGCTTTTGTTGTGAGCTATTGGTTGTTGACCATTATGCACCACACGCACAAAAAGAGGGCTTTTGTTGTGAGCCATTGGTTGTTGACCATTATGCACCACACACGACAAAAAAGGGCTTTGTTGTGAGCCATCGAAGGTTGTTGACCATTGGAAAAAAAAAAGGCTAAAATCAATGGCTCAGAAATGGTGCACTCTAGATGTACGCATTAGTACATCCATTTGAATACATCACGAAATCATAGGAAAACCTTAGTGAAAAGCGTACAAAAACACAAAGAAAACCCCCTGTTATTATGCTACATATTCAATATAAGAGCAGCACATGCCAAATTATGAATCCAAATTTGGAAGACCTTGATAATATTATAATATGAAACTTCTCTCTAACCCATAACCCGTTGGGTTCCCGTGGACGTAAAAATTCATCTTATCTTATCTAAAACCAAGAAGGTTGAAAGCCTGCATTAAACAAATACCTTGAAAGGGATTGATGAAGCGAAATAGAGTAACCGTGCCAAACAAATGCTATGGACCTTGATTTTGAACTTGATGATGCGAATGGTCCCATCTTAAACCTGTTGCCGCATTAAGGACGATGAAGGCCAAAACTGAAACCTTAAAACCATGCAATATAATAGATTAGTTCTTTTAGTATGCAGAAAGAATACAACAAAGAGTTATTACATTGGGTATCATACCTTCCAGTTGCATTGTCGTAAAGGCCTGCAGAGCATCCCTGCCGTACCCATAATGCGCCAAAGCAGCAAGCATGATATTCCAGGATACTATATTTCGTACTGGCATTTGCTGGAAGAAGTGGATGGTCAGCTTCAACCATCCAAGCTCCAATGGTATGCTCCATATATGCTGTAATAATTGCGTTCCATGTTGACCATTTGTGCGAAAAGTTCAACCGCTTTTTCAAGCTGCCTTGCTGAGCACAGGCTGAAATCATTACATTCCATAAATCTATATCTCGTTGCGGCATGTGTTGAAAGAGCTCTAAGGCTTGCTTGAGTTTTCCTTGTTGAGTATAAGCTGAGATTATAGAAGTCCAGGACACTCTCTCAAGCATTTGCTGAAAGAGCTTCATGTGCATAAACATCAAAAAGCAAAAAATAGAATAGTATAAACCATGGAATAAATTACTACTCCTATATTTTAGTGTAGCCAAAATAAGTTAAGCTAAACTACCTTCAAATTGGGGCTAGAAGTTTCTAACACTTGGCTAAATTAAATGGTTTTTCTCCATCACAGTTTCTTGCTTTTGGCTAAACTTTCACAAAATGGAAAGGCAAATATTAGCCATCACGCTATAATGATTTAAAAAAATCCAAGCATTCGGGCAAAGACATTGAATTTATTGTAAATACATAAATCAAGACACGAACATATATGAACATGTTGAAAAACCTAAAAAAAAAGGGCACGACATTGTTCCTTTTCCTCTAATGCTTTAACTTTGTACTTGGAACGAGAAAGGAAAGGGGGAAAAAAAAGGAAACATAAACCCTATTTGAAATTCCTTAAAGTTAGTACATAAATTGGTGTTGAATTTCGAGCTAATCTATCCATTTTTCCAAGCCCACTCTATCTTAGGTTTAGCTAATCGATGTCCCAATGGATATGTCTGGAGGTAAAGGTTTGGCTATTCAACCTAAAAACTCACTTGGGCGGCAAAAAAATTGGGCTAAAATTTTCTTTTTTTTGGGCATTTTTTCCATTTACTTTAGCCGTTTTTCTTGGCAAAATTGCTACAAAATAGCCATTTGGCTAATCTTAGCCGTTATTTTATTCCATGGTATAAACATACATAAACATGAAAGGCATAAAAGTATGGGGGATTAAAAGTTGCCCTTGAATATAGATTTTTGTGGCTAGGATCTGAGAAGGTAGAAATGTCAGAGGAAATTCGGTGTGAAACCTGCAGATGTGAGAAGCGTGCAATAATATTAAAAAGGGTTGCAACAATAAAAATCACAGCATGTTTGCAACATCAAGAACAGAAAGGGCAGAGTATTTTAGATTACCCTTTTTGAAGTGCCTTTGAAGTTCCTTGGTAGTTAAATGGACTGTCGAATGTAAAGCCAGAATTTTGATAAAGTAATGCTCAAGCAGAAGTATTTCTCAGGTCAAATGGAAAGCCATTATCCACGGTTCCTTCTCACGTCCAATGTTAGAAGCTTGAGCAATGGTGCATAATCCAATGTTCCATCACCAAATTCCAGAATGCAACCTAGTTTTAGCAAGCACCTGTTTCTTAATTTAATCATATTGGACAGAAGAACTTTTGTTGCTTGAGAAAGCCATAACTTTTGGGTTAGGGTTCTACTTGCTTCAGCAATTCTCTTTGGAAAAACAGGTCTGATACTTGTGGGCGATGGATCAATAGTTTAGACTTGCTCCTCCGATATGCACTCGCTCTTGCAGGTTTGCCCCCACATTCAACCTCCATCGCTTCACCCCAGAGAATGATGATGGACGATAACAGTGGCTGCTTTCGTTACCCACCACCCATCTGACATAGAAAAGAATATGCGACAGATGCTTGACATCGCATGGACATAGGATCATACGACACCTTTGCAAAACCCAAAAACCCCTTCGAAATAATACCACAAAACTTATCCCGATTTTTGGAAGGACAGAAATATTTCCTGGCTGCCGGAAACCCATAAAATTTTAGGAAATCAATTAAAGCTCAACATTTTCTGACAGGTTCTTTGCAGATTTAGCATGTTATTTTCCTGTAATCTGAATGTTTTCATGATTATCCGTCGATTTTCTCATGATTTTCTTGAAATGCATGCGTCCTAACATGTTTTCCTTGCAGATTTGTCAGCTAGATCTACATGCAATAGTGGAGCATCATTTTTTGCGAAAGATCTGGATATCTTGGCGACATCTTCAGGTTATTTGACATCTTCTTGTAATTTTTGCATGTTTGTACGAAAATCTTACTGATTCGTGTGTTTTTTTTTTTCGCAGTTGTCTCAGCTGGAGTAACATGCAAGGCTATACATTGTGATTTCTTCCCCGCTTCGGCTTTCCGCTTATGCGGCATCAATTTGCTCATCGGCGCATCACAGGTAAATCAGAAAACTTTATGCTTGTAACCTTTGGAAAGGTGTTACGCCTCGCAGGCGCCTTGCATGTTTCTGTGCTTAGTTATTGACGACTTGTTGTTGTTGTTGTTGTTCTTAGGCTTGCGTTTGAGCTATTTTATGCGGTAGATCTGGATTGGGTGATGGCTAAATACCTTTTTATTTTGCTTTGTGAACATTATGGCTTATAATGTTCTCTTCTTTGTTTGGCCCTGTAAAGATAGATGCTTCTGTAGATCACATGGGTGCTACAGATTATTAGAATGCTATAGATGATCAGATGGTTGCTGAGACGTGGCATTCCTTTGCCATACTTTCTGGTGTTGATGAGCAGGAAGTTAGTTGATGAGCAGGAAGTTAGTGATGAGCAGGAAGTTAGTGTTGATGAGCAGGAAGTTAGTTAGAGCACGTTTCTGGTTTCTCCTTTTTACGAAGTGTGAGCAATTGTTTCTTCATTCAGTGCACTGATCCAAGTCAAATCAAAGATGCATTGCAGAAATATCATGGGGAATCTTCTAATTCTGATAAATCTGGTAGTCTATCATTCTGATAAAACATGTTGAATGCCTATAATGGCAAATGAAAACTTGTGGAATTACTTTTGTAATGAATTGCAGATTGCTTGAAGCAAATTTTGAATGGAAACTGAACTTTGTGATATGAAATTTTGGTATCACTGAATTTTTGTGAACTTTGTGATATGAAATTTTGTGACATGAAATTGTTGAATGTATTGTGAATTTGAATGTATTGTTGGCGTTGGCATAGCTGGCACAAGCACTGCCAGATGGCACTAGTAGGACAGGTGGCACTAGCAGCCTGCCAGGTGGGACAGGAAAGTTATAGGATGTAAGAATGGTATGGAGGAATGTGGCCTACCCTAACATTTTGTATTGGTTGTCAAGTGAAAATATTTCTTCTCTTTCAAGCAAAGTCTGCGGCTGCTAGCGGAAGAGTGGCTCAATGATTAGAATACTCAGGTACATTCTTTTAATTTTTACTTTTGATGCCATAGCCATGGCGGCATCCGAAGCTTTGCAAGTATATCATTTTGGAACAGAGGTTGCGAGCTCTAGCTATGGCAAGTGGCGCCTTGTCTTGGCATTATGACTTTGTTGCCCTATCTTGGACCAATGTTTAAAACTGACCTCGTTAGACCCATTGTTCAATGATACCAACATGTTAAAGTCATGCAGAACATAATATTCACGTATTACAATGCATATAAACATACATAGTCTTCTACATGTATAGAACATAATATTCATGTATTACAATACCAATACACTAAAAGGGCAGATCCTTATCTCTCTAAGATTTTATCCCATGCCCACAGGCACCCCATATCAATAGCTCCAAAAAGAAAGGGGTCAAAATTTTGCCTCGAGATAGGGCGTTTCTTTCACATGAAAACTCCACTCAATTTCCACTCGACCTATTTGTCCTCTGCTAAGTGGTGCCACAAGCAGAGCCTTGCTAGAATGCCATCGAAAAGACAAAATTGGGGCAAATTTCAAGCTAATGTTTTTCTCGTTGGAGAATTTTGGTCGAGGAAATTTCGTGGACATTTTTTTTTGGCCACGCGCTGACCCCAGAATTACTCCTTTCTGTATGTCCTAGCATAGAGGCAATAGGGGTGGCCACATGCAATCTTTGCTGCCTCCATCTCCGTATCTCAATTTGATACGAGAGTGGATACTAGAGAGGTGAAGAGCGGCAGAATAATTTGGGAAGAACTTCAGAAGGGAGGGGGACCAGCAGATTGAAGTAGTTTTTGTGGATGCTCCCCCTGCCGGAGTGGAAGATTGAACACTGGCCTCCGACTTCAAGAAGAGGCCTCCACCTCCATTTTTGCATGAAAATCAGCCGTTGAAAGCAAAAAGATGATCATGTGGCCACCCCTAATGGCTCCACCCATACTCCATTAGCTTTGGGAATCCAAAGGTTCAAGAGGGGTGGCCACATGCAATATTTGCTGCCTCCACCTCCGTATCAATCTGATACAACAGCAGCTACGAGAGAGGCGAAGAGAGGGAAAATTGAAGGGGGAAGAGCTGCAGAAGAGAGGGGAAGCAACAAATTAAACTAGTTTTTCTGGATGCACCCTCCTCAGAAGTGGAAGATTGAAAACTAGCCTCCGATTGAAACGGAGGCCTCCACCTCCGTTTTTACATGAAAATCTGTCGGTGGGAAGGAAAAAATAATCGTGTGGCCACCCTTAAGGTTATGTCCACAAAGAGCGGAATCTCTGAACTTTGGTGCCAATGTAGAAAACCAAATCTAGAGCTTTTTCATTCGTCCAGTTGGTAAACTTCCATTGCAGTGAAAAGGCCAGATCATCATGCCACGTGTATGCCTCCAAGGGCCCAGATCGCCCCAGATATTACCTACGCTTTAGTCCACCACTAAACCCCGAGATTTTTGCGGCCGAGGAACTTCGTCGTCCAGCAATGCCTGCAGAGAAGCCCGACAGGGCTGTTGCCCTTGATCTCTTCCTCAAGATTGGTCTGGACGAAAGAACTGCTCAAAATGCGGTAGCCAATGCCAAAGTGACAACTAACCTTCTTGGCGTAATCCGTGAGGTTAGTACTTCATTGCTGTTTCCTTACCTTCAAAGCATTTGGAAGCTTTTCATATATTGTGTAATTCCTTTTATGTGTATACTTGGCCCTTTGTTCTATCAGGCTAATGTTGAGAACGGTTGCACAAGGGCTTGTGGGAATCTACTTTATACGGTAGGTTTTGTGCCATGATGGATTGCCAGATTCGTCCTTTCTTGTGGGTGCTATCCATTTCTTCTCATCTCAATTGCCCTTTGAGGTATTTTTCTTGATCGTACTTGACCTTGTTTCCTCGTTATATAGGTGGCTACAAAATTCCCAAATAATGCATTAACGCATCGTCCTTTCCTCATATGTAATGTCATCTCTGAAAAGGTAAGTGTAATTTTCATTTTCAACTATTTTTCATTGTCAAGATGTGTTTTTAAGGTTCATAGACTTATTTTTTGATGAATAAAACTTAATCGTTCAGGAAATTCTCTTTCAGAGCTAATTATATTTAGAACTGTTATAGGGCTGTGTATATAGCAATCTGTTAAGTATCACTGAGCATATAATGTCCTACAGATCAAGACTAATACACAGTTAGAAGCAGCTTTTCAATATTTTAATTCGGTTGGATCTGATAGTTTTGACTCAAACGAGTTTGCACTTAAATGTGGAGTTGGTAAGCAAGATTTTGAACTTGGTGTGAAGTTTAATCGAGGGGAATGGGGTTGAGTCAGTAACTAATAATTCTGCACATGAATGCAGGCATCGAAGTTTCTACAGAGGAAATATCCATGGCTGTTAGGAACGTTATCAGAAGTAATATGGACCTTCTGATAGCTCAACGTTATCGTACAAATGGTGAATGTTACATTGATATCTTGGTGCACGTTGGTGTTGCTGATAACTAAATTATATGATTTTTTTTGGCAGTTGGCCTGTTATTATCACAGGTCCGTGAACTTCAGCCTTGGTCAGATGGAAAAGTAGTGAAGGTAATTGTGTACCCTCATTTGCCTGATAGTATCCAAGCTGATTTTATGATCATGCTTTAATTGCAGGAGATTATGGACATTCAACTTAAGGATGTGCTTGGGGAGAGAACTCCCGAGGATGATGAAAAACCTACAAAGAAGAAAAAGGAAAAGAAGGCCAAACCTGAGGTGTGTCATGTTTGTCACAAATATATTTGAGCTTCGAAAACATTTAATGTGTTATGAACCTTCTACAGGATACAAACGGTGCAATAGATGCCATTCAGAATGCAACTGCCACAATCTTAGAGGAAACAGACCCTTATGCAATTTTTCCAAAGCCTCAGGATAATAATATTGTACGTAGCAAACTTAACATGCTTTTCAATCTTTATGATTTTAGACTTATGGTACTTGTCATGGATTGTTTTGCTTATATGCACTATAATTGTTCATTTCCATGCGCAACGTTATAATGACTTGGCAATGAGTTTGCATCTAATATGACCTGGTTTTTACTTCAGGCTAATTGTGCTACTTTTGCTGGTTTAAGTAGGTGCATACAGAAATCTTTTTCAGTGATGGTTCTATTTGGCGGCCGAGCAATTCCCGGGAAAGGTTGGAGAAGCATCTGAGAGAAACGGGTGGGAAGTTTGTGACGCGTTTTCCTCCAGAACCTAATGGTTATTTACATATTGGACATGCCAAGGTACCCTGCTTTTTGTTTTGTTAAGTTGGAAAAGGTACGGTAATACTTCAACGCACATTGTCCCCTATAAAAGGAAGGAAACAGAACTAGCCTGGTGCTTGTAACTGATACAGCACCTTAATATGGATTACCAGGCAAGAAATGAACAGCTTACAAATGAACTGGGGCAATAAACCTATTCACCCATTCATGGGGAGGTTGGATGATATGCACACTGAACAGGATCAAAGCAGTCAGAAAGAGCATGCAAGGCAATATTGCTTTCCTTACAAGGAATAGGCTTCTTTTCAAAAGAACAGAGAGGAGAAATGTTTTGGAGTTTCTTTTGAAAGAGCAGTAAACACTTCCGTATCGGAATAGACATGCGGTCATATGGCAACGATCTGGGGATATCACTTTCTCCTAGTTCGTCCAACATTTGTAACCTTCTTGAGTAGACATTAGTGATCTTTGTCTTCCTTGTTCTTTTTTACTCAAATGAGTGAGCGATTCATTTACTCTTTTGCATTTATTGTTTCAGGCTATGTTTATAGACTTTGGTTTGGCCAAAGAATATGGTGGGAACTGTTATTTAAGGTATTTTTTTCCCTTTCTTAGTTTTTGTTACGAATTCCACTCTGAAATCAGTTAAGTTCTTACTCTAGCACACAGCAGGGAAAAGGCAAAACTCTCCACCCAACCATAGAATCCTTAGATTCTCCCCCGAGCAGAGAGAGACAGCAAAAACCCAATGGCCAAAAGTCACGTCCCTTCCTTCAAGGTCACTTCCCTATTCATATGTCCACTTTTCTATTAATAAGTCTATCCAAGGCACAGTGGTGTACACTACTTAGTATTAGCCTACTTAGTATTAGCCTGACTAATACCTCTTGGGGTCCTCCCAAGGCTGAGCTTTATGCTCTAATCTGTCTACACAGATCTCGGTGACTGTTACTTAACCAGATTCTTACTCAGAATCGTAACAGCCCACCGGGGTAAAAGACAACTGTCCTCAGTTGTCGGAACCTCCAGCAGTGCCAGACGGTCCAGCCTCATATAAGATAGGCCTCCCACTTTCAGCTGATAGAAAAACTTCCCTATAAGCTTCCAACAAAGGAAGATAATCTTGGAAGAATTCTTCTTTCTTCCATTCTGCTTCTGTGTGGGGTATATTTTGATACTTTACCAAGTATCGACGTCGTTGTCCCTTTCCAACGAATCTTCCTCATTACCAACCCTTGCACCCTTTGTGCAACCACGACCCTTTCGAGCATCCAACATCAGAGAATCTTGTGGAAATCCCTCGCTTACCAATGGAACTTGATTCTTTGAAACATCGAATGCCATCTCAAGTTTTTTCTTCTGTTTTTGTAAACCAGACCCTTCAGGCATACCTTTTCCAAGGCCATCATCCTTTTCTGGCAGAACTTCCAAGGACTGTCCAGACGACTTCTTAAAACGTCGGCGTGAAGCGCTCGACCCCTCACCAGCAGGTAAATCCATGTCTTCCGCTCAGATTGTGTGCAGACTTCGCTTCCAATTACCACCTCTCAGTGAAAGCACCACTGTTACGAATTCCACTCTGAAATCAGTTAAGTTCTTACTCTAGCACACAGCAGGGAAAAGGCAAAACTCTCCACCCAACCATAGAATCCTTAGATTCTCCCCCGAGCAGAGAGAGACAGCAAAAACCCAATGGCCAAAAGTCACGTCCCTTCCTTCAACGTCACTTCCCTATTCATATGTCCACTTTTCTATTAATAAGTCCTCTTCTCTATTTATAAGCTGTGCTCTCTCTTTAGCCTTTTTCCCTCTGGCCTTAATTGGCTGCCTTTTTGCCAAAGGCATCTTGTAAGAACCAACGTATGTTTGGGGTCATGACTCCCAACACATACGGCTTGACCATCAGACCCTCCTCTGATGCCATGTCCCTATGGACGATCTGCCTATCCAAGGCACAGTGGTGTACACTACTTAGTATTAGCCTGACTAATACCTCTTGGGGCGCTAGGCTCCTCCCAAGGCTGAGCTTTATGCTCTAATCTGTCTACACAGATCTCGGTGACTGTTACTTAACCAGATTCTTACTCAGAATCGTAACAGTTTTATTGCATATTTTACTTTGATATGATTGAACCATGCGTGTGCTGTGGAGCCCGTCTAATTTCTAAGTGGCGTTCCCATCCAAAACTATAAAGAATTAAGCCCACTGATATTTTTATCAAGAGGCGGATTTATTTATTTAAAAAATGCAATGCTCAAACTGAATATTACTTCGTTCTGTTGCTGATGAAGGTGCTTTATTGTCCTCTTCACAGATATGATGATACAAATCCTGATGCTGAAAAAAAAGAATACATAGACCACATTCAAGAAATTGTTCATTGGGTTGGATGGGAACCCTATAAGGTTCTGAAATTCTCAGGATTGCATGCAATTTTAACTAAGGCAGAGCACTGAGGTTCCTTTCTCATGCTTGATGCAGATAACATACAGTAGTGAATATTTCCAGGAGCTCTATGAACTGGCTCTTGAACTAATCAAGCGGGGTTATGCATATGTTGACCACCAGGTGAGGACCAAGTGGAGATCTGTTCTGAGCAGCTTTTGCTTAAGGTTCAGTGCAATGCCTGCTTGCTGCAGATTCATTGGTCTGACATATCTGCATCTAAATACTGTATCATTTTTTACCCCCAGCGATGGTGACTATGGTAGTACGCACATGCCAAATATACTCTGTAGTTTTTGGTCGCTTAAGTTCATTCACAACTTGTTAATGTAATAATTTGAAAAAGTCTTATTTGAAAGGTAGAAATAGTGTTCTTAAAATTCACCACCCTTGATCCTCTTTAAGAGTGTTTCGTCTTTTTATGGCCCCTGAAATAAAAGTGTATGCCTGTTTTAGACTTATTTAAAGGGTCTCATGCCTCAGGGTAGATTGAAACAAATCAAAGCTCCTTGCTGATCCTGGCAACCTGTGGAATGGTCTTTTCTTTGTCTTAAGTAGGAGGGCTCATCTTAGTATTGCGAAAGAGTAAAAGCACCATGTAGGAAATAATGTCAGGTGGTTAAAGGGAGATTTTTAAATGAAAATTGGAAGATTACATGGTAAAGTTGTAGATGCTGTTGTTGTTATATCACTTTGTATTTCTAATAAAAGGATCTTTTTTTCAGACTCCGGACGAGATAAAGGAGTATAGAGAGAAAAAGTGGGATAGCCCCTGGAGAAATAGGCCTATTGCCGAATCGTTAAAGTTGTTCAATGATATGAAACGGGGAATGCTTGATGAGGGAACAGCCACTCTTCGGATGAAACAAGATATGAAGAATGAAAACTTCAATATGTTGGACCTTATTGCATATCGTATAAAGGTTTTCAGTTTTCGCAAAAGTTGAAAAACTTAGAGAAAAGCTTCTAATTGTGTGTTATTGACTGGGAAATAATATTCATGCAGTTTACTCCACATCCTCATGCTGGAGATAAGTGGTGTATTTATCCTAGTTATGACTACACCCATTGCATTGTTGACTCCCTCGAGAATGTTACGCATTCGGTATTTCCTCTTCGCATGTAGCACAATGAAGACACACTTTATTGTTAGGGAGAAGAACCTTAAAGAAAAGAACTCTCTGTATGCTTTTATAATCAAAGCTCTGGCTATGCATTTATTTCTTCTTTATCTCTTAAGTACATCTGTTGTGGATTCCAGCTTTGTACCCTCGAGTTTGAATCACGTCGAGCATCGTATTATTGGTTACTTGAGGCATTGGACCTCTATCTCCCATATGTTTGGGAGTATTCACGGCTGAGTATGACACATACTGTGCTATCGAAGAGGAAGGTGCATTTAATATCTCCAAATGACCATTTGGCTCGACTTTAATATTTATGGACACTAATAGCATATTATGGCAGCTCAACCATATAGTAACAGGTGGTTTTGTAAATGGATGGGATGATCCTAGGCTGATGACATTGTCGGGGCTCAGAAGAAGGGGGGCAACGCCTGAATCTATAAATGCATTCTGTCGTGGGATAGGAATTACAAGAAGGTAGCTGGACTATTTTCATGTTTTCACTGATCATATCCATCCTCTTAGTATCTCGTCCATGTCTGCTTAACTGGTCCAGCATAGTTGACTGTCAGACATTTGGCTTTGGGCCCTAAATTCCTTAGTTCAACCTTTTAATCTTTCGCCTCTCACTCTCTTGGCAGTGACAACTTGATTAGAGCTGAGCTGCTGGAGCACTATATTAGGGACGATCTAAATCGAAATTCACCAAGAACTATGGTGGTGCTTTCACCTTTGAAGGTAACATTTTCAGGGTTATCTCCCAAGCACTGCTATTGAGTCTGCTTCCATTTTAGGTGGTAATAGACAACTTTGAAGAAGGTAAAGTAGAGATAGTAGAAGGGAGAAAGTGGCCAGATGGCGATCCTTCAGCTACCTATCAGGTAAGATAACATTGTGGATTTGAATTGTGTCATATATTTAGTGACTGCTGATTTAAAGTTTCTGTATGTTATAGATACCATTTACACGTGTAGTTTATATAGAGAAGTCTGATTTTCGTTTGAAAGATTCAAAAGATTATTATGGTCTTGCACTTGGAAAGACGGTATTATTGAGGTCAGTAGCCATATTGCAGGAGATTGTGGCAATTTGTCGATTGCATATCATAATTATATCTTATCTACTTGGTATTTTGACAGATATGCATATCCTATCAAATGTTGCGATATTGTCACTAATGATCATAACGAAGTTATTGAGATTCATGCAATTTATGATCCCAACAAGAGCACTAAACCGAAGGTTTGGATCCACTATCTTTATTCCCTCTATTTTACCCACTGATTTTTTCCTTGTTTGCAGGGGGTTTTGCATTGGGTTGCAGAGCCTTCTCCGGGCATTGATCCACTTCGTATTGAAGCCCGTTTGTTTGACAAGTTGTTCAACTCTGAGGTATAAAAAAACTATGTTTATGTCTGACCATTGCTATAAGACCGCTCATGCATTCTGTCAATTTTGCAGAACCCAGGGGAATTAGATAACTGGTTAAATGATCTCAATCCAAGGTCGCTTGAAATCATCAGAGGAGCATTTGCCACACCTACTTTGGCACATGCCAAGCTGGGAGATGCTTTCCAGTTCGAGAGGACAGGTTTACTTGCGTTGTGGTTATATCTCTCTGTTTTGGTTCTAATTTTGGTGATGTCTTTTTGTTGTTGCAGGATACTTCTGTGTTGACAAAGATAGCGGGCCAGAAAATCTCGTATTCAACAGGACCGTTACGTTAAAATCCTCATATCCAAGGGACTTCAAATTGTAGTGACCATCTTAGTGATTCTAATATCTGTTGTGCATTGAGTGTTCACTGTCCAATGTACACATGTCCACTATTCAATGTACAGCCAATTAATCAGGGAATATATGAATCAACAGGTGAGTGTATTAAATAGGAAAACCAGCCAATTCAAGGATTATATCATCCAGAGAATCTTCAAATATAAAGACTTATACGGACATAATTTATATCTTTGTTTATTCTTGAATTTGATGTTGTCATTTTTAGAACATTAGGAGGAAGCGGCAAGGACCATTGTTGTCTTCACAGTCTGGTTCTGCAACCGCTTCTAGATTCTTAACCTAATCAACCATTGCCCACCATTGGATCGCACCATGGTTGTATTGTGTAACTTCTCGGATATTCTTTCCAAAGAATAATTCTTTTTGAAGGATATTCAAATGATTATATCTGCATGGCTCTGTTTCGTATCTATTTTAGCTCTGCCAGATCTTTCATCTGTGCCTTATGGATATGGCAAACGAGTCTTGTAGTAATATCTGGTGCTTAAGAAACAAGCAAGTCGGGGCTCTTTTTTTGCCAAAAAAAATGGGTCGATTTATGCATGTCTTATCCCATCCAAGTTTTAATTTGAGCAAGGGGATTTTCCACGAAATTTGAAGAAATTTGAAAGAAATCTCAAGAATTTGAGAGAGAGATAGATGAGGAAACTATATATTCTCTATTATAGCTACAATACTAAGCTTCACTCCATCCTTGCCATTCACCTTGCCTGAGTTTGGGTTTGGCCAGTGTTTGCAATAGTTTGATCAACGGTCTGATGTTTGGCGGTGTGTTTTGACCCGATCTTTAACGTTAGGTGTGTCTTGCACGAAATCTAAGAGAATCTTTCAAGAAACTATTGAGATCCTTCATTGAATGACTTTGAATTTAAGTTATAGTGTATAACATGAGTTCGTATTCTGCGAACTTTACCTTGGCTCTTATAGTTTAATTCAAATTTAGTTTGATCTTGACCACTAGGATAACTGACTCGCAATGCAACTTTGACTTTCAGCCCCCTTTACTTCGTGAGTACAATTCTTACTAAAATCTTTATGCTTAAAGTTTCATACAAAGTCCAATTTGTCTAAAGACATTACACAGTTTTAATGCAATTTAACGAACAATATATCTTATTGAACGCCGTATCGAATGCAGTGCCAATGGCACCACATTACTTTCTTGTAAGCTATATATTGATGCTTCTTGTCATTCACTCATGGCATCAACATCAAATTTATAGTACCCGTCTATTCTGGTGAACTCCTAAAATAACCACACCATTGTATAACCTTTAACAAAAATTTCTAGTCACCAATCTGTTCTGGTGGAGTCATAAAACAACCACATCATTGTGTGGACTGCACCTACACCATTGTGTAACCTGAACGAAATATTTTTTGTATCCATCCGTCTGTTCTTGTGGAGTCACCTAAAACAACCACACCATTGTGTAACCCATAATGAACATTTACTCGTCTACTCTTGTTGAATCATAAACCAATCACACCACCGTGTCACATGAAAGAGTATAAAAAACACTCCATGATGTAGCCTTCAACAATGGTGTGAAAATGGTATTGACCTCAAAACAAACCTATGGGATCTCTTTTATTTTAGAAAAAAGGTTTTGTTACATAAAAATGTCATGATCCGACATTTTCACTAACATTTGCAGTAAAAACATTCGTGCTAATGCACCTAGTTACAAGACCCAAGATCTTATTAGGTCTATTCCAGTCATAATAAAAAATCCATGTTGAGGTAATGTAATCCCTCCTATACCCACTTCAGCAGAATTTTTTTATGGTGGCTTCATGACCTTTTGCTCACCTCGGGGTCATAACCACTAAAATAATACTACTTACCTCATGGCATAAACCAGATAAGGATATGTAGGCCTTAATAATCAATTGCAAACATTAACCTTTATTCTTTAAACATGGGTCTTTGTAGAGGCATAGAGGCACCTAAGTTTGAGATTTTTACCCTATAACTATCCTGGGAAGTCTTAGGTACATTAGCTTCAACTGACTAATAAAAACACAATAGGAAAGAACAGAGATTTTAATGAGCAATAAATTTGAAATAAAGTGTTGCAAAAAACACTAAGATGTAAAGGCAAAAGTTGATGGCTTGCACAACTAATGGTCCAAGGTCCAAGCAGAATTGATCCACTACAGAAACACACCTATAGAACATAGTAACCCTATAAGCCTATGCAATGTACAAAATATAGATAAAGGATTCATAAGAGTTTAAATTCCATTGTTGCAACAATACAACGACAGATTATTCAAGGCTTCACCATCTTCTATGTAAATATTGCACCAGTATTCCTTGCAAAAGAGGAGCAACTGCCGTGTAAGAAACTATCGAAAAACTTTAGAGCAAAATATGCCGCAAAAGAGAATATAGAATAGAATAGAATATGATTTTATCGTCCACGGAGACCAACTGGCCTATGGGATCCAAGTACAAAAGAGAGCGTGATATTACTACCGGGATTAAAAACCCCCCCCAGAAGGGTTTGGAGGAAAAACCTTAGTAGCAATAAGGATGCTTATACATAATCACAAGTACAGCTAAGGTTAATGTCGGACGGGGGCATAAGCGGAGTCAGCGTATCCATTACCTCACGGAGGCACGATCCCAACAAGCCCTCTGAGGGTGCTCATTAGCTCATGCAAGGCGATGGGGCACAACTAACCAGAAACATCACGAGAGGCAGGATATCTTTGTCTGTTGGGGCGGACGGAGGCGTGACTTTCATCCTCAATGGCCTGTTGGCGGCATTGGCGGACTCTGTCCTCCGCGGCTCTCGAATCCATCTCCCTGTCTCAATGCGGAGGTGGTGTGCACTGTCTTGAATGGAAGCAATCACCTGCGGCTTTTCATGGGTAGATAGGTGCATAGGTAGTGGTGTGGGCCCTACCGTGAGCATGGGATTAACACAGCGTCGATAATTTGCCACCTTGACATGTGACGGGGCCTCTGCATCCCAAAGCTTGGCCATGAAGCAAGCATCAAATCTTGCTTCAAGGCGGCGTTCCTTCGGTGTATGCAGCGGTCCCATCGTGTGCACGCACATTCCATAGCGAGAACCACTTGGGCTTGCTTGTCTTTCAGCCGGGGCTTTAGTCATTGCGGGCCCCATAGCTTGCCAAAGCAAGGTTAGGCGCCGGGCTTCATCCATAGCCACCACCTTCTGAGGAAGTAAATAATGTGGCGTTCAGTGCAGCCCTTTGTAATGGAAGGCTTTGTCTCACGGAGCAAGATCGATATGGGACCGTGTGGATTTCACTCATTGCGGGCCAAGAAGGCCTTACGTACTGCTCTAGATCATTCCAAGTGGTGAGGGATATCTTTGGCCCCCCCATACGCCCCCATAGAGGAATTTGGTTCAACCAAGGCCCACTGAACAAGTGTGCTGGTGACCCCATGCATCTGACTCGCCTGCCCTGGTATTTGTTGTTTTGCATTGCATCTGAGGGCTTTCCGACTGCGGTGACCCATAACACGATGGATGCATCGGTGTGTGGTAGTAGAAAATTCAATGCCCAAATACTTATAAGGTGAGCCACCTCCACTACACGCCCCTGGTAAGTGAATGAGGGAAAGGCGTGGGTCTTGGGATGATGGGACCGGCTGACACCCTTGTCTTGCCAAGTTAACTCTCATGTCGGTGAATTGGCGGAAAGTGTCCAAAAGCATCGGGTGGCGTTGCATGTCCTCTACGGGGTATATGCGGCAGTCAACATCATCGGCATATATGAGTTGCGGATTATGTGGTGCATCAGCGGCGCCTCAGGTGCTTTCGGCTAGCCATTCTTCTAGCTGGTCAATGTACAAGCGAAGGCGTCGGGGATAGAGGCAGCCTTTGGCGCACCCCAATGCTACTAACAACGGGCTCCCCGGCGGTGTGAGGCGGCAGGAGCAAGCCTGCGTATATATGCGCATATAGCATTACGCAAGTCGACGGGGGTCCCTAGGCGTCTCAATCTATCCCACAACTTATCAGAGGCAGCGTGTCCAAAAGCCTTGCGCGAAATCCACAAAACAGCGATGCATGCGGCGTCGATTCGGCTATCCTCTATGAGTGTTCGCTGAGTGAAGATATGGTCAATAGTAGAATAGGAGGGCGAGAAGCACACTGCGTGAAACCCGCACTTCTCCATCCTCGCCCAAAGTGTCAATGCGGCTCAGAATCGACAAGCAACTTGGCAAAGAGCAGGCCCGACCATAATGGTGCGATGGTTGGTTTTTTGTGGGGTCCCCACTTTGTATATGGGCACAACTCTCTTGGTAGTCGGTCTTGGGGAAGCCTAAAACCCCAAAACATTCTCAATTTAATTTCAATAGTTTGTGAGAGAGATCCTTTTGCACTAGGAAATTTACCTTTACAAAACAAAGAGAGCATGAAATATGCGTATTAAATGGAAAATGCAAAATGGTAGCATATTGTGACTATCTATGAATACGGTTGTTATTTACATATTAAGATTCAAATTAGGCATTACGGAGGTAATGATATTTTATTATCAAAAATTAGAAAAAGGGCCTAGCCTAATGGAGAGCCCTTTTCTTTTCCATTATTCTCGGCTTCGGCTAAGGCCCGGCGTCGGTATGGACATCTTTGACACTATTCCTCATTTCGTGGTAGGGAGGCCTTGTCTCGGTCTGGAGAAAAGCATGCCTACCCATGTTACTCCCATCTATGGGGACCTTCTAAAGTATCACCCATGAGTTTCTTTTGCACTGATCGCTCAACCTCGACTTGGCACGACCTTGACTTGGATATATGCACACCCATGCATGCACCCATGAGGACTCATGCACACCCATGAGGACCATACCACATCTACACCCATGAGGACCTTTACCACATTTACAACTCGGCACTCATTCCTTGGCATCATACATCACATAGCTTAGACATCTCTACTACCAACACCTAGTACCAATTCCAAAGTATCACGCTACCACCTATTGCCAATTCTAAAGTATCACCTATTGAGGAGTTTACTCACACCTACTGTTGATTCCAAAGTACCAACCATGAAGAGCCTCGGTTTGGACAAAAGCACAGGGCTAGCCCTTTTGCACTGACTTGAAGTAGTAGCTTAATCACACCTATTATCAATTCCAAAGTATCACCTATGAAAAGCTGATGTCTATATCCATATTACTCACATCTACTACAATTTCAAGGTATCACCCAAGTGGAGCTTGCACACACCAACGCCTACTACTGATTCCAAAGTATTACCCACTAGGAACTTACTCAAACCTGCTACCAATTCCAAAGTCCCATCCATGAGAAGCTGACTCATACCTACTACCAATTCCCAAGTATCACACACGAGGAGCTTACTCATCCAATTCTAAAGCATCACCCATGCGGAGCTTACTCCCACCTACTACCGTTTCTGAAGTATTGCCTATTATGAGAATTCTTGGATTGAGCTTGCAAAGTTTCAAAACTTTCTATTTTTAAACTGAGGTGCCTACCCATGAGCATCTAGAATATTTTAGAACATGCCAAAACATTCTATTTTGGTTACTCTAAGCATTTGGAACATTTTACAACATTCTATTATGGCAAATAAAACAAACTTTCTACTTTTAGATTGAGGATCTATGAGCATCTAGATCATTCTAGAAGATTGTAGAGCTATCTAGAACATCTTATTTTGAGTTTTTGCAAGTTCCAAAAAAACTTTCTAGTTTTAGGTTGAGGTGTTTACCATCTTAAACATCCCAAAACATTCTATTTTGATTGTTTGAAGAAGTTCCAAATAACTTTCTATTTTTAGGTTGAGGTGCTTACTTTGAGCATCTGGAACATTCCAAAATATTCTATTTTGACTCCTTGCAAAGTTTTTGAAAAACATTCTATTTTTAAGTTGAGGTGCTTACCCATTAGCATGTAGATCATTCCAGAACATTCTATTTTGGCTCTTTGCAAAGTTTCAAAAAACTTCGTATTTCTAGATTGAGGTGCTTGCATGAGCATTTAGATCATTCCAGCACATTCTAGAAGATTTTACAAGATTCTAGAGCTATCTTGAACATTCTAGAACATCCGAGAACATTCTTGAATTGATCAGCCCTCACCCTTAATTATGTGTGAACTTTCACTTATTTCAACAAACCAATGCTTGGCCTAGTGGTAGGTATGGGGGGTCCCCCACATAACGTAAGAGTTTTTAAAGCCCCTACCAAGGATGGTGGGAGATGGAGGGCCAAGATCGCGACATGTGGCATTTACAAAGGGCTGAGGTTTTGCCACGTGGCGCCTCCTCAGCCGTTGATGGGAGATGACTTACTTACTTACATGCTTACACACACGTGGATGCTAGTTTCTCATTATGTTAGACTGGAAAAGGGCCCGCCTGTTCCTAACGGGCGGGCCCTTTTCTTTTAAACCATTCCTTGGTTTGGACAAAAGCATGCCTACCCATGTTACCGCCATCTACCTTTAAAAGTATCAAATGTGATATTATCCCTTCATACCAATGTTTGTCAATGCCTATATGTTCAAGGGTGGACCCATTTCTTTTACGATATTCCTCAGCTTGGCCTCGGCCAGGCCGAGGCCTTGCTGAGATTTGGACAAAAGCACACCTACACATGTTACTCCCATCTATGGAGCCTTCCAAACTATCACCTATGAGATTACTTTTCTTTCTCTAACATCTTCTCTTTCTATATCCTTTCTTTATCCTCGCCTCGGTTTCGACAAAAGAGTTTTTAAAGCCCCTCCTAAGATGGTGGGAGGAGATGGAGGGGTCGAGCTTGTGACACGTGGCATTTACAAAGGGCTGAGGTTGTGCCACATGGTGCCTCCTCAGCCATTGATGGGACATGACTTACTTATTTACATACTTATACATACGCGGACGCTAGTTTCTCATTATGTTAAAATGGAAAAGGGCCGCCTGTTCCTAATGCTTTTCTTTTAAACCATTCCTTGGCTCGGTTTAGACATCTTTGGCACTATTGCTCTGTTTGGACAAAAGCATGCCTACCCATGTTACTCCTGTGACGTCCCCTACTCATATACGGTACACTCACCGTATACAAACAGGAGTTCATCCCCCATACCAGCTCCATGCTAATATAGGGGCCCTCCCCGTATCACACGCAACCTTGAAGAGTTCAGTGGGAAGAATGAAGGGTCCTTTACCTGTCTCCCTCGGGGGCCTACCTAGGCTGCGGAGCGTAAACATACATGTCGATAGTACATACATCAACATCATATGACCATCACGAAGGATGGTCCTCCCATATCTGCATAGACAAAGATCAAAGCACATCACATAGGGAATCCTACCCAAGGCTCTCGGACTCAAAGGGATGGTGGCGGCTTGGGTCTCGAAGTTCATTGCGGTGCGAATTCATGGCAATGGATTTGGGCGGCATAAGAACATGGCATAGGGTTGTCCACTCCATCGCCCCCTCCATTGCACACTTTGCGAGTAGGCTGAAAAGTGTCGGGACTGGCCAGTAGCCGCCGGGATGCATAGCCAAAAGGGCTACTCACGGGGTCATCATCGGTTCGATGGGGCGGTAGGGATCACTCCCTCCGAGAGATCTACATTGACTCAAGGTGACTAGAGGGGCCTTTGCCCGTGTTGATTTGAACCCACTGGAAAGTCATGAACACCACTTCCACGGTGTCGAGCCCATGCCTTACCCACACTTTCGGTGGTAAGCCATTAGACCTAGTCACAATGATCCCGGTAGGGCCTTACACACCGGAGGGATGGTTCAAGAGTCGAGAACACGAACCTCCTTCTTAGCCGGTCGCCCCTTCACCCACAACCAGGTGTGGTTCTTGTACACGAGGCGAATCTATGGTGTGCTAGAGAGGCTAATCTAGGAGCATCTACTACCAAGCTTGAAGTCTCTACCCCCTTCCCAATACAAGGAGTTTCAGAGATACATCATCCATATACATCACGGAAGAACTAAAGAACATAGATCTAATCTATATCATAGAGTTAGGTTCTTTAGTTAGAGTTTAGTATCTACTCATCTAGAGATCTAGATAGCTGCTAAAAAGGCGATTTAATAGGCTAAACCTACCGATACAATGGTGGAAAAGCGGTTTAGACCATTAAATGGACTACATCGGATCCATGAGTTGCTCCTCGACACGAGTTCGACCATCCCTCTTGAGCTGCTTTCGAATCAAGGGAAACTAATGGTGCCATTCTCTCGGGGCCAGTGCAGGGAGGCGGGATTTTGACTCCTAGAGCGACCAAAAGCGAGGCTCTAAAACCCTAGGGCGAAAATGGGCAAGTTAGGGTTCTCCCTACTTAAATAGGCAAGGGTTGGGGCTTAGGGTTTCCAATTATCCCTTTAGGCATGTGGGATAATTGGAAATGGAAAAATTTGCCTTTAATGGCTAGGTGGCCAAATGTGCCTACATGGAAATGTGTGCACCTAAATGTGCCCACATGGAAATGTGTGCACCTTAATAAATGTGCATGTGCACATTAATAAGAAATGCACATACCTAGCAAGTTGCCCCCTAGGGCTACTCACCTGGCTACACGCGTGGCGCATTACCGCGTCGGTTGGAGGTGGCGTTAATGCAGCGTGACGAACGATGGTATCGATCACGGGACCATATCTTGTCCGGAAGGCGTCACAACTCCCATCTACCTTTAAAAGTATCACATGTGAGATTATCCCTTCTTACCCATGTTTGACGATGCCTATACGTTCAAGGGTGAACCTATTTCTTTTACGCTATTCCTCGGCTTGGCCTCGGCCTTCAGCCGAGGCCTTGCCTCGATTTGGACAAAAGCACACCTACCCATGTTACTCCCATCTATGGGGCCTTCCAACTATCACCTGTGAGATTACTCTTCTTTCTCTAATGTCTGCTCTTTCTATCTCCATTCTTCATCCTCGCCTCGGTTTCGACAAAGGCACGGGCCCGCCTTTTGCACCCACGAAAGCTAATTCACACGTACTACTAATTCCAAAGTATCACAGACAAGGAGGTGACTCATATCTAGTACTAATTTCAAAGTATCATCCTTGTCGCTCAATGTCTATACCTATATTACTCATACCTACTACGATTTCAAAGTATCACCCACGTGGAGCTTATACACACCTATTAATCTAAAACTATTCTATTCTATTCTATTCTATTCTATTCTATTCTATTCTATTCTATTCTATTCTATTAACACCTACTACTGATTCCAAAGTATTACCTACTGGGAGCTTATCCAAACTTACTACCAGTTTAAGGAAAACATCCATTTGACAATATATAAGAAGCTTACTGCCACCTACTACCAATTCCAACGAATCACATGTTGAGGAGTGATACCTACTACCCACTATGAGTGGATTACTCACACCTACTACCAATTCCAAAGAATCATCTATGAGGAGCTTACTCATACCTACAACCAACACCTACTACCAATTCTAAAGTATCACCCATGAGGAGGTATCACCCATGAGGAGCTTACTCACACCTACTACCATTCCTATCCATGAGCATCTAGAATATTTTTTTTTGGACTGAGCTGCTTGTCCTTGAGCATCGGAGCATGTAGAACATTCTACTTTAGCATGCTCGTCCGTGCACACAAACATTATTTTTATCATTTTTTGTTCATGGAGATACAGTAGCCGCAAGATGTATGTTCATACCCATGTTACTCAATATTCATTGGTCAACCCATGAGGAGCTTATTACCACCTACTACCAATTCCAAAGCACCACCCATGAGGAGTTTACTCGCACCTTCTACCAATTCCAAAGCACTTTTCTTTACCTATTAAGAGCTTGCTCACATCTACTATCAATTCCAAAGTATCACCCTTGGGAAGCTAGTTCACACCTACTGCCAATTCTAAAGCATCACAATTCTAAAATATGCCTAGTGAGGAGTTTATTAAGAACTTTTTATTTTTGGATGAGCATCTGGGCATATCTAACATTCTATTTTTAGACTGAGGTGTTTATCTGTGAGCATCTGGAACATTCCTAAACATTCTATTTTGACTTCTTGCAAAGTTTCAGAAAAGTCTCTATTTTTAGACTGAGATGCTTACCGAGGAGCATTTGGAACATTCTAGAATATTCTATTTTAAGTGTTTGCAAAGTTACAAAGAAACTTGTTATTTTTAGACTGAGGTGTTTACCCATGAGCATCTGGAACATTCTAGAACATTCTATTTTGAGTATTTGCAAAGTTTCAAAAAAACTTACTATTTTTATACTGAGGTGCTTATCTAAGAACATCTGGAACATTCTAGAACATTCTATTTTGAGTGTTTGCAAAGTTTTGAAGAAACTTTATATTTTTAGACTGAGGTACTTACCCATGAAAAAAAACTTTCTATTTTTTAGAATGAGGTGCTTATCTTGAGTATCTGGAACATTCCAGAACATTTTATTTTAGCTCCTTGCAAAGCTTCAAAAAAGTTTTCTATTTTTAGATTGAGGCCCATGGCCATCTAAATCATTCCAGAACATTCTAAAAGATTTTAGAAGATTCTAGAACTACCTAGAACATTCTAGAACATCCTGGAACATGTGCGAACTTCTGTTTATTTCAATAAACCAATGCTTTTCTATTTTTAGACCGAGTTGCTTACCCAAGAGCATCTGGAACATTCTAGAACATTCTATTTTAAGTGTTTGTAAAGTTGCAAAAAACTTGTTATTTTTAGACTGAGGTGCTTACCCATGAGTATCGAGAACATTCTAGAACATTCTATTTTGGGTATTTGCAAAGTTTCAAAAAACTTGTTATTTTTAGACTGAGTGCTTATCCAGGAGCATCTGGAACATTCTATTTTGAGTATTTGCAAAGTTTTCAAGAAACCTTCTATTCTTAGACTGAGGTGCTTACCCATGAAAGAAAAACTTCTATTTTTAGACTAAGATGCTTACACTGAGTATCTGGAACATTCCAGAACATTCTATTTTAGCTCCTTGCAAAGTTTCAAAAGAACTTCATATTTTTAGATTGAGGTGCTTAACCATGGCATCTAGATCATTCCAGAACATTCTAGAACTATCTAGAACATTCTGGAACATCCTTAAATTGATTATGCTTCTCAGTTAACTACATATAAATTTCACATTACTTTAGAAATTAGTGTTTTAGTGGTAGGTATCGAGGGTTTGGAAGGTATGGGTTTGGGTTCGAATCTCCCACAATACATAAAAAATTTTCAGAAGGTGTTAGAACTTCCTAGAAGATTCTAGAACCTTTTAGAAGATTCTAGTCCTAGAAGTTTCTAGGACTAGAAGATTCCAACGGCCCACATTGCGCCATATGGTGCCTTCTTTACTGTTAATGTGGGTGGAGATTCACTCAGTCACTCATATACGAACACTATTTTCTTATTATATATCACCTCGATCATACACACCTACAACCAACACCTACTACCAATTGCAAAGTATCACCCATTGGGAGCTTACTCACACCTACTATCAATTCCAAAGTCTCATCTATTAAAAGATGACTCATTCATTTGAAGCTGACTCACACCTACTGTAAGCAACATTCATTTGTCAATCTATGAGGAGCTTATAGCCAATTCCAAAGTATCACCTATGAAAAGTTGACTCACACCTACTATCAATTTGAAAATATCACATATGAGGAGCTGACTCATACCTACTACAATTTCAAAGTATCACCCATGTAGAGCTTATACCCATGTACTACCAACACCTATCAATTCCAAAGTATCATGTATTCAAGCTTACTCACACCTATTGCCAATTCTAAAGCCGCACCCATTAGGAGCTGACTCACCCCTACTGACAATTCCAAAACATCACACATGAGGAGTTGACTTATACCTACTACAATTTTAAAGTATCCCCCATATGGCTGTGTGACGGAGTGTTGCCTGAGCTATGATTCTGATAAGAAGCCCATTATGGCTGTCAAACAATACGATAACTATTTTCAGCTCGCTTTCAGGGACGGTCAAGTAAGTAAATGCTTTATTTCACTCTTTTGTAATATGTTTAGCATGGTTAAAAGTGTATATTTAGCCCCACGGCGCGGTATAAATTTATACCGTTCACCTTCCCGGTATAAATTTATACCGTGGGCAGCCTTTTTAAATTTTTACCGTGGCGGTGAAAGGTATAAACTTATCGTGCCGGGGCGCGGTATAAATTTATACCGTTTTCCGCGGGATAAATGCATCAGAGGCGGTATAAATTTATCGTGCGGGGAACGGTATAAATTTATACCCTTCACCTTCACGGTATAAATTTATCCAGTGACTAGTCACGATGCAACAATTAACGGTGGACTTTGCAACTTTACGCCACTCAACACTAAACTTCTTGCGTTTGCTTATTTACGGTGTGGGACCTTCAAGAGAGAATTTTTTGTATGTTGAAGGCGGTGAGCTTAAAGAACAAACTAGCACCTTGGAAAAAAACCAAAAAAGGTGGAGAATCAAAGCAAAAATATGAGTATTATTGTGCCACGGGCCGATTCTGACGGGGTCTAAAAATAAGGAAATTTTTGTTAAGCTATACTTGGGGAAAAGTTGTGGCCAAAGGAATTCACATTAGACGAAATGGCCAAGGAAGCTAAGGCGTAAGTCTCATTTGCTATTGCGTGTTCTTCATTCCCTTCAATTGTCTTACAACATTTTTCTTTGTGCGATCAAAAGATATAGTCACTGCCCGGTCAGAGCTAATGACTCAACTAAACCTAGAGGGCTGGGAAGAGTGCAAGTGTTTGTATCCAAGTTGTACCAGCGTGGTGTCATTAGAGAACACTGTTGTTAACCGGTGGGTTGGGTAAGTTTTTTTGAAACTATGTTACGTGTTTGTGCCTTTGTCTCACGGTCTTATTCTGAGAACAAGAAGAAAGGGGCTGCCATTTGGATTTTTAAACCTGGTTCGTAGGGCCAAGGAAGAGAGGCAGAGAATTAAGGCCATTGAACAAGGAAGGAAATCGCCACGGCCGGTTTGACACTAATTATGAGAGATTCACATCATTTGATCGGGATTGCTTGTACAAAGTTATCGGGGGGTGATTACCTAGGCCGGGAGTCTTTTAGAGAAACAAAATTTTACATTATGCATCGCGGACATTCCTTATGGTTTTAAAATCAAGGATATTGCTTTTGCCGAGGAGGCTTTCGCGCATGTGCAAGTCCGCTCTTTTTGGATGGCCTCAGGGCGTCCGCGATATCACGCTAAGCGGAGGGTCATTATTTTCCATTCCGACCTCTGGGCGGCGATGTCGGTACTTAAGCCCATGGGGGAGATGCATGCGGCCCCGGTTTTTGAAAAGCGTTTGGTAAGCTTCACATTCAGCGCTTCTACGCTTTTCTATAACTCCCGCGGTATAACTTTATACCACGGGTGCCTTAAGATTTAAATCTAAATGGCTGGAACAAGCGTGGTATAAATTTATCAAACCGCGACAACATTTGTATAAATTTATCACGAATGGGCTGTGGTATATCTCATCTGACAAGGCAACCATGGTATAAATTTATACCACCACACTATTATGCAAACTTCTTTTACTTGTTTTTTCTTTCTACTACTTTCTAATTCTTTGTATTGTTTGGCGGGGCTTAAAACAAGCGTTAAGGGTCATGGTGGTGGTCCGCTTAGTGAGTTGTTTGAGCATTTTCACATAGGGTTTCTGGTAGCGAGATGCCAAAAACCATGGTTCACTTTAACCACAGCAGAATGAGAAGACTCCTCCACGCAATGCGTTTTGAGTTCGGCGGTTTGCAAAAATTAAAGAGACCCACAGCGACAATTTGTGGTGTCCAATATCGGCCCCCGACATCTTATTAATAATTTATCTACGGTGGTTTTTCATACAGGGGACTGGATCTTAGGCGCATTTTGGCTCGAGCACCACGGCGGTTCGCCCTTAGCGGGCGCAATGTTGTCTCCGTCGACATAGACCGGACAAAATAAGTTTCATCGGGACGGGATAAGCTCTTGTGAATCCTTTCACGATGAAAAAAAAGGCTGGGAGCAAAAATGGTCTGGCGATGTAAAAGGCACATATCTGAAATCCAGCCTCCACTTACGGGGAAGAAGAGATGAGGAGGTGGAGTTCGTCGATCACGGAGCACTGTGGTGCACGAGCGGAGAAAGCGACTGTACTGTACCATTGGAATCGAAGGGGCGTCTGTCTCGCTATTAAAACCTCGCCAAGAGAGCGGATCCTAAAAGTGCGAGAGTCACGTGGTGCAGGAAGAGCCACCTCAGTATAAATTTATCTGGCGGCATTTTAAACTAACTTTCATTTGTAATCTATGTGCTAAGAAATTCAATATATTTTGATGAAGATTTTTCAATGAAAACTTTGTCTCTTTAACAATGTTTTAATTAGAACAATTCTTTTTTCGATTCATGATTTGGACTCTTTCTCTTTTCTATGTTTGATTTTCTTAGTACTTATATTAAGCTTGCAAAAACACAAAACTATATTTCCTTCTATTTTTCAACAACAAATACTTAATGAGTTTTTTAAATTTAATGTCTCTCTCCTCAAAACAAGCTTTTTTTTTTTTTTTTTGCCCTTTTAAAAAATGAAAAGGCTTCAAAATGTTGCTTTTTTGGGGTATTTGAGATGCTATTTGCTCAACAATCTATTTCGCTCCCTATTTTGTCCACTTTTTTCAAGTTTCCAATTTTTATAAAGGAATCTTTCAAACGCACTTCTTAAATAAGTGCGTTTCATTTTAAACCTTGTTCCATGTAGAACTTATATATACCTATTACCAACACCTCCCAATTCCAAAGTATCATCCATTGGCAGCTTACTCACACCTATTGCCATTTCCTAAGTCGCACCCATTAGAAGCTGACTCACGCCTATTGCCAATTCTAAAGCATCACACACGAGAGAAGCATCATCCATGTGGCTCAACATCCATAGACAATTTATGTGAAGTTTACTCCCACGTACCACCAATTCTAAAGAGTCATATATTGAGGAGTCATACCTACTACCCATGGGGAGCTTACTCCCATCTACTACCATTTTCAAAGTATCGCAAATTTTGAAAACTTTCTATTTTTGAGCTGAGCTCGAACATCTACTGCCAATTCCAAAGCATCACACATGAGGAAAGCATCACCCACAGAATCATCTATTCAGGAGTCATACCTACTACCCATGGGGAGCTTACTCCCACCTATTACCATTTCCATATTTTGAAAACTTTCTATTCTTGGATTGAGCTTGCACACTTGCTGCCGATTCCAAAGCATCACACATGAGGAAAACATCACCCATGTGGCTCCACATTTAATACTACCAATTCTAAAGAATAGCCTATTAAGGAGTCATACCTACTACTTACGAGGAGCTTACTCCCACCTACTACCATTTCCAAAGCATTGCATATTTTCAAAACTTTTTATTGTTGGACTAAGCTTGCAAAGTTTCAAAAAAATTCTATTTTTTTGACTGAGATGCCTACCCATGAGCATCTGGAACATTCCAGAACATTCTATTTTGGTTTTTGCAAAGTTTCAAAAAACTGAGGGGCTAACCCATGAGACTTTCTATTTCTGGACTGAGTTGCTTGCTCATGCATGCATAACATTCTACTTTGCCTTTTTGCAATTTTTCAACAAACTTTCTATTTTTAGACTGAGTGCTCATCCATGAGCATCTAGAATATTCTAGAACTATCTAGAACATTCTATTTTGATTTTTTGCAAAGTTTCAAAAAAACTTTCTATTTTTGGACTGAGGTGCCATGAACATCTGGAACATTCTATTTTATTATACAAGAAGTTTCAGAAAACATTCTAGAGCATCTAGAACATTCTAGAATATTCTATTTTGGCTCCTTGCAATGTTTCAGAAAAACTTTCCATTCTTAGAATGAAGTGCTTATCCTGAGTATCTAGAACATTCCAGAACATTTATTTGGTACTATTGCTCGGTTTGAACAAAAGCATGCCTACCCATATTACTCCCATCTACCTTTAAAGGTATCACAGATTATCCCTAGGAATTTACACATGTTTATCAATACCTATATGTTCAAGGGTTGGGACCCTTTTCTTTTTCACTATTCCTTGGCTCGACCTCGGCCTTCGACCTTGCCTCGGTTTGAACAATAGAACACCTGTCCATGTTAGTCCCATCTATGGGGACCTTCTAAAGTATCACCTGTGAGATTATACCTGTATCTCCTTTTTTTATCCTCTTTCTTTTTCCCTTCTATCTATTTTTGTCGAATTTGAGGAGTTTACCCATAACTGCCAAATACCTATATGTTCAAGGGACTTGCCTTCGAGGAGCTTACTCATACCTATTCTTGCCAAGTTCAAGGGACAAACCCATGTTACTTACTACCCATATTACTCCCATCTACCTTTAAAGGTATCACAGATTATCCCTAGCAATTTACACATGTTTATCAATACCTATATGTTCAAGGGTTGGGACCCTTTTCTTTTTCACTATTCCTCGGCTCAACCTTGGCCTTCGGCCTTGCCTCGGTTTGAACAATAGAACACCTGTCCATGTTAGTCCCATATATGGGGACCTTCTAAAGTATCACCCGTGAGATCTTTCTTTTTCCCTTCTATCTAGTTTTGTCGAATTTGAGGAGTTTACCCATAATTGCCAAATACCTATATGTTCAAGGGACTTGCCTTCGAGGAGCGAGCTCACACCTATTCTTGCCAAGCTCAAGGGACAAACCCACGTTACTTAACAAACATCCATTGGTCAACTCATGAAGAACCCATACACACACACCCTTACACTCAGAACCTCCATATTCCTAGTCACACATACCATTAATTGCAAAGTCCACATATGCTAACTTCGATATCCATTGCTCAACTCATGAGGAGCTTACTCATGCCTATCATCAATTCCATGCTTCTCACAAAGTATCACCTATGAGAAGTTTACTTACACCGGCTAACAATACCAAAGTACCAACTGACACCAACTCCCATGCATGCCCATACACGCACACACACGACACTCTACTACCAAATCTAAAAGTATCACCGATGAAGATCTTACTGTCATCCATGAAGAGCTCACTCACACTTACTACTGTGCATACCCATACACCTAGCACTAATCTCAAAGCATCACCCATGAGGATCTTATTCACACCTATTACCAATTCCAACGCATCACTTTATGAGGATCTTAGTCACACCTACTACCAAATCCAAAGAATCACTCAAAAGGATCTTGGTCACATACACCCATCGAGGATGAAAGGCATCTTACCTACATAATCTTACCTATCCCAAAACATTCTATTTTGGTTGTTTGTAAAATTTAAAAAAAGTTTCTATTTTGGGACTGAGTTGCTTGCTCATGAGCATTTGAGCATATAGAACATTCAAAACATTCTATTTTGGTTGTTTGTAAAAAAATTTGGACTGAGCTGCTTGCTCGTGAGCATTTGAGCATATAGAACATTCTACGTTGGCTTTTTGCATTTCTTCTCAAAAAAAAAAAGAAAATCCTATTTTTAGACTGAGATGCTTAACCATGAGCATCTAGAATATGCTAGAACTTTCTAGAACAGTCCAAAAGATTATATTTTGGTTGTTTGTAAAATTTCAAGAAATCATCTATATTTGGACTGAGCTGCTTGCTCTTGAGCATCTGAGCATGTAGAACATTCTACTTTGGCTACTTGCATTTCTTCAAAAGGCTTTCTATTTTTAGACTGACGTGCTTATCTAGGAGCATCTGGAACATTTTCTATTTTGAGTGTTTGCAAAGTTTCAAGAAACTTTCTATTTTTAGGCTAAGATGCTTATCCATGAGCACATGGAACATTCCAGAATATTCTATTTTGAGAGTTTCCAAAGTTTAAAAAAACTTTTTATTTTTAAACTGAGGTGCTTACCCATGAGTATCAGGAAGATTCTAAAACTATCTAGAACATTCTAGAACATCCTAGAACACCCTTGAATCGACCAAAACCTCGCCCTTAACTATCTACGAACTTCTAATTATTTCAACAAACCAATACTTGGTCTAGTAGTAGGTATGGGGGGTTTGGGAGGCACGGACCTTCGAATTCCCACAAGACATGAAAACTTATAGAACATTAACTTCTAGAAAATTCCAGGAGCTTCTAGAAAGTCCTAGAACCTTCTACGATCCAACGTACCACATAGCGCCTCGAGGGCCGACGATGGAGCTTTGAAATTTTCAAAAGGTGTTAGAACTTCTAGAACATTCTAGAAGCTTCTAGAGTTCTATAGATGTTTTAGAACTTTCTAGGAGTTTTCTAAAGATCTAGAAGTTTCTAGAGAGTCCTAGAACCTTCTAGAAGTTTCTAGTAACCACCTTCTACCATCTAACGTCCCACATCGCGCCACGTAGTGCCCAAAAGAGTGGGGTAGATGGGGAGAAAAATCCTTCATTTTCCTTTCGCTCACTCACTCACTCACTCACTCACTCACTCACTCACATATATGCACTCTTTTCTTATTTTGCACAAATGTGTACTCTTTCTCAGAAAAGCTTTATAAGCCAAACTATTATACATATGATATGCTTCTAGATTGGAGGTTTTATTCAAGCATGCTCCTCTCATATGCTGCAGAGTGTTAAATATGGTTTAAATACACCCCAATTTTATTCAGACGGATAATAGTTCTGTGACTAAAAAAAAAAAATTTTGACAGGTAATAATAGGGTCTCATAAGGTCTCTCTACTGTTTTAGAAAGTAATTACACGATGTAATTCCGTGGCTTAGTTTCAAGCTGCATGTTCTAGGTTCTACATAAAAGGATGCTTATGCCCATGCATATATAAAAACAATTTTTTACAAAGCCAAAAAGCTTTGATACATGCAAAACACTTAGCTTTGGTGTTGCATGCGCAGCAAATTCCAAATGGCTCTTCAAACCTAAATTTAATTTGGAATATTTCCACGGGGTTAATATATCGTGAAAAGAAAGTACCACGAGGGCACGGTGGGGATTCAATTTGTCCACATAACTTGTTTGTTCTTCAAATGTTTTGTTCATTGACCTTTAACAAGGTTTTATCATATTTTCTCTCTCTACTATTTCTATTGTTTCCTCTGGCTTGTCCTTGGGACTATTTTCAGTAAGTTGTTTTAAGAAAGTTATCACATGTAATCAATTCTAGGCCTAAAGGAAAATGACACCTATTTTCTTATAGGGCTGCTGATTGGTCTTTAAATTCCAAAGGCTATTGACTTGGCCCCCAAATCTATCATCCATCAATAAATATTTAGTATAATATTTTTTAAATATTTAGTATTTAAAAAATTAAGCAAGTCGATGGTTCTAATAGTGAATAATATTAACCAATGACTATGAAATTCGTATTCAAGAAATTCAAATAGTAGCCATAGAGTTGGATCTCCAGTCTCTTGACCTGTCACTTGCACATTCTAATGGCATTTCGATGAATTTCGTCATATACCCTTGAGTTTTGACAATTTTTTGCAATGCCCTTGGTCAACATACAAAGTATTTTGTATTTTTGAAGTTGTTCAAATGCCCTGAAGATTTATGTTAATTACCCAAATGCCCTTGAGTTTTCTATTAATTTCACAAACGCCCTTCAAAATTTACCAAATACCCTTAAGATTTAACAAAATAATTCAAATGCCCTTTAAGAAGTAAGCAATTGAGACAATTCATTCATTTTGCCTAACCACAAAAGAATCGTTACAGAAGGAAGGAAGGAAGGAAGGAAGGAAGTATATTTAACGTCCACGGAGGCCAACACCCCCTTGAGAGCAAATTGGAGAACAAACTATAGATTGTTGGGAACAAATTTGATTGAGCAGAAGACAATTTGGTGCCTTCCTTTAAGGAACTGTGAATATAAATAGGCGCTTTGCCGAAAAGGTGCTATAGGTATCTGTTGAAGAAGGGCATTCTATAAAATACGAATAACTGGAGGGCATTTGGTGAAACTTAAGGATCTATAGAGGGATATACGTTGACCAAGGGCATTGCAAAAAATAATCAAAACTCAGGGGTATATAGTGAAATTTGTCAAAACATAAAGGTATTTTATAGTTTTTCCATCTTTTATTAATGTTGTATTGCAAACACTTGCGAGATGGTTTTGCAAATGTGAGGGACATGTTCATTGCTATGAATTTTTTTAATCCATTTGCATATCCTTTGACTGATGTGGATAGAGATAAACAGAGTACAAAATGGTTGGAAAGTTTATTTGTCAAGTTTGCTTCAAGTGCACAATGTTTGGGTGAGAGAGGGCTTTGTTGGGACACTTTATAGAGCTGTGAAGAACAAAGAGATGATTGTGGCTTGGTCTATTTGTCCTGATGAAAATGGAACTTGTGATGGTGGAACAATTTTTCAACACTCGTGAATTTATGGCAATGTTGCATGCTTTTTTCTAGAAGCATAAGAAGTTGTGAGAGGCATTTCTCACCAAAACGCTATCAAAAGTGTTACAAGCTCGTATGAACTTAAAGAGACTTGATGCACTTATGTTGGGATGCACCATTTGAATCCATAGATTGGCAAGCATGTTTTAAGGATTGATATGCAATAAAAGGTAGAAGAGCAATGCGGCTTATAAGCTTATCAATTTCTGTTTCTAAAACTGACATATGCTTTTTTGGTATGGATCTATCTAGCACTTGATAACATATATTTTATGAGTTGTATTATGAGTTGTCCTGCAAGTAATGCAAATGTATCTTTGTCTATGTTTTTTTTCGAAAACTTGGATTCTCAATTTGAATTTTTCTTTGGCATATAAAAGGTTGGAATTTGAGAACTTCCTATCATACGAAAAGGCATAAATGTCTATCGTTCAAAAACCATCAAATTTAAACACTGTTGCATTGTCTCGCCACCAGCCTGATCTCGTCCTTAGTGGCGAAGACAACTTCAAAAAAATTGAAGTGTGAGAGGGCTTCCAAATTGCTGAACTGAGAGCCGGGCTTGTCTTCTTGCTAGATTTGATTTGTCTTTTAGTGAAGAAATTTATTATGATTTGTCTCTTGCTCTGATTTCAGGTTTAAGAGCACCAAATTGCAATGGGAATGGTCTTCACGCAAATGCCTTCGCCTTGCTTTCATATAAGCAAAGCTCTGAGAAGTGGGTTCTACTATAATGGGGATGCCATGCGCCTTCAAAAGCGTGAAAGAAGGGAGATAGAAGTGGTCACCAGGGATCAAATCTTGCCTGTTAAATCCTTCGCGTTAATTTATAGCCAATAGGATTGCCAGACTTGATCACAATCTCAACTGCTTATCTCGACCGTTGGATGCAATACAGTTATATCATGTTTAATTTTCACCATTGGCTCTACTATTTTTTTTGCTCTAAATCTTATCGTATAGGGAGGGTACACGTAAGTCAGTGCCCAATTAGGGGCTTTCTGTGGAAAGCCCAATCGAGGGGTCGTGCGTGGACCCCTAATTAGGGTAGCGGAGCTTCTACCCGAATTTCGGACAATCTCATTTCCCGGCCGCGGCCCCCCGGATAAAATGCCACGAGAGTCGTGGATGGGTGCTCCTAGGATATGGCAAATGCTTCTTTGGTTTTAAGATAGATGGTAGAGAGTCGTGGATGGGTGCTCCTACGGATATGGCAAATGCTTCTTTGGTTTTCGTGATAGGCGCTTCCACTAGACTAGCTTCTTATTTTATACATGAAATTTATTCAATTTGCCTCTAAGTCTTACGTCTCTTATATGGTCTTTAGTTTTATTGTATCTTAAGCGGAGAATAAGCTTTACGAAATTACGATTGACTTTTGTAGAAGATCTTCGAGAAACTGACACAATCACATGGATTGCACATAGAGACATCGAGGTTCATCCAAGTTTGTTTTATTTTTGTGAAGAATTTAGGGAGACAAAAACATAGAGATATTTATTTGCCTTTCTAATCCTTTATCTTTGGTTTTTAAATGAATGATATGGATTGAAGAGATAATGATAACCCTTGTGAAGAGCCCGCACGAACAATATTTGGCGTTTTCTGAAGCCCGCGATGTAGTGTCATGGGCTGCAATGGTTTAGGTTATGTGCAACATGGGCATTGTTAATTGCTTTGATTCTCTATGAAAATATCTGACTTAAATGTTTAAAGCCGGACAACAATATGATTTTAAGCATCCTCAAAGCATGTGCCATCATGGGAGCTTGAGTTGAATATGGAATGTTGGTTCACGGCCGGATCACTAATAGTGGTCTTGAGTTGGAATTCTGTTGTTGGTAGCTCCCTTGTTGATATATACTCTAAGCGTGGGTACCTTGAGGAGGCAAAAAAATATATTTAATAGACCAAAATCATTGGAGTGCTCGATTTATAGGTTATACTTGGCATGGAGATGGAACAAAATTGTATATTAGAACTTTCAAGAAATGTCTGACATAAAAATCTAAAGATTAGAGAAAAAAGGCATTCCGAATTATTTTTAAAAAGGCATATGATGACATGGGAGGCGTTAGGGTATGGAAGCTTCTTTCATGATGAGATCATAAGAAATGGACTTGTCCGATATAGTGGTCATGGTGCTCTTGTTAATATATAGGCCAAGTGTGGAAACCAAGACATAAATGAGATGGTTATTTGAGGAGTCTCCAAAATAAGAGCATTGGCCAAATGATGCGAATCTTACTAGCATTCTTCATGCATGTAGCCATCGCTTTGTTGTTGAAGGTTGTTGTTACTTGGTCAATGATAGAAGAACATGAACTTACTCCTGGCATTAATCAAATTAACTGCATGGTTGATGTTCTTGCACATGCAGGATAGGATATTTTCTTCAGGCTTGTGAACATGATGTCATAAGATGGCTATCTACGCTACTGAAAGATGCGAGAACTTTGACTTCGAAAGTATCATAATAAATTTACGTGTATTACCTTTTGAGATATCAATGGCAACATCGTTCTTTTTTTTAGATGTTTGTAAATGTTTCCGTTTGGTAAATGTCCCCGATTTGATTTTTATGAATGTTTCAGATTTGTAACTTGCAATTTTACTATGCTAAAACGGTTACAAGAAAATTTTGGTAATTGTTAAACATTGTTGTCAAATTAAAGATTGTTGCTAATAAATATTTATCAAGTTTATTTAAAAAAAATATTGTTTATCCTTCAACTTTTTTTTATGGACGATCATGGCAGCCTTCAATGGGCACCCTAGTATCCTATGGGGCTGCCACCTCAACCCTGGTGGTACCAGTACCCCCACCACTTTGACACCTTATAACTTGAGGTGGCATTGTTAGATTGGCAAGCAATTTAGTTTTTCATATAGTTGTTGGGCATGTTGCCATTTCATATGCATAACCCTTCATATGCATAACCATTAAAATGCTTACATGATTGCAATATTAGTTTCGCACTTAAGTGCGCAGCAAATGGACACCCTCCCCTAAATTGCAGCACAACCCAAAAACAATTGCAGTTTGTAATCCTGTTGCCATCAATGCAGCGCACAGTAATAGTACGATAGACACGTCTAAAGATGTCAAAGCTCGCTCCTAAATTCTCCCGATTCAAAGAAGCGAGTCTTGTAGAGTAGTTGAGGCGTGTCCTATTTTATTATGGCGTGTCCTATTTTAATATGGCGTGTCGGACCCATGCAGCAAAAAATCAGCCTAAAATTGATGGGCTTCAAGGTTTTAGATCAATAGAACCCCATAGCCCTGGGAGTGGCCAAATTGGAGTCTAACTCATGCCAAGCTGCTACAGATGGTAGCTTTGAAGAACACATACTGGGAGCATTCTTCATGGCATCTTCCCACAACAAAGCCACAATCGAGTTTCCTGAGATCTGTAAACCGAGCAAGCATCCTAGAACACTAACTATATAAAACTTTACATTGATAGATTTTAAAACTGCAACACCGTGTTAAATTTATGTTGACGTTGGACAGGCTGGAACACACTCGTCTGGGTTGTATCTCCTACAAATGAGATCCTGATGTCCCATGTAGTATTGAGCTGCCATCATGTGTGTCTCTCTAAACGAAGGGGTTTGGCAATAGGTAATAGAATTTCTAAATAATTAGGAAATCTTATAAGTAGCTTTGACTTCTGAGAGCTGGAAGTCCAAACGAATTAAATCAGTATAAAGCATGTTATGTGGTCTAATCAATTCTTAGTTGGCATTTGCTCAACTTTTATGTTCCAAGAACTTTATTTCGTAGTCATTGTTAAAGTCGGTGAATGATATATTCTCAAACCCCATTATTTGTTAATAAAGCAGAATATTTTGCGTCAGTTACCTGATATCTTGTGGCAAAACACCACCAGTAGAAACAGCCGCATCTTTTGTTGCAATATCACCACGCTTCCAGTCCTGCTGTAGCAATGATTAGAATAATCCGTAATCATGTACAAAGCTATCAAACAACATTTTACCTCGGTGCAGCTAACAGCTATTCAGCTTATTCTTGCAGAACCATTCCCTATTTTGATCCCATGTGACAGAAATGATAAGCTAGTTTCAGATAAGGCTGATAAAAGAATTGAGAGGCTCAATTTGAAAACATCTCTGGGCTTTACATTCAGAGATAAGATAATCTCTAAGACACAATATTTTCAAAAATTTAATTCACAAGGCATAAACCAGTCTCGTGACACAATAAATATGCAAATATTGCACTGACCTCTCAAAAAGCCAGGAAAATTGTATCTACTATTATACAGAGGATAGCAATCATGTTATGCTCAAGTACACAGAAATTTACAAAGACTCTTCTCTTAAATAAGAATGGTGGTTCTTCACAAGGTATAAATTGTTGCCGGCCAACTCCTGTGAATGCTGACAAATTAAAGCACCACCGCATGAATTCCTCGCAAAGAGCGTCATATAAATATGGTTCTCTGGATCTCATGTGTTCTTAATAGTGAACCTCCTCCATCTGTTGATATTTATTGAAATTGGGGGCCACGCCATGAGAGAGCACGAGCTCCTGGAGCCCGTGTAACAGCCAAAGCTTGATTGGTTCGCTGCACCTGCAAAATAACCAAAGCGTCCTGAGAGAGTAAAATTTGTTTCCCTTGTACCCTTTAAATTTGACATTAGATTGGTGGTGATTGATGGCTAGAATCAAGCATACATCAAAAAGAATCCTGTAAGATGGTAAAATGTAAGACAACAGTACCCTACGCATTCGACCCAGAGCTTACAATGGACTTCCAAACAACAAACAATAAACACCTAATTCATTCACGAGCAATGGAGAATTACGGTGAATTGCAAAGTTTGTAGGAGTCCCATTGATTTTATATTACACGAGAAGATGGTTCTACAGATTAGCACGGACAAAATTAAGAAGACTCTTCAACCCACAGCCAATGGAAATCATTTTATACTCCTCAACACAATCAAAGTACGAAAGATGTTCACCTGACGGCTCCTCACAGAATCTAGAAAGGAGGCGGACATCTGGATACGTGCACCGTTCGACTGCTTCCTTAGTCAATGCCTTCTGATAGCAAATAATATCACCATCTTCAAGCTGCAAACATCATTTCCAGCTACCTCAGACAAAGCTTCCAAATACAGATCAAAAATAAGGAAAAGCTAAAAACACTTTCAGAAATCAAAATCTCAGAATCTATTCAGAAGGTTTAGGGAATTGCCTGACTGTCTTTGAAAGAGACTCTTTTATCAATTGGTTCGCACATCACACTTGGCTCAAACTTGATCTCCTGAAGATCAGGCCCAAAAGAAAAACATATTAACAGCCATTGCAGACAGGGTTCAGAAATTATATAATCATTGCATAACTTTTGATTCATGAAAAGATATGTCCACCTAACAACCTATTAATTCAGTTGGTGTCAGCCAAGCTTGCACTTTAGCAGCCCCCATATAAAACTTACAAACGATACATCTACAAACCTCATAAAGTTGAATTTCTTGATCCAAGGGAAAGCCTGCTAGTTCATTCAACTTTGCCAGAATATCAACAGGTTTGCCTCCCGCTTTGACGTGAATTTTGCCAACATATCTAATAACAGATCAGCAATTCTTAATCATCCGCTTAATAGAATAGAATACGAGATAATAACAGAAATAATCTATTTGAATCAAATGGAACAGGCAAACTCCACAGAACTGAAACCTGCCCTTTGTTACAGGAGCAAAAACATCAACTAAACTTTCTGTCATCTTGATATACACTTGATTGATAATAGGAATCTCTTTTGTTTTTTTGCTTTTATTTTTGGCTTTAGTACGTTTCTCCCTTCCAGATGCCCTATTGGCTCCAACTTTCTGCCATCCTGATATATATTTGGCTCCTCGACCCCTTGGTAATGGAAATATATCTTTTGTTCTTTACTTTTGTTCTTTACTTTTGTTCTCCTTTCCACTTCGTTTTAGTACATTCTCCTTTCAGAACTTCTGCCCTATGGTTTTCTTGTGCACAACTACACCACTGATCAATGCATTTGACTCTTACCATAGAAAGAAATAGTTGTAATTATGGCCCCTATTTATGGTGCTGCTTAAAACCAAAACCAATTAGGACCTCACAAACTCACACACCTACCAAGGGAACTCTCAGAGCTTCAGCTGAATTACTGCCAGATTTCTCATATCATATAAACATGAACACATAAGACAAGCACCCACTACCAAAATACTACATCTTTCAAGCTGCAATGCATCCCCACTAGAACCATGGTATGTCCATTACACAATAATCATTCATAAAATTTATAGACGATTCATTCCTACAACATAAAGTTACCTCAATTCTTCCTTCTCTGGGTCATAAAGTTTCAAAAATAGGAGCAGATCATCTTTGCTTCTATCCACCAATGGAACCACCTGGCCCTGCAGGAAAAAAAACACCATTCAGATACCACTACTTTTTTGTATTAGAGATGTATTAACAATTTCCAAATCGAACAAACAAAACCCTTACATGCACATAACTTAAACCCTTGAAACAAGACTACTACAAATTACATACACTAGTCTTCATTGTAAAAAATCAATCCATGTATGTATAGAAGTAAGAAAATAAAAAAAAGTTAGGGCTATATTTGAACTACAAGTAGCCTTGATACAACCCATATAACAATCCATGTAATGAGTCACGCAAACCCCAAAATACCTCAGATTCTGGTCTCATACTGAAAGGTAGCATTTGGCACCTGACATCATCTTCTATTCCCTTTTCCAATGATTAATATGAAGTTTAAAACGGATTCTCAATTACTTCAGCAGGAACTCCTAACCTGGTCTCCTGGTTATGTTTGACTTCTAAGACATAATAGTACTTCTATACATAAAATGGAGGAACTATCTGGTTACGACTAAAAAGGCAATACTAGTACTAGAAGCAAGATATTACCTGGTTAAATTCAACCTCCAAGAAGAGCTTCACTTCATCCTCAATGACCTTACTGAGTGCCACATCTTTCAAGTGAGCAACCTGTACCATAAATTATTCTACAACATTCTTGACAAGAAGAAAAATTGATTGTTAAAAGTTCTAAAGATTCTCCTACATCTTGAGACTCCTCAGAATCTGTCAATGGCCGTATAGGACGGTATGTATGGTTTTGTCTCTTGGCCCAGAGCCAGTATCGTTGACAATTGACAGGAATGTTGAACTCCTTTGCAATTTCTTCCTGCAACAATGACAAAATAAGAAGCTACGGCAAGTGTAAAAAGTACAACTTTAAATATCATATGGATTAAAACTATTTTAGATGTCGCACTCTGATTCTCTCTTTTCCCTATGACGAGTTCAAGCTGCTTTGGGGAGGCACTTAAATATGCTTTTTATGCAAGAAGGACAAAATCTAAATTTCAGATAAAACTTTCTTGAGAAATAAGTCAACTAATGTTTGTTAGATATTCCGAGTCACTAGTTCGTACCACAGACCTTATTACACAGTTTCAAGTGGATGAAAAGGTTTCTAATTACAAGCTTTTGTATATGTCTCTATTCAGACTTTCAGAGAAAAGGCTCCTCTTTACGATCTTCCTGCTATTTCATTTAAAGGGATAACGATGGCTGGTGTTGACACATGCTTTTGTCAAAAGAGATTAATTCCAAACATGATTTTTGAAGGCTTCTTTAGATACCAAAGAAGACTCTATTCAGAGAAAAGGTCCCTCTTTGACAAACTTCCTGCTATTTCATTCAAATGGACAATGATGGCTGGTGTCGGGACATGCTTTTTTCAGAAAGATCAATTCCAAACAAACATTTAAGGTTTCTCTAGATTCTAAGGAAGTTAAGTATCAAGTATCACAAGATATATCTGACAAATCGTCTGATACTCTATGAACAGTTACAAAACTTTCTGTTCCTGTTTCCTCTGTATAATTCTCATGCTAGCAGTAGAATTCATTTAAACAAAGTAGAACGTATGCAAAGTAGGATTGTAAAGTATAAGAGCAAAGCAATGCATGCTAAACATATTTGATGTTTTATACTTTGAGCTGCTTGTGGACATGTAATGCGCAAAAACAAAAACAATGCATACTAAATATATTTGATGTCTCATACTTTGAACTGCTTGAAGATCATCTGTTTTGGGACACGAAACGGCTTCACAATTCCATGATTGACAAGATCAAAGTAATGCTCCTTTCCAATTTGGTTTTGGAAGTCCTCCTCCCTGGCCAACTGCTCTCCGGAAAAAACATAAGCATTTTTCAGCAAAAAAAAAGGGTCCACAAATGGAAATTTGCGCAAATCGAAAACCTTGTATTTACCCTAACAGTAGTATAAAGATGTGCCTCAGCTTTTTCTTTCTTCTTCTTTTCCTTCTCATCCTGTTCTTGCTTCAACCTCACCTATAATGGGGAAAGTGCAGAAAAATTAACACCTCCCAAACACTCAGATGCAGACGATCTGCACTAGGAAAACCACAAACCCGTAAATGCTCGGCAATATCTTTTTCATCTACATTGCATATCACTCTTTCCTTATCACATTCACGGACGTATACAAGCATATACGCATTTGAATATTTCGTGAATTTGAAAGGAGCATTGTTGAGTGCAGGATTGATCTGTGGTAACTGAATCAAAACACAAAACAAAGGAATTATAGCATCCGTAAAGAAACTTTTAACAAAGACATGTTCATACCTCTTCGTCCCCTCCATATTGTTCCTCCAGTGCCTTTTTGGTATCTTCTTTTGTGACACGCTCATCGTCAAACTTAAACCTGGCAAAGGAGCATTATCAGAATTTAAAGCTTTTGAACTGTCGGTAACTTATAGACTTGCAGACTGGGGAAGTTGCCACATAAGAGGACATTCAACAGCAATCATGCCATCTTTGAAGTACTTGCAAAGACCCATCAAAATGTTTCTTGAATCGCTAGGCCTGACTTAAATGTCATGAGTAGGAATATGTTAGGCCCTGCTAAAACGTTCATCCAATATGATGTCCAATGAAAGCCACACCCATATGTTCAAAACAAGAAACCTGACCCATTTACTCGTGGTATGCTAGATATTTGGCTCTATTTGTTTTCTATAGCTTGCTAACACAGACAGCACTATGTTTCAAATTATAACTAATGTTCATCACAAAGATACATAAGAGTCAGGACCAGCATACATGCGGTTCAAAGCGTAAAACACAGATAAATTGCCTCAAGGCATCGGGAAAAACAGTGAATCTTGGTGGGAAAAAGTGGCTTCTGAGATGTATAAAGCAAAACAAACCAATGACACCACCCTAAATGAATGCATGTATCTAATTTAACATCTGAGAGTACCATTGATCAGAGAGAGTAGGCCTGATAAACGCATAATAATGGCCACCATGAACTCCACCACTATGAACAAGTACACTGTAAAGCACGATGTCATGAGACCTTGATGATCTCCAAAAGCCTGCTCAGACACCTATAATACTCACCTGTGCAAAGAATAGAGATTGCGTATATTCCTATCTGCTTGGGGAGATAAATACTTCCCATTTTCCCTGTCAAGATCAAGCTGCAAAGGGAACTCATACCTGTCGTTTATCTGCATGACATAAGCATGTAAAGCAATTTGAACCAACTTATAAAAGCATACATCTCTATCAAGAAAAATAAAGTAAATACCTTGACCATTGTATCACGAGCAAAATCATATTCAAAACGCTTCAACTGTAGTTGTAACACAGGAGGAAAATCAATAAACAAAACTCCTTTCCGGGCATCCTGTGGCACCATATAATAACATTAGCATGAAATCTAATATATAAAGTTTACACATGCAAACCTACCTGTAACCCATACTGCTCTGCATGATATTTGTTATCTCCCTCAAGCTTTTCCACTTCTACATACTTGTCAAATGATGCATAAACATCCTTACAACCCTTCACATCTAATTGCAGATCTACAACACAAAGGGCCAACACTGTCATCAGAATGATGATACCAACCCATAGAAACATAGGGAGCCAGGTTCATGCACTGGTCAAAATGCAAAATTAACTGAATGACCCTGTATAGGCACATCTACTTACTCGACGTTATAGAGACACATTAAAATCTGCCCCTTACAACAACAAAGACCCATATAGCAAAAGATTATATTTGTGAAGAGCCGAAGAAAAGTTGGTCTGCAATGTTGCTAAAAGCTAGAAAATTCTCAGATCCAATAACAAGATTTCAAAATTAGCAGAAAAATAAGGAAAAGAAAAATGAATGCATATCATGTAAAGAATGTCCTTTGAATCATAAACTGGATTAAGATTTTGCCAGATAAAGATACTCGAAAACCAGCTAAAAACTCAATTATAAAGACATATTATCAAAAACCAGGTTATGAAACACCTATTCTGCTCCATAATGTCTGTTGATAGACGGAAAATTCACATGGAATCTCCTAATAACTGATTATATTCATACATTATGTTTTCTTTACAGTAGCTAATGCTTCTGCCTAACATGATGGAAAGAAGAACAATAAATAATGCTATTGCAATCCTCAGTAAACTATCTTACCATAAAATGACTCTTTATGAGTTGATTTGTAGTCAACGTTGATGCATTCAATATAGTTCATATGATGTCCTTCAAAGAGCTGCTGAATTGTACCTTCGACAAGAGTACCCTGAAGCATAAAGCTATAGTCATTTAATGCAGCCAGACTGCAAAGAACATTGCTGATGACAGTAAGTGGCCAGAAAACAATACCTTCATTTTATCCTCTAGTTTCTCGCTGAGCACACGGTTCAACTCTTGAACATCATGCTGCATAAAGGAGTCGTAAGTATCCCAACCAAATGACCTCGTCAGATCCTTAGTCGCAACACTGCTGTCACCATATTGGATCTTGTAGAACAAACTCTGCAAAGCAAGGGGTATGCTGTTGCAAGGAGAATCATTTTCAGTGGTGGGCATGTGGTACACAGCCTGTTGAACAGAAATGTCATTCATGCATGTACCATGAATCTAAGTACGAAGGCAAAGATTAAAAAGCAGACTACCTTTCGAAAGAAGGGTATATGATATAATGTCTGCAGCAGTGAGTTCATGTAACAGGTTGCTCCTTGATTCTTCAAACCAACAAAACCAGTTTCTTTTTTTGAATCATAACCCCAGTTATCCATCATCTTTCGTACATTAACGTCTGCTTGCACAACGAGTGTGTCATTTAACAAATAACCCTTCGTTGGATCATATGCTTCATGCAGGGGCATAAAAGACGTAAATCCCCAATCGCTCTCTCTTGTATTGAACTGGTGACATGTATCTGTAAAAGATCCATGGTGAATACATATGTACAAAATCCAGAAAAAATATGCTAATTTCTAGAAGGTGAAAGGAAGGCAAAATCTCATAATGAAGGCCACTGTTAATTCATCAATGCACAATTTTCCAGTTGCAGGTGCTTCTACATTATAGCTAAAACCTGTGGGAGTCGATGTCCGGTACAAGAAATCAATCCTGCCGCTGCTTTCTGTTGGGTCATCAATGTAGCAGGAACTGAATATTATTTTTTTGTGCTGTATATATCATGGTTCAAAAGTATGACTAAATTTGGTTCATATAAATCAACAGCCCAATCATTGACAGTCTAGCTAAACCAATATTGTTAACTCACTTTGTACATGTTAAATTTCCAATTATGCATGGTGTGATCAACTACTGGCAACTTCATAAGCAAATACAGCAACAGTTGGATGGTCATAATTGGTATCTGAATGTAGGCAATATCTTATAATCTACAATGATCAATTTATTCAAGCACTCTATCTCGCTCTGTTAATTAAGTCTTACATCAAAATTACAACTGTAATACCTTTCTTTGCACTGTATCTTTCATCTACTTGGTTTAAGACGGTTAAATTAAACTGTGCAAATCTCGTCCAACCATATGGAAGGGTCTGAGCATCTGCAACATCTAAATACAGTGACAAATAGTCCACATTGTTCCCTTTTGGAAATATTAAAATGCGCCTGCAAGAGAAACAAGAAAATATGATGGCTTGGACTTGATTGACTAATAGAGAGCCGCGGTATATTACCATTTATAACCCCCAATAATAAATACATCAGAATAACACTTTCTAAGGTTGATCCTTGAAAAATTCTCAATTCTCCAAGTGTAGCTTCCAATCAAGGGATCCTCCACTGGTTTACTATCTTGAGAAACAGTAGGCCCCGCATTTTGACCTGAATATGAGATGGGCAATGTGAGATGCAATACTGTACGCCAAGATCTATGCAAATAAACAAGAAAGCACCTTCGGTTGCTTCTGGAGTGGAGTTTTCATTTCCTTCCGGAGGTACTGTCATTATATCCGCGTCCTTCCAATCAAACCACAAGGTTAGCAATTAAACCAGCTACGACATAACAACGAACATAACAATATTGGAACAAAAGTTTCATATGATCCAAGCTGTAGTCGAGGCTGAATTGCATCACATTGCATAAAATCGGGCAAAAGAAATCGCAAAAGATGGAATTTAAAGAAAAAAACACAAACCTAATTGGAATAAGATGGAACAAAAACCCTAATACTGACCTCAGGCGGCATAGCTACAACCGTCATGTTCCGGCGAGAAAGATGGGTGCAAGGGAGGGCAGAATTAGGAAGAAGGGGCGATGTTTGGAAGGGGTTGGGACGCTAAGGCAGGCGATCACGACGTATGTGGGGTGATGATGGAATAGAAGAGCCCTGCCACACCGTAGAATGCAGCGGCATATTCCGCGGTAGAAGTGAGCTTTTACACAAACAGCACAGCAGATTTTAGAGAGAGAGTGCTGGAAAGAGAATACCTCGGCAATACGTGATCTCACTCGGATCCTCCACGTGTCCTCTCGCGCCCTTTCACGTGCGCATGAATTTTTTTTTTTGACGTAATAAACAGCTCTCCCTTTTCTTCGACATTCAGGGGACCCTCGCAGATTTTGCACCAACCAGCAAAAATGCCGCCCTTTATCTTTACTAATCGGATTTTTGAGAAAAACACCGCAAAAAACTCGCCCCTAGGTGGGCAGGTCCTTTCAAGATTTTAGAGCCCTAATTTGTCCAGATGTTACACTAATTTTATAAAATTTTGACCGAAAATTTGTCTGCATCTACTTTATCCAATCGGATATTTCTAACTTTAATCGAAAATTCTGGGGAGGAACCCCCCTAATTTTGACCCTTGGACCCTCGTATATCAGTTTTAGGATCTTGTGATAATGGTGTGGCGTAAAAGTTCTATCTTTTTCCTCATACAGTGCAATAGCAGAGAATATAGTAAGCGAAAATATGAGTAGTGCGTCGTTGTCATGCCTTCTGATGTTGTCATGTGGCACGCCAATCCATTGCAGAATGATAATCCAGACTATAGTTGTTGCTTGGAAGATATAATAGCAACATTTTGGTAATTGGGTCATGATTTGTCACGCGATAAATTGCAAGTTTCCTAACTAAGAGAATGGCCAGTGATCTACCTCCCACACCGTAAATTCTTTGGATTCTCAATCCACTAGTATTAGCCTCCTTGATAGCTAGTCAGGAAGCCTTGTTTTTTCTTGGTTCTATCACAGAATCGAATGGATTGAGAATTATCTCTACAAGACAGTTCTTGCAGGTATAAGCGGACTATAAATTGATTTCTTTCTGATCCTAAACGCACCCAGTGTATTTAGAAAGGGCGGAGGATTCCCGAAATTTTACGTAAGAAGAGCCAATCAATTGGGTCGCTTCAATGAGATCCACAAGCAATTTATGCTACCTAAAACACACCTTGGATGCATCCACATGCAGAATCAATTACCTCCAGGTGGTTGGGCATGTGTGATCTGTGCCTGGGCTAGATCTGCAATTATGATCTATGCAAAAAGCTCGATCTAATTTTGGATTTCTTTATTGGTTTGTTTAAACAAACCCTTAATAGTATCCTCTGCTACATTCATCCCGCCGTTTTTGTTTTAGGCAAGTCCCTCATCTCAAAATAGTCCGGTAGTCAAATGATTTGTAAGTTATATATAGTGTTTTTGGGGAGGAAATTCTTGGCGGATATCGCGAGATAATTTTAACATGTGTAATCATGGGATGTTATAAAACCAAAGTATAATCTATGTGTTTTTGACAAGAAATTAGGGAAAATAATTTCCAAGCTTATATATACATTAGGGAATATCCCGATATATGGCCAAGGATTTGCACCACAAAATTTGTCACTTCCAAGGAACTGTGGGATCTTTTATTGCTTCACTTTGGATAGGCTTATCTAAAGAAGAAGAATCAGGAATTTGAGTATGAGGTAACAGAAAGAATGACGAGGAGGATTCATGTGTATATCTCAAGCAAAAGAAGTTGATCTCATAATAAAAGCTAGATTGGGCTGCAAGAGAATTCGTGGTATATCATGAAGTTTGATTAAATAGGTCCAAAGACAAACAATGTGATAAAGATGATGCTTGTCAAATGTTTCAAATGTCAGATCATCTTGTGGATAAAAGATCAAGATCCATTTGCAGATAACATTGATGGCAGGTAATTCTGAAATGGAAATATTGTCTCATGATAGTTTTTTAGAATGGAAGGTGAATGTGATCAAGTTTTTCAAGATAATGATGCATGGCAAGTTGTGACCAGCCCATATAGCCTTGATCCTAGAGGAGATGATGTTTTACACTATTTACTCCCTGCTATTGATCCAGAAGTGCATCCCTGTATATTAGGCAATATATACAATTCAAGTTTGAGTTTGATTTGCAGAACAAATGTCAAGCAGCAGCAGAGGGTGGAAAGTTTAAAGTACCTGCAGATTGTCTTGAGTTATCTCAAGTTGATGCCATTTTGTGTGAGGTTGCAAATGCAAAGGATAAAATGCTTGGAGATGGTGGGGGTCAGTTTGAAGAAAAAGCAAGAGATAGATCTGCTTATTCACTTGAAAGAATGGAAAGAAGTTTATGCTGCAGCCATTTCTGATATCTAGGAAGCTGACATAAAAAAAAGCGGCTAAAAAGCGAGCGAGAAGATAGTCATAGAGGCAAAGAGAAAGTAGAAACTTAAGAGGGATACTATGTCACGATAAAGTTGTGCCCGGTGGGGAAGGAAAATCTAGCGGTGGAACTTTCCATGAAACCCCATACGAGATACCGCATAAAAATGATATCTGCACAGTCAACCCGCAATTTATGCCTAAATATCCAAAGGGATTCCGATCGATGGTGGCCAATATAAAATTTCGAGGTTTGCAAAGGGAAAGGAACAAGAAAGATTGCTAAAAAAACCTAACTATTTACCAGAAAAAGTCATGTTTTTACCATGTTCACCATGTATTTACCATGTATAAGATGCAAAATCATTGCCTAAATGCCACTTACACTTATTCTATGGTTAGAAAAACCCTATATTTAAAATATCTAGCGTGTGAGAATACCTCCAGACACAAATATTATATAACATACAAACTTGGCAACAAAAAGATAAACCAAAATAAAAAACTTACAAAACTATGCCCTCAAGCATTTGACATTTAGGTCTTGACTCTCACTTTTCAAGTGAATATGCACAAGAACTAATATCCTATGACTTATATGTGATGTGCATCTAATTATGCCTCAAATTAATACCAAAAAACACTTTTTCACACGTTTGCACGAATACAAGTTGACACCTTAAAGCAATTTTAGAGTGTCCACGTTGCCGCCAGATAGACATTTTTACTAGGTGGAAAGAGGAGAGCATGGTGAAGAGCCTTCAGTGATGGCGCCTAGGGTTTCGATAGTTCAACGCTGCCACGTAACTTTTGATTCCCATGTCGGCTTTGAGAGAGATTTTGAGCTTCGTTGGAAAGCTATGCGCGTGCTCTTTGTTGATATCACGGTTGTATGATGGTTAAATTTTTGGCAGCAAAAATCGTCCCGACAGCTCCAGTCCTTTATTGGCGGTGTTAGGAGGTTTTGGTTACAATCTTCTTACGCCATAACTCACGCATTTGGTGGCGATTTTAGGCGTACTTAGGTTCCTTGGAAAGCTGGTAAGAGTCTACTTTTATTTAAATTTATCAAAATTACTCTTTTTGTGGAGGCTGACATTGACTCGACCCTTTTAGTAAGAATGTGAAAGCAACTTCGTAGTCCTTCCAAAGCTCCTCGATAACCTATTAGACTCTGGGGAAAATGAGTGGAAAAGGAATATGCTCTAGATTCTCCAAAGATTAGTGTTGAGATGCCACCCACAAAGCGTGAAGGTGCCCTTCTTCGTAGAGTTTGGTATCATCGATTGGCGGTTGGATGCGAGGAGAGCGGGGCTTCTAGCGCATCTCAATGGGTTGGCATTTGCCTCGTATCCTGTTTCTTCAATAGCATATGTACCTAGTTCAAGCGGGGTGGCGGCTTTTGCTCTCTCTTCTTCTTAGCTTGTTATTCGATCGACCCTATGTCTCATGATTCTAAATGTGGTACATACGGAAAGTTGGTACTTCGGGAACCTCAAACACATGTTGGAAGTTCTTAGAGCAAATGAAGTTAGTAAGATCCTGAGGAAGAATGTGATTATAATGTTGCATCCCCAACTTTTATGATGATGCGTCATGGAAGGGGCCATACGGACAAGAACATCTTACACCGTTGGAGTCCTCAAGGAGGAGTTCCCCTCTCCCCTCGAACAAGCACGGGATACCTTTCTTCAACTGGCATGTCTCAGCCTCTACACCTTGGAATGGCCGATATGATGGCAAAGGGTTACAGTGTCAAGCTTTTCTCGATGGCTATGCAAAGGGTGTGATCTCCTTTGACCATCTCACTTCATGTCTCATTTATTGCCACCATGGTGGGCATGATAATAAGGCTTGAAGTTGCATCCTATCTTGGCCGGTTAGTCCAAGGACTCCATGGATATTTTATTACCACCGGTACATTTTTTATGAGGGTTAGAGGTGCATGTCAATAACTGGCTTTAGTGCCAGAGTAGTCCGGCTCGATCATAGGAATACCAGATCATCGTATGGAGCAATTAGTTGCATTAGTTGCTAGTTTAGGCGATTACGCATGGACATTGATTGTCGTGGGGTATGCCTCACTAAAACATCCTTGCTCTTCATCAACCTGAAAGTGGAAGCTAATGGACACAACACCTCTACATCCTGACTCCTCAACACTTGCGATCACGTGATTCTGCTCCTCCTAGCATATGGTAGCTTTTCTCCATGATGGGCTAATTTGTTGAAGATAATAACGTACATCACGGGCGGGGATACATCTTCAAACTCTCCTAATCTGGCCCGGTGATCATCCGGTTGGCGATAGTTACGGTTCAATCACGAGTTGGGCTCTTAAGCGAGCCTTATCTCCTTTACTTCTGATATGGAGTAAGCGCATGGTGTCTGGGCTAAGAGTGTTCTACTTGGCTTTTCTAAGGTTAATACTCAGAACAATGATTTATGCTTATGGTGCCTTGAATTTGTGCAATTTGGCGTTGATAATGGCTCTCCATCTTCTTAACCATGAATGGTTTTCTTTTCCCTGTTTTGGCTCGTCTTTTGATTTTTTCTCTCCTCGCCCGCCCATTGTGATGTTCGAGGAAATATGCAGTATAAATACATACATTTCGAGTCGAGTCGCATACAAGTCTATCTTCATAGCCTTGTATACCATGGAATTAGTGGTATGAGTGGATAGCTAAGTTATTTATGTAGCAACCCAGCCTTAGGTTAAGACCATTTAGCACATGGCCTTAACCTGTGGGCCTGCATACATGGGACCCTATCCTATTAGAGCCACGTGGCATAGCATTATGAACCCTAACCTATAGAGGCCTAAACCTAATCCTAAGGCCTCTTTTAGGCTCCAATGATGCAATGAACCTTCTCCACACTCGAAAACTCGTTTGAAGCGGATTCTTTGTGTATAGCCTAGCACAACAACCCCGGAGCATTGTGCACATCCTTGAGTGAGAGTTACTTCGATATCTCAAAGACCATGGAGCGGGATTAGGAGGAGTTCTTGAGGGGCCGAGATATTTGGGTAGAGTTTCCTTTAGATCATGGAAGTTAGAACTCGGATAGGTTAGCCGTGTCTCTAATTAAGGTCTTCCCTGGGCACCTCGGTATAGATCTTGAACCCTAATCAATGAGACTAACATGTAAGTTAGATGTATATGTTAGATTTAGATGTTCTTCTTATTATGGTCATGTTATGTGGATGTGTGATATTGGTTGATCATGTTTGCTCCTCTTGTATTGGGAAGGGGTAGAGACCGACCATTACTTAGTAATGCTCATAGTTTGAACCCTTTAGCTCCTATTATTATCGGCCTATGCATAAGAACCCATCCCGAGGCTATAGGAGTATTGTATGACTCAACACTACATAAGCAGGAGCTAGAAGCAGACGAAGGAGGGTCCACAGTAAAGCGTGGCCTCTTGGGGACCCTGGTAGACTAGACTTATGGCGGTCACCCGGGTCCGTCCTCACAGGGCAATGGTGTCGCCACCTCTTAAGAGGCTGCGAGGTGTGGCGCTGGCTCTTGTTGTTTTGGGGAGTTAAGTAGATGAAGAATGGAGTGTCTTTGCCCGCGATTCTCTAGCAGCCACTGGAACCCTCTAGACCCTCGGGGAAGGGGAGATGGAACCCTTCTGCCTCGTGAGACGGGGAGATCTGGAAGCGGAGTAGTCTCGATGGGTGATGCCATGGTTGCATATCACGGAAGGCGAGTCATGCGAGAACCCGATCTAGCCCATCGCAAAGTATGCAGGAGAGGATGGAGTGGTCAACCTAGCCATTGTCTCGAGTTAGCCCTGCCATTGTAATGACTCGGTGCTCATCTTGAGGCTAGCATGATCTACACTCCCCGCGTGTAGATCCTTGGGTAGAAGCTCTCATGTTTTGCTTGGCATGTTTATCTCTATTGTATATATGGATGTATGGATGTACTACCCTTCCGAGGTAGTTAGATGTATTATTACTGGATTACGGCGTTGTTTATGCTTCATTTGTGATAGGAGGCCCATAGAAGAGTAGCGCAGATGCCTTTACTCCAATACCTTCACATAGAGTTACGGAATAGCAGGATAGGTGGAGAACCCATCTTGGTTGAACCCGGATGGGGGATTTCCCTATGGAGTGTCTGGTGAGTATATGTTGTAAGGAGGCGTCACAATGGTATCGAGCCATGTTCTTGGATTGACAGAATTTAGCACCCTCCATATCTAGCTAAAGTAGTCCTAGGCCTAATAGGATGTGGGATGAAAATTCCACCATTGAACCTCGAAAATAGGGAAATTTTTTCTCCTAGGGAATTAGGTTCATAAAGTTAGATCAAGTTGTTAGATGTAGGAAAAAGAATAAGTTAGATTAATATTCTGTAGTAAGGTGGAGTGGAAATTATGCATGGGCATCAAATTTCACTCAAAATGGAATCGAAGAATCATCCCAATCCCAGAGACCGAGGTGAAAAATAAAACAAATCCATGGTGGCGGAAATTTGAATTTTCACGTTATATCCTGGCCGATGTATTAATCCAATAAGTATGTATATTGGGGTAATTAATAGGGGGGCTAATTAATACGGGCTATTAATAGTAGTAGGAATATTCCTAGAGCATCTTTCTTTTTTAATGCCATTTTGCCACCCCATTTCCCTATCTTTCCATAAACCTCTCTTCTTTGATCTTAACTTAACCTAATCAGTTCCTTAACCACTTAAGATATAGCGCATACAAATGCACAGCGGGGAAGTATAGTGCAGTAGCACACCCTCGATGGCCTTGGCCCGAGTCAGGAAAGAAGATCTCGAACATCCCAAGCCGAAAAGGAGGAGGAATTAAGTCTGGTTAATGATTGAGACCTTTAAGCCTCCGAGAGTCGAAGGGGCGATTCCTTGAGGAGGAGCCGGGCCGGATAAAGGAGGCGAATCCTTTGTCCGATTGGCCGAGTGAAAGAAAGAGGAAGCGGCCTGACCGAGGGGCGACCCGAGGGGCGGCCCGGCTTAGCGGCAAAACAGGAAGCGGCCCAGCCGGGAACAGCCGATACTTGGCGAGGCCCGGCGGCCGGGGAGGGAGAGTTGGCACCTCCGGGAAGAAGAAGGTCAAGGAGAAAATGGTAGAATGGTGGGAGGATAGAAGAGCCGAGGAAGGGAAGAAGGCGGAGAGGGGAGAAAGGAGAGCCCGGGGGAGGGAGGGAGAAGCGGTCAAAAGGGACGAGGCCCGACCAAGGGTACAGTCCATATCCAAGAACCTGCGTCCCGAGGCTACAGAGCGAGGAGGAGGAAGGAGGCGGGAGGGAGGAAGGAGAGCCCAAGCAAGGCAGGAACCCTCCAACCCCAATGCAGCCCACCCGCACCTAAGTGGCCCAAGCCACCCCTAAGGTAGGCTGAGAATTCATGTTGAAGCGGGGATGGAAGTGAATTCCGTCCAAAGAAAGTATATCATGGAAGTAACCTCCACCGGATGGAAAGTACAATGATTGAGTATTGCCAAAAGCCCGAGAGCAGTACAAAGAAATGCGATTTAAAGGTGAGAGCCAGAACCCGATAGAAGCCACCTTCACCGCAGTAGAACCAGAAGAAAAGTCTACCCGCAGGCCAAACTCAAGCATGCAGGTGTGTTGGGGATATTGGGCACTTTTCGGCGGAGTGCACTGAAATCCTCATCGGGAAAGCCATTCGAGCAGCTCCTCAGAAAAATAATGGGACTTTGTTGGGACCAACTCGAGTCGCACCCACGATGGTCAGAAACTCTGCAGAGGCGTACGGCCCAGGAGCTTGTCAACTCTTAGAGAAGGGCAATCTGCGCCAATCCATATGGTGTGGTGATGCCCCAAGGACCTCCATCTTGCAGGAGAATCAGGAAGGAGAAATACAGGAAGCTTCAAATTTGCGTACATAAATTAAGAACATCCCTAATATTAATATAGTTATATGCATGGGGGTTTGTTATGCCCCTAAATTGCACAATATTCATACATACCCCATCGACTCCTTGGATCACAGCCCGTCGGATTTAAGAAGGCAATGGTCAGGATGATGATAGGCCATGGGGAGTTGTATGTATGCATCATGTGTTAGTGTATGGGGCATAGGCCATAGTTCGCGAACCGTTGGATGAAAACATTGAAGAAGTAAATCTTGGTTGGTTACGGCGGGGGATGTATGGGGTGTTTGGCGAGGGGACCCAAAGAGGGTTTATTGGCCCGTTGAGGTGGATGTCAATTTTAAGGGCTTTTCATCTCGATCGTTGAAGATGAAGTTGAGTTAGGGACAAAGAGCGAGGAGTAGAAAGTTTAAGTGAACTAGCGTGCATTGTTCCTCCTGGAGTGCCACAGTACTCTGTGTTCTAGGTGTGATCTCGGAGTTTTAGTTATAATTGGTGGGAAGCGAGGCAGTGTTAAAATGTGGATATTACTTGCGTGGGTGGAAGAGATAGAGAGGTAAGCAAAGGTTGTAGCTTCTTAAATGGGTGTGTGTTTTAGTGTTCCAAAAGGTTTTGTTGGGCTCTTTTTGTGACAGCACTCTGTTGTGGTGATTGAAGGTCTTACGCATTTGGCGATTGAAGGTTTACAACGACTTGAATTGAAGTTTGTTAGATTCAGGATAGAAATTAGCAGTAGCATGGCATGAAATATAGACTAGTGGGGTAGATGACATTGTAGGAAGCTTGAAGAGTTAGTTAAATTGTGAATGCTAAAGAGAAAAGCTGTTGGTAAGATTGCATTGAAATTGTGGACATCACGGTGATGATCAACAAAAATTCAATTAAGGAGTATTGAGATGATGTACTTGCAGATTGAGAAGGATTATATGAGAGTTTATCACAGTTACAAAGGGTAATGATCTTCAAGCACATGCTATCTTCTAATTGAGTGCATAGTGTTTTCACAGGAAGAATTAGTGTAGGCTGAGATGTGTTGGATATAATAAGGTGGCATATACTATGATGCCAAAAAATATGTTGAGATGGCATTTGTATCACATTTCATAAGAAATGGGAAAAAAAGAGAATTGTCTTGAGGAAGTGAATCTGGTGTGTTTGTAGTACTTCATACAGTGCTGATTGATGTCGAAAACTGTGTGGATTTACAGTTTCTTTCATATAGTTGTCAAGTTACTTGCCACATTTAATATTCCTGCATTATATTTGGAAGTAGTGAAAGTTTGAAACTTAATTATAGAATTGATCTAGTTACAGTTCGAAGGATTATGTGAGAGTTTATCACGATTACAAAGGAGTAATGATCTTCAAAGTTCTCTGTTTAATAACTGTATATTTAGATGATGAAAGTTTAAACTTAGTTATAAAATTGTGAGGGCTTAAATTTAAGGGGATTATTATATATATTAGGCGGTTTGTTTGATGTTGGTGTTGCTTTGTATGTGTGCGAGAGAGTCTGGATTCGAGAATAAGGTTTAGTAAGGTAATTGGAAGTGTAGCGTCGTTGAAGGGTTATCACAGAGTGAGTTTCTTTGGTGTGTTAAAGCATTCTAGGATTTAGACAGCGTGAGTAGTAGGTTGGATATCTATTTGTAGTAGAGTGGTAGGTTGTAGCTTCTTAAATGAGTGTGTGTTTTGAGTGTTCAGGGTTTTGTTGGGCTCTTTTGTTGATAAGCTGGCATGAAGTATAGACTAGTGGGGTAGATGACATTGCGAGGAAGCTTGAAAAGTTAGTTAAATTTGTGAATCTTCATGAAATTGTGGACATGCGGTGATAATCAACAAAATTCAATTAAGGGTATTGAGGATGATCTACTTACCACTGGGTCGAAGGATTATATGAGGAACATGCGGTCCTACGAAGAATGTGATCTTCAAGCACATGCTATATATTCTAATTGGTATAGTGTTTTCTTGGGAAGAAGAATTAGTGTAGAGATGTGTTGTTGGATATATGGAATTTTAAGCATGTCACTATGATGCTCAAAAAAAATATGTTAGGTACTCATTACATCACATTTTTCATTAGAAAGGGAAAAAGAGGAATTATCTGAAGTAGATCTGAATTGTGTTTGTAGAAAAGTACTTCCTTAAAGTCGGTTAATTGGTCATTAAAACTTCCCATATTAGTTCACAGTTCTTTCCTTATGGTTGTCAAAGTTGTCTACATTTAATATTTTTACATTATATATTTAGGTAGTGAAAGTTTGAAACTTAATTATAGAATTGATCTATATGATTGAAGGATTATATCGAGTTTATCACAGTTACAAAGACAATGATCTTCAAGTTCTCTGTTCCCAACATCTTGCACTGTATATTTGGAAGTTTATATATTGACGGTTGTTTTGATATTTAGTGTTGCTTTGTATGTGTAGGAGTCACAGTTCGAGAATAGGTTTAGTAATTAGTCTTTGGGCGTGGCATGGAGTGGAAGGTGGCTGTTATTTACATTGGTTAGTAAAGGTCATATTTTTGGATTGTCATGAGGAAAGGTTGTCTGGTGGGATTTCTTTGGTGTGTTAAACATTCTAGGATTTAGGTGGCAATTGTAGTAGGTTGGATATTTGTGTCTGTATCGTGTTTTGGAAAATTTGGAGTGTGAGTTGTAATGCCAAGCTCACAGAGTCTGAATTGATTCAAGTTATATATACTTTAACATTGATGTTAGAAAGATTGGTAGTAGTATAGGTGGAGATGGTATGCAGAATTTGACTACGATACGCTTCGGTGTAAACCCGATGGGCAATGTGTCCATTTTAAAAGCTACAAATCCTTGCGAGTTAGGTATCGAGGCAGCCAGAATCCTACTTGGGAGTAGTCGGCTTTCTCATTTGGCGAGTTAGAGAATGCCTCGAAACACTAACAATCAAAAAGAAATCACAGACCTTCTTTTAGGCTACTTACAGAGTTGAGAATTTCTCGACTACTTAAAGGTGAAATAGAAAGTGTACATTTTGGATTGTTGTTTGGTTGAAAAAGGATTCTTGACTTAAAGTCAAGAATGCACAAAAGGCTGTGACACAAGAATCTGAGAAAGGTGATCTTAGGTTCCTCTTGCATTCTTAGGAGTTACTATTTGATAGTGAACACTCTCCTTACGACATATCTTAGTGAACATTGTGAGGGAAGTAATACATTTCACGAGGAGACCAGAGTCGAACTTACTATCTGCAAGTTAGATATCAGTTGTTATTGAATATAGACTCACGCCTGTTTGAGACCTTGCTTTGCAAAAGCATGGGCCTTCTATCATTATGAGAGATCGAAATCTCAATGCACAGTTATAGTTTTGCTTAGCTGCCAGTGAGATCATGTAAGATTTTGGTATAAAACTAGTTTCATTATGTGCAATGGTTCTTGTAGTAGATAAAGGAGCAAATCTCAATGCACAGTCATAGTTTATAGGCATGATAAGGATCATGTAGATTTTGGTATAAAACTAGCGGTTAGTATGTCGCGATGGTTCTTAGAAGTAGATAAAAGATGTAGAAGAGTGGGATTGAAAGATCAGAAAGTGTATGAGTGATGAATATATAGATCCCTTACGTTTGGAGACCTTGCTTTCTGAAAGATGGGCGTTCTATCATTGTAAAGACAAATCTCAATGCACAGGGTCATAGTTTTGTAGCTACTTGATGAGATCATGTAGATTTTGGTATAAAACTAGCAGTTCGTATGTGCAATGGTTCTTGGAAATAGATAAAATTATGCACTTCTTGAAATTGCCATTGTGACCCCTTAAATTCTGGGGACTATTTATATATTAGTAGTTTGTTTCTTCCATTGATGTTACTTTGTAGTAATGGGAGGGTTTGGAGGGTTCGTGAGTGGATTTGAGGGCTGATGCCGTGCATGGGAGGGTAGGCTGGGTGGTACATCATCTACATTTATGCAGTAAAAAGGTTATGGTATTTTTGGATTGTGATAAGTAAAGATTGTGTTGAAAAGGGTGAGATGCACGGTGTATTAGTATTACAGGATTTGGGTGGTAGTAGGTTGAATATTTTTGTGTATCGCGTGTTCGAAGGACTGGAGTACGAGGTTGCAATGCAAGGCCCTAGAAGTAGAATTGATCAAGTCGGACATACTACGCTGATGAAGCTTAGAAGATTGAAGCGAAATGAGTCTAAGCGGAGATGAAGTCGCGAGTTGTCGAGGGGAGAGGAGAGATGAGTTGAAGCGGAGAGTTAGTGGATTGCTCCGAAGATTGGGGGATTGGGTGGGAGGCATGCGAGAGGAGAGGTGTGAGTGGGTAGCGGATGCGAGATGTGGAAGTGCTCGAAGTGGTGATTGTAAAGCGAGCATGGCCCGGTTATACATTGTGGCCAGTATTATACTAAAGATGCAAGCTCGTCTATTCCATGCGCTGAAGTGAATTCATGTGGAACGGATTTTGTATTGCATTGTCGCATTGCATTATTACTGGTGAGAGTCAAACCTACATTTACCCAATCAGCGGTGGCGTATCTTACAAAGCTACGAATTGCGGATTCGTTGGCGGATGTTTATGAGAGCGGGGATTGATTGTGAAGAATTGTGCATTAAACCATCTGTTTGCCTTCCTTTGGGCAATTGTTGCGGTGGAAGTTTGTCGCGATTAAGGGATGCACCATCCTCGGTTGCTTTGATGGGTAGGGGCGCTTCATAAAATACATCCCTACGTCAAAACACTGGCGATAGCCATTACATTAGTATATTCGCGGCAATAGTGAGGAAAGCGGGCTGACGGAAGGGAAGTTATTACCCGTTGCATAGGTAGCCTTGAATAGCGGCGACTCTAGAAACATTAATCGCTACTTGTCATATATGATAAAAGCGAGTAAACCGTCGGTTGGAGTAGGTATTCTTGACATTGAATGGAGCCCGATTCGCGAGAGTGATGAAGTTCTTTGTGATAGTGCATGCACAAATACTTCGGTCGCAATTGAAATCAAGAATAAGCGGTTTTGAAAGCTACCAAGATCCAGCGACCGGTTTATGAATATCTTTGGATGCGGCAATATGAACTGCTGTAATGCAGCTTATATTTCTAGGCTGGGGCCAGCGATGACCAATGTCGCGGAGTGGATTGGTATAGAGTCCGCGTTGCTTCATGAGTCTTGAGTTTCTTGATTAAATTGACTTGTGAATACCTTGTGGATATGTATTCAAGATTCGAAGAAAGGCTGAATTTCTTGGCAACTAATGGATATGAGAGGTGAAGTCTATGGTTGGCTTAGCGATTCAAATCATTGAGGAGGATGATGACTTTATTGAGAACCGAAGTGGGCGATATGTAGGCGGTGCGCTCAACCGTCTTTTATTGGTTCCTGGCCGGTGGTGCTCGGTCAGTTATTGGATCGTTAGCTCTTGCAAGAGTGAAGGGCCTCTAGCACATTTATTACAATGGCTACGAATCCGGATTAGCGAGAGAGATCAAAGGCGGTCATTGCTTGGCGTTAGGCAAAGCTGCTGCCGGATGTCTTTAATTATTGTTGTCGGGTCATTCCGTATCATTTCAATCTTTGAAGAATTTCTTGCGTTCTTATGTTGAGGGTCAGCACAGCATTATACTGAGTCCATAATAAATTCAGAATATATGCATGGCCATGTGTACTTAAAGCGGAACATGAGATTCCATTTTGAGGTCATTGACTTGCTAATATCGTTGAGATTCGAGGAAAATGATGGGGTGCTTGCTCGATAGATGCGAAAATATATATGGTGCACAATCCTCACGAACGATGCTCTAAGGATGGGGCATGCTGGTGGCATTATCACGAGGACTTGACTACAAGAACACGTTTGAAGGACTCGAAGGGTTATGTGTCGAAGAAGGAAAGTTGAAGATAGATATGCGTCATACTCACCTTTCCTGTTAAAAGCGGTTTGGATTGTCATGCTCGATGATGATATTTGTATTTCCTTATCTTCATGTATCTATCTGGTATATTTATAAAGGTTTTGACAAAGGTGGAGTATCCAGATTGTCGTGAGCGACAAATTGATGATGAGATACGTGGTGCCAAAGTGCAAGGTATCTATCGTCAAGCCCGAGGCGGGATAAGCGAATACTAAAGTTTCATGTCCGCGAAAAGTATCCACGGTGTTAAGTGTGCTTCACTTCATCGCCGACAAAGAGCGAGTAGATCATATAGAGGCCGCGGTAGCCGTTTAGCGATGCGTTATTCTTCAGGGGCCTCTTTGCTATAAAATTCACCGGAGCTAACTTTATCTTGCGGTACTATAGGCGATTACGGCTTTGTATCAAGAGATAGAGGCGTGCTATCGCGTTGGTGATCACCTTGAACTGGCTAGGCACGTGACTTCCTAGGAACATGGTTGGAAGAGTAACAAACCTTATTTGTAGAATAAGGTTAATTTGATGCCGCGATGAGGAAGAGCTATTCTGGCTGCGGCCGATTCTTTAGCGCATGCTCAGTAGTGTTGGGGAAGACTTAAAAGAAGTATAATGGGACTACCTATGATGCCTATCAGAAGTGGTAAGCTGATATGGGTTTGTGCATGATGGAGTCGAGCCGGTTGTGACAATGCAAGAAGCTGATGTTAGGCGTTGCAAAGCGATCCTGATTCGTTTCCTTTGCATTGCTTATCCTTGATGGCTCCGGCAAGTGAGTTGTGGTCAGAATTTCCATGATGAAAGTGATAAAGAACTTCCATGATATTTGAGCCAGGCACTTTGCTTGTGAAGCTGACAAGCTCTTTTGTGCATTAAGCGTGCTTGTGCAACATGGCTCTAGTGTTCTTAACGGCTTTGGGCTACTGAAATCCACGACCGGTCTACAGCTAGTGTTGCAAGAGTTGTCAAATTTTTCCTCACCATAGATCATTGATAGAGATGAGCGTGAATCGAGGACAAATATATATGATTATGTTGAGGCGGTGCATGAATTAGGGGATAAAAAGACACGTGTTTATTGATGGGAAAGCGCTAGTGCAATTGGAACTCCTACTCAATGCTATATGTTTGTTAATCAAAGGGTCCCGAGTTGATTGTTTTGCACCGTACAACAAGCTAGCGCATTGGCTGGCACATTGTTATACCAGGGAGGAGAAGCTGCGCCTCATTGTTTCAAATTCTATGGCGAGAATAGTTTCAGCGTACTCATTGTGAGGTACGTTTGAAGCGAGCTGGCGATTAGATACCATTTAATCATTTGGGATGAATTCGATGTAAATAGAGGTAGCGATTAGTCGACAGAGTGTGATTCTCTGAGGAATTGTGTAGAAAATGATGTTCCATTTGGAGAGAAAATGTTTTGTGGTTTGCCAGTGACTTTAAATGGAATGGCCCATAGTACCAGTCGCGAGGGAGGAAGTCTGTGATGGCTGCTTCTAATTAAAATCATCACGAGATTTGGAAACATTTATTATTCACAAGTTAGATGTATCGGTTAGAAATCTTTAACGCGGACCATAGTTAATAACATTAATTAGTAGATCCATAGGTGAAATTTGCAATCCGGATGTTGCTTGACATTTGATTTGTTTTCTAACAACATATATGGAAGAGGCGGGAATTCTTATACGTGGATATTGTTGTAGACCAACTTTGTGTGAAAGAAGAGCATTTTATCTCCATTAAGCGTGCGATGGATGGTTACTTGGTCTATTCTTGATCATTATGCCGGAATGCAGAAGAGATATTATTCTCGAGTTCATAAGTGAAAGTGAGGGATGAAATTCACACAAGCTCTTCTTTGAAAATGAGTTTCTTCATAGTTATGATCACCCGACTTTGCCCAAACACCACGATTTGTCTTAGTAGGAATATGTGTCGAAATTATGAGATTGTTGGATCGCGAGTAAAGGGGCTTTAATGTGAAGAATGTTAGGTTGGTATACGAGAATGCACAGCAGTTGTGGTATGAAGCCGTGGACATGAGGATCTGAGCTCATAAAATATACATCGCGATTTGTCGGTGATTTCTTTCACCCGGCTGTTAGTACCTGCCTTTTCTGATACATAGACATCGGTACGCATCTGAAATTTGGCATACTCAACGACATTCCACAGTTGTCTTGGCCTAACATTAGATAAAATAGTCTTGGATTTTGCGAGCGAATGTGTTTGCTCATGGAGCAATTGTACGGCATTGACAAGAATCTGAACTAGAGATCGTTGATCCTGAGAATGAGAATTGGCATCACATGCTGACTGAAATGTTGTTTTAAAGAATTGCTTGAATAGTTGGTAATTTTTTACATCATTATTTGTGATGGACTTTTTGATATAGCACAGTGTGTTACGAAAAAGTGTTCGTTGTGTTCGCGTGACGGTAATTCGTGGCTGACACATTCGTGTGTGCATGATGATGAGGTATCCGGATTGATGTCATCTCTTCTTGTGTATGTAAAGATTTTTATTTTGAGGAAATGTTGCGATCTGAATGATCTTTGAAAACATGGGAGGTGGGAGAAGAATTTGTCCATTGGTTCAATTAACTCTTACCAAGCAAATTGGACAATTAAAGTAAAAGTAATAATGGAAAGGACCTTTCACGAGAGTTTGAGCAGTGAACCGAGCGAGGGAAATTGTTTAATGTGGAGCTAAGAGACAAGGATATCTGAAATTTGAATTGATTGGATTCTGCTTCCCTTGCTTTATGAATATTTAGAGTCGTCTTAATATATGAGAGCGGAAATTCAAGCAACAATGTTTGTGAAGTGACAAATTCTCTGATAGACTTGAGTTGATGAAGGTAGGTTATAGGTTGATGCATAAATTGGGGTTATGTCATGAATAGAGGTAGTTGTTGAAGTTCTCTGTGGACATGTAGGTGCATTACATCTCTAAAGGAGTTGTTGACCTGAACAAGCGATATAACCGTAAACCATGACTATCGGATAGCAGCGATGCCATGATCAATAATTGAAGTTGCGATGATGGAATGCGGAAGTGAGAAACTCAATGGAAGCGGTTGCAAAAGTAAGATGAATTGCACAAGTACCTTGATGGGAGAAAGTGGTCTTTTGGTACATGAAAGTACTTTTCCGATTTGTTTATTATGGTATTGAATGGAATACATTGTCTTCTCCACGCTGCGAGATGTCATTAGGATTGTTTGCTCAGTCTACGTATTTAGAAGCATTGCGTAGGAAATATGATAAGCAAGATGTTTTCGCGTACCATCAGTCTCCTTGATGAAGGTATTTTATGAATACAACCGATGCGGATATTTTCTAACAAAGGAAACATATTCGGTGGAAAAAATGGGGAGATCTTGATGTGAATGAAGGAGAGAAGTTATGCATAAATGTTGTGTGACATCGATAGTAATATTGACTCGTGTTGAGCTAGATTCGAGGGTTCTACTAATACTATTGATTGAATTAAATTCTTTGATTAAAGCTGCTGATTAGATAGTGTCTTACTGGCAGTGTCTCTTTGTCAACAACAAATAAAACAATGATGGAATTAAATTCAAAACCTTGTTATTTCTTCGTCATTACATGGTATGGGTTCGTGACTTCCCTTTAAATATTGTAGCATGCTAATTCAATCCACACTAAAGGTATGAAGCGAGAGGACAGTGTACAGCGGCGCGAGAAAGGTACATTGCATGATCGTGCATTTGTATGGACATATTACAACTATACATTTGGGAGGGCTGGGCGGTAGGTTGTTGTCCATGAAAGGTATGTTGATTCCTTGCTTTTCGCTTGATTCGCTTATTCTAAAATTTGCTTCTTGTGAAGATTAGGTACTTCAATGTTAAGCGTGCATAGTTTATTGATCCAAACCGGTAATGTCGAGATGTGGATGCGGATGTGGATCTTTGAGAATAGCGTTTTATTCTTGACGATGATTTATCGATGAAGAAGAACCGGTATCAAAGAAAGCATTCCGTGTTCCTCTCACGAAAGCCTTCCAGCGAGGCACGAAATGCTGCTTTATATTATCTTTTGCTTTCAAGTATTATAAATCGAATTTTCCTCCTTCCTTTTTGCCTTAGATGCTAGAACAAGAGATGGGTGTGAAATCCTCCCAAAGGGATCAGCGTAGTAGTGTCGGACTGGTGATCCAGTGAGGGTTGCTTGAAACTAAAAAGCAAATTGTCACCAACCATGGTTGGAATGCTTTCAAAAGTGTTTAACTACGACTTGGTGATATCTTAAATTTAAATTGCATGAGATGAACTTCAATGGAATATGAAAGTTACGGAAGATCTGCCTGACTTTACATAGGCTAAAGCACCCGAAGTTAATTAGTGTTGTGAGGGAGCTTTTTATGTTTAGAGAAACAACATTTTTGTTTTCTTTGAATGTTTTCCTTATGTGATGATTCTTAGTTCACATTTGTTTTATGTTCTCAATGTATGATGGACTCTAGATAAATATATATTATTTGCCCTTTCCATGATTTGTAATATTGTAGTTGGATTGAATATAAGAACCTAAAAAATGTTACATGGACTGGCTATACCAAGCAGCATTGAATGTCAAGTTGTTTGTCATATGTATTCATGAAATCCCTTGTTAGTCATAATTCATTCAATAATTGATAAAATGAAGCTGCATTTATGGTTGAAGGGCTTTAAGCCCGAGAAAAGTTTATGGATTTATCTCTTGGCCCAATTAAATGTTATCGTGTTTAGGCTAATTATTGTTTTTCTATCTCACCAGTGTCGAGTTCTTCTGCCTCTATTTAGATTTCGATCATGCATTTATCGGCGTGATAAGAAGGAGCGATACCACGAAGTTGCCTCCAATGGAAAAGGAAGTTCTTTGAGGAAGTACTAGCTAGGCCAAATGTCGACTTACTTGCAAACTAGAGAGCCATCTTTAAGATATTGAGGTGGTTTTATTTCCAGCATATTATTGTGCTAAATGCCGCGAGGCTGGCAGTGTAAGGCATGAACATGAGTAGTTTACCTTTAAAAGAATACATGGTTAATATTCTAAGCTCAATTTCCTACCTTAAAGTGTGAGGGTATCCCTTTTTATAAACATATTTTATGATGTAAGTTTAAGTAATATCTATGTATGTTTTTGAAAAATTTTGCTCTATGGTTATTCTTGCTTGATCAATATTAAAATAATTTGACTTCAATGTGTTGAATTCCTTTGCTATTCTGTCCTATATTTCAACATTTGCAAGTTCAATTCCACAATAGTCAATATCATATACTGCAGAAGTAATGTTAAGGTTTACTTGGGTTTATGAAGTTAGCATTTCAATTGTTGTTATTATATGACTTCTAATTTGCACTCACTAAAGATAATCTATGATAGATCTTCCATATCTTTTTAAAGAATATTATTGTTTGCATAAAATGGATTCGATGAGCAGTATAATTGAGTCCCAAATAGCAAGTTCAATGCAAATATATATATGAACATATCTGAAGAATAAATAGCTCAAACAATGGTAGTCGAGAATACTATGGACCTTGACCTGGCAGTCGCAATGGTGAAAGGATGACGGGGGATATATTATACCCCCCATCCAATACCCCATGCATACATACCCATGGATTGCCTTAAATCGAGAATGGTTAAAAGAAAATGAGCAGCTCAGGAACTTGATCGTCATGGGAGTATTATAAAAGGTCATGGACTGACCCGGCCAAAGGGAATGCAGCGACATCTTTACATGTCGTTGGATAGAAGAGGCGGGGAGTGAATCCTAACCATCCATTATGGGCAAAAGGTCCAAGGAAGATGTAAAATTGAGGCCTTAGTCGTACTATGAAAATCAATGGGAGTTCGAGGCTTTGAATATTCATTGTCAGTTAGGGTTTAGTTAAATTGAAATCGAGGAGAGAAATATTCCTTGCTTCAATGAAATGTAATAAAAATCTAATTGTGAAATTGTGCCTATGGCAAATACGGAGGAATGTTGTAATTATTATGGCATTTCTCATCACAGTAAAACCTACATTTCACATCGGAGGCCCTAGAACAAACCTAGTTATTAGGGTGAGAGGACATTTCATTTAGAGCAGATGCAATAAAACTAATTATGAAAAGGTTTCATCGATTCATATATAACATCTAGTTAGTCGTTAGCCAAGTCGTAAAGGAATATTAGGGAATTTACATTAAATTAGCATCTTCAGACATGTGTGTATTTATGCGAGTCAGCGACATGGATTTCGGTCCATTGGGTTCATATATGAAAAATGTAGGATGTCGTTTTCTTGTTTTGCTCATCGCAGAGCTCGGGGAAGAAGCTATATAATGACCTTTATTATCACAAGATATCCATTCTTTGCCTCTTGGTCTCAAAGCGGTCGCGTTCTATCACTCTGGGAGAAAATTTAAGGAATTTAAAAAGCGATGAAGATATCTGGGCAAATTATTAAAACAAAATAAATTTTGAGAGGAACCATAGTAGAAAAACATTCTCTCCTAAATTTAAATTAGGTATTTCATGTGTTTCTTATGCTTTCTAATAGTGATATATGCTCGATTCAATTATGGAAACTATCATAATAATGTGGTAGTAAATTAAATAATGACCCATAGACATGTGAATCGCGAGGGATATGCCCATAGTAGCAATCTTGCTATCATTTCTTTGTATGCCAATGAATTAGGTAGAAATAGTCAATCATCGTCACGCAACTACGAGTGGTTCCTTCCATTCCAATCCATAATTTTTCCCCACGTTTATGGTCATAATCTTTTAGAATTAGGTGTTCCAGACAAAAACATAATTAGATCTCTGTTTTATAAATATTAACCTCCTAAGATATCTTTGAGGAGTCTATAAAAATAATTTTCACTATTTAGACATAAGAAGTATTATCGTTCCCCTAGTCATTTCTTTCAATCTTATCTTACTTTTCCTTCTATGTTTTCTTTATGATTTAATATTTGAACTCAAATATATTAATGGAATACAACCTTGCCCAATTAATCTTACAATGACATATGGGAAGATTCTTAAGTAGGATATCTAGAAGAATAGATTCACAGGGAATGAACTAGAGAACTGATGGTGGGGCAAAATAGCCAGTAACCGGAAAGAAGTTGCTCTCCTTGTTATGTCAGCAAATTCCAGCTAAAAGTAAGCACTGGCATTTATGATAGGCGAAACATAGAGATTTTCGATGCTATAAATACCAATGGGATGCATCATTTACATGCATGCTACGTCTACGTCACGTGTTAGAGCTTCTTCCTTTCATCTTGTTCTTGCTTTCAATTGCTCCAAAGGTTATTTGCAAAGAAATTCTCAAATTAAACAATAGAAAGTAGAGTGGTTTATGGATTAGAAATTAGGAAAGATGCACTGCAACATCGCGTGAATGTGTTTATGTGATGGCGGTTAGGTTCTTGGCTGGATGCTTGGTGACTAGAGGCGTGAGAAGAGGTAGCCTTCCTCTCTTCAATCGTGTATCACCTCCATCACAGTGCACAGGATATTAGGAAAGTGCTAGCCCAGCAGAAGCCCGAGGACAATCCATTTCAAAATTTAAAGGAAAGATACTTTTCGTCGCATTTTTTCTTCTCCTCTGGTAGGACAATGCTTGGATCTTTTTGGGGAAGCGGTAACCACAGCGTGGTTCTTCCTTCTTTGATGTTTTTGCATTATTTTCCATCTCCTTTCTTGAAGAGATGGTCACTTAGAAATGTTGCCCAATTGGGACAGCGGCCTATAAAGGTGAAGAGAAGAATAGTTTCTCGTGTAAGGTGGGGTTGTGGAGATGTGACATCATGTAATTTTGGGTAGAAAACCCTCACAGTCCAGAATGGAATTTCTTGGAATGAATTCTATTTTGCCATTATCTCTTCACTCTTTCTTACTAGCGAGGAAGATCCGATCTTTGCAAATGATGATTAGAAAGATTATGTTTTTGTCGGGAATATCACGGATGGATAAAATTATTGATTTATATTGAAGCGTTGACAATTAGATATAGCGTGACTAAAATCTAAATGCTTAAAATCTTGAAGCTTGAGCATGAAGATTGAGGAAACCTGAAAAGCCTTATGCAATTAAATTGAAAAAATCCCACTTCCTAATTTTATTTTTTGTGGACGTATTTTTGATGTTATTTCTCTGTGATGCGTGCCATTCAACTTCAAGAGAAAAAACCATGTTTGAAATTATACATATAATCTTGTTCATAGACATGAGTTCGTATAGACATTTAAATTCATGAATAGAATAGAATAGAATACACATTTCATGAAGATTACACATTTCACTTCTAATGTCGCACAACTAATGTCGCACATTAAAGTGAATGAAGAAGGGCAATGGTTTGTATACATAGACACGAGTTCGTGAAGATCCTAAATAAAGTCAAGAACTCTTGTACAAAGAAATATATAGTTCCCGGATTCAATCATCACCTCCTTTTGACATGAATACAATAGCACTTGATTAATGCTTAATATCAAGAGCTTCCTACAAACAAGTGGGTTAGTGATAATACACTCATCTTGTATGGTGTCATCATTATGAACCTCTATCCTGCTATTCCTATCATCTTCATTGACATGCCCAACTCAATCGGGTGTATATTTCTACAACTAGATTCTTGGAGGTTACCTTAAATCTAGAGAAATAAAACCGAACTAATGTTACTATATCTTATGAGTAAAACATTCACGGATTTGAGTCCGAAGAAGAGGAGATGTGAGGAAATAAAAGGAAAGAGAAGAAGGAAGAGGGGAGGGGGAGGATATGCTTACGGTATTTGTCATCTTGCTAGTAAATGTATTGTTGCTTTTGCATTATTTGGTAAGAGGCCAACTTGATTAGTATCACCAAGTAAGCAGTTTTGTTCTTCAATATCTTCATCGCTGCTTCAATGGTCTTCATATTGAATATCCATCTCATTGTCTTCCCTCTCTTTATTTATAAAGTTCACAATATCATATAAAAACTTGTCATAAAAGATTTTCTCTGGCTCCCCAGCTACAATAGAGATGGCTTTATTACCAAACATATAACTGCTTGGGCGTGTACCACATCATGAACAATAGTTTTATTCTCCCACAAGAGTTTATCAAATATTTAGCAACTTGAGGCCTAAAAGGAACTACATATAATAGCCCTCCCACGGTTTTTCCCTCGAAAACCCTTCGGGGCGGGGGTTTTTTAACCCGGACAGTAATAAGTTTGTTGCGCTCCTTATGGGTCCCATAGGCCGATTGGCCTCAGTGGACGATAAAAAATCATTCTCATTCTCATTCATACCAACATCTACATAAGAAGGTCTATCAGATATCAATTTTGGCTTGCGATAACGTGATGACAATGATTTATACATTTGAAGATCTTCATCACTAATGTTAAAAGGTGTTTACGTGATCCTTGTAGTTACACTTCAAAATTTTCACCCGCAAAAGGAATTGGAGTGCTACCTTCTTTCTTCGCTTAAGAGTGTGCACAACCACCAACGTCAATATCATGCCTCCCCTTTGGCGTTTTCAATCTCGTGCCTCTGCTTTGGATTTTTCAATCCTAGAGCATACCATTTTTTTATGACTTTGAAGCACTTATCACCCTCCTAAACTTGTAAAAATTTATATTGAAGCACTATCTTGAACCTGTAAAAATTTATATTCGTTCAAAGACATATATATGGTATCATTGATGTCCTCTGTCAAAACTACTATAGCTAATGTCTTTGTAATGTCCTCTATTCCATCCACATTTAAGATAACCTGACTACTCTAGGTCTTGACTTTCATAGCTTTCTTCTTCAGTCTTCCAAGAATAGTAGAAGCAATGATATTTTAATTGTACATATTTTGACGTATGATAGATATTCCTTCCCTCGGATTGTGTATCTTTTAGCCCTCTCTCCAGTAATTCTAACCAAAACCTGCACATAAAATCTCTAGTCCATTTTGGCTACTTTCCATCATTTGTGGTGCAAAATGAACAAATTTCAATTCTATGAAAAGTACTAGCTTTTCTTTAGATCTTCAACTAGCAAACAAAAGCTAGAATTTCTCATGGTAGGGATGCCAAGAACAATGTCGGGCCTTCTCTACTTGTGTTCTCGTATAAAAGAACACAATAACACAAGGTCCTTCTTATGGTCACATTGTTGAACTTCTAGAATTCATAAAAAAAAAGCCTCCAATCATTCTTTTTGTTATCTGGATACCATATCTAGCTAAAACAATTTATTGTCGTCAATAATGAAGGGTTCCAATTTACTCTTGAAGACATGTAACCACCTACAATAGAATATCGTCAAAGTCAAGTAAAGGAGAGGAAGAGCATCAACGGACTTAACTCCGTGATCTATACCCCGCCACAGGAAAGACATGACCCACCCACGGACTCAAGTCCGTGAAAGTAAGGCAACTCTATCAAAACCTCATAAACAAGAAGAAGAAGAAGAAGAAGAAGCAAAAGAATGAAAATAACAACTTAGATCACGGACCCCAGTCCGTGAAAAATCCGTGAAAAATACTTCAGTATGTTATATAAGATCAAGTCAATACTTGAGCCTAAATATACTTGAAAATTCCATTATAGAAAGGACAAGAGTCATATATCTCAATTTAATTGCATAGGGCTTAGAAGCACCTAGGTTTCTTTTTAAACCTTTGCTAAGCGAGAAACCACTCCAAAATGTAAATTTGGGTGAAATTTATTATGATGCCAAATTACCTTGGCTTTCCATATGGAGTTAGCATGCGGATCTTGCTATGTCGAGCATGCTTCTTCAGTCTTGATATGCTGTCGTGTCATATTTGGGTACGATGTCTTATAGTCTGGGGGCCCATTACATCTTCTTTCTACTTCAGCGAATTCAGGGTTATTTGTGGGTTTTCTCGGGCCAAGGGAATTGGCCCCAGGAGCCGTGAGGCTCTTTCACGATCATCTTCTGCGGCCACGGTTTCGATGTGGAGACATCACGTGCCTTAATGCAGTTGCTATTAGAGCTTTTAATAGGGTTTTACGGTTAAGGGAATGAAGATGTGAGTCTACTCCTGTAGTAGATTCTCTTCTTTTGTAATGAAGCATTGTAATTTCTTTTCTATATAATATAAAAAAACCACCCACTTTGGATTCTCTCAAAAAAAAACATCTGCAAAGCTAATCCATGGCACTGCGGATAACTTTGAATATTATTCGGATCAAGGATGGAGTATTCCACTCTCAGCTGATGTAGTGGCGGAAACTAACTAATACTAACAAGTTCTTATGCATTGCCGTCTGAGATCGTCTGATGAAGAAGTAAAACACATAAATGTGGATGGATTGAAGGAAAGGGAGTAATTTTTAGATGCACTAGAATTGAAGCGATATTTCCAGGATTTTATGTTAGGTTGCTGAAGGTACCTGAGGTAGCACGGGAGTACAATTCACTCAATGCTTCCGCGATATCTTCCCTATGGATCGCTGGCCCGGTACGCATTGTTCAACCCAGTGCGGGGGAGTGGACACATGGAAGAATTAAAGTACTATTGGTCAAACCCGCGAAATCAAATTGAAGTAAACATGGCGGGGAATCTCATGATGCTTGCCTACAGAATGTATAAAGTGATATTATTGGATGATTGGCAATGCTTGATGCAGGCACAAGGAAGGAGCCTTGACGCAAAGCAGCAATTTGTACGTAGGCATCAGGAATTTTTGCAGCTATCATAGCGAAATAATGAATCTGAGGTAGTAAAATTGCGGTAATGGATCATCTTAAATGATGGTTACGTCGGTAGCTAAAACTTCTTGTTATGAGACCACAGGGAATTCTAAATTGTGCTTATAATAAGTTATGGTATTTGCAAAGGGTTATATAGGATGGTCTCGCTAGTTTCTTGGGGCATGTGCTCCTCTTTTGTAGAATGTTCATCTTTTGTATTTTGAAAAATATTATAAATAGATTGATATTTTCCATGATCAACAATATTTGTTTAAGCATAGAAAAGAGAAACAGCAGGCAACCTTGCTTAATGCTCCTGCAACAATATTATAGGCATCCTTCTTTCCGCGGATGCACTATTCACTACCCGATTATTCCTGAGGTGAATGAGCGATGAATTGTTCCTTAACTACTTCATAAAAAAGCGTACCAAAGAAAGTCATAAATTACATATGGCGTCACGGAAAATAGATGCCATTCTACTATTAGTCACATCTTCCCTTTAAAAACCAATGTTAAAATCCGGGGAAGACATCATTCTAGAATGAATCCGCAAGGCAAGGATGGGGGTGATATGATTTCTCACGTTCAAACAAAGAAAGAGGATCTGCGCCGGATGGCTTCTCACAAGAAAATGGGAATAAAGCGATGGGGTAAAGTGTTTCTACTCGCAATGATGCTTGAGATAGGAACTCATGATAAAGAAATGGCCCAAGCAACTACAATATGCATGAAGTTTGTCTTTGTTTTACATGAAATACAATATGCTTGTGAAGGTTGTGTTCCGCTCTTCTTCTTCTATATTTGAATACCTATATAACAAATTGCACTTTGGCAAAAACCAAATTAGGAGAAATTTGTTGGAAGCACACCATGCAAAGTTTCTTTGGAGGAACCAAACTCCACAGACTACTTTGTTTCCACCACCACGGTAGTAAAATTGACCTTAGATTGCTTATGCTATTTTTATGTCATGTAAATTTTTGATCCTGTGAGTTGAATAATTTTATTGATTTCCCAAAATAAAATTACACTTGAAAGAATTATCGCGAGGGTATTTTAAAATTAGACTCTTGCTTCTTTCAAAAGATAAGTAGTAAAATATATTACTTCTGTGATTACAAAGTATGAGCAGGTTAGTATATAGTCATGCTAATAGTTGTAAGTGGAAAATTCAGAGACAACAAAATATCTGTTATATAAAATTACATATTGAGAATTTCTTAAATTAAATAACATGCTCCACCACGATAGATGTTCATTGTCCATTCAAGCTGCGCCCTCGACTTGGAATTCAATATATCACCAACTTTAAGAGAATGATGAGCTCCTTTGTGAAGTTGATTATGACTCAAACAATATCGGTGGTTTTGCTTTCAAATTAGTGGCCATTACCATGCAGTCCGTGATTCGGGATTAGGGGAACCCCTTGGAGGCGTTAATAGCGATCTTCCTCCTTCAATCGACATAGAAAATGAAAGAGCTAAGAATTTCGGAAGAAAACTAATCAAGGGAAATTTTTACTCACCAATCGATGAATAAATCTACGTTTGGCGGTAGACTTTAAAAGGTTTCTTAATGTACGGTTCCATGTCCGATACTTGAGTCTTTGGTTCTTTTGCTACACGTCTTTGTCGAGCATTAACGGCTGCCGTGCTTTCCATCCTCTACGCTTAAATTCCAAGGGCTTTGGTCAGATTCATGCTTCTTTGCAAATATCTGACTTGCTATCCTCCGGAATTATCACACAAAAAATAACATCACCATCCCTACAAAGATTATCGATCAAGAGAAACCCATCCTTGGCCAAAAAACAATTTTGGCCCTGCGAGGATCACCACAAAAACTTGATGTTCTTTCCCATTTGGTCCTACAACTATCACGTAACATTAGGAACAAAAGGAACATGATGGGCTCAAAATAAGAAAAATGAGAGAAGTACATAGCGAGAGAGAGATAAAAAAATCTGCACAGAGCAACTGCAAATTAAAAAATAGTAGACTTACAAGCAAAATGTTCATGTCGACGTATATGAAGAAGCTTCTTGCCATTAAAAGCCATCGGATCTACCTCAGTTCATCTCCATGCAAGATTAATTAGTTACCGCTGGAGGATATTTAGCTGCTGTGAAAAAATAACATCTTATAAATATGGTTCTTAAACCTTGATTCTTATTTAATGATGGCGTTAACGACATATATGCACTACATAATCCTATGAGAATACACAAGAGCACACTAATGGAACGTATAAAAAGAAAATGTGAATTAGTTTTTCTATGATACTTGAGTAAATAAAATATCAATTATGCCTAATAGGAGCATTCAAAATTAACAAGGCACAGGGTTTGCTAGAGATAGAATAGAAACAAAAGAAACAAAGTATAGTAGGGCCATTGTTACATAAGAGGAAATGCATTAGTAATTGTGATCTTTGTGTGGATTTTGGAATCATGCATTTCGCATTAGCATCACCGAAACTATTATACAGTTAAGGGTACAAATGTAAGCTCTCAGTTCGAGGTATAACATGTAAGGCATCATGTACCAATGTATTAATTCTGCGGGCATCTCGCGGGAATCTGAGTATTTAAATAATATCTTATGGAAGTCATGCCTTCACTAATTTGAACATTTGTCCCTTTTGTATCGAGATAATTATATGTCAAAATTCTCTTCCTTATAGGGCCTTCTTCTTTACATTCACAACCATCCATTACTGTATTTTGTCTGAGAAGTCGAAATGTTTGGCATTGCAAAATAATTTCTCTTTAATGCTTTCAGTCCACTAAATTTAAGCGAAAATTGGCAAAAGAAATCTTCATGGCAAAGATAGGGAGCTTATCTCTAAGAATAGAATAGAGAATAGAATAGAATAGAATAGGTTTTGGCGTCCACGGAGAAAAGTTCTTATAGGGTGCCCAAGATCTCCTAAATTATGATCTATTCACATGATGTTAAACACTTAGTTGTAGATATTCATTCTAACTAACATAAAGCTGGATGGACAGCAGACAATCCCACAAAAATAAAATCAAGGAAAATTTATTAGAACAATACACATTTCATTACACAGGACATTTAAATAACAAAGGGACTTGTATATATATAAGCTTTCCTTAGTATATATCAACTTTATATCTATAAAAGCATCGCATGAAAGTGTTCTTGTATGAATTGAATTACTGTGAAATCTTTTCCATTGAATTAGAATGTCCCTTATTTGCTAAATTAGGAAAAAATTTTGACTTAAAAATCAAAATTTGAGCTCGAAGTTAATCCACTTTTCGAGGTCGATTAAAGCCAAAGACCTCTATATATAAACACCGATTTATGTAGCGAGAATGGACGAGTCACTTAAATTTATGGCATAATTGATCCAATTTTTGTACTAAAGATGTTTAGAATGCTAGAATTTGTCTAGAAATCACGGTGTAGCATTTAATTTACAGTTAAAAACATAAAAAGAAGCCAAATTGGGCCCTCCAATCGATTCGGCGTAAAGCCCTCTAGCGTCTGAATCACGTGAGACCCTCTCAGCGAATGGACTCAGTCCGCAAAATGTGCACAACATGTTATTTAACATGAAATAAGTTGCCAGTTAAGCTAGAATTGATTCAAATATGTGTTTTAGCGTCTTACAACCCTTAAAAATGTTGATTTTGCCTATGAATCAAGCCACTTTCTGGCGGTCGATTCTTGTAGAAGGCCTGCATATGACAGCGAGGCAACACCAGCAGAATGGACGAGTCGATATTCGACCAAGACTTGTCCAAATTTGACCCAACAAATTGCGATGTAATGTTTCTTAACTTGTTTTGCTTAAATTTGCACTTCATGTTACCTAGTTTGGAGCTCTAGAGCCTTGGAACATAGGTCTACCTGATCAAGAAGTCTTGTGCACGGAAACTGAGGTAGCCTTAGTCTATAAAAAGGAGCCTCATTTGCCATTTTCTCTTCATCAAACTTGCTCTTACCCTCTTAGGCATTTTTCCAGTCCTTTGTCAATCATTCGAAACTATTTTCTGCACTCATCTACGCTTTCAGTAGCACGAGAACTTAGTTCAATGGTACCACTTGATGCCAACCCACATCAGAGTGATTTCCCGCGAGGCCTTCCATGTGTTTGACCATCTCTTGACCTTCATTACAGCGACGGAGCCGCCTTATTATCGCGATATAGTATGCCCGGTCTGACCCGTAAGGAATACTTACCACAGGAAATTCAGTCTTCTTCAAGAGGAGGGAAGTGGGTGTCGCCCAGAGTCGTGAAGCCAAGTCATGTGAGGGTGTTCGAGTCAGGTCGGTGGGATAGTGCCAGTCACAGTAACCTCTACGTGCAGGACTATTCATCTATCTGACGGGCCGGGTCAAGAACAAAGGATCCACCGGTCGGGCCGAGAATTAGGTCGTCGAAGGCTCGTGAAGACCAAGCAGCGGAACCAGCGATCAAAGGCGGCGCTGCCAGGTCAGGCTTTCGGACAAATGACCCGTCACGCTGCGTCGGCGTCAAGCGTGATTCACCAGGCACTTCAAAAGGCGCATTCACCGCAAATCGAGGCCCTCTTCCGGGTATGCAAGAGATCCCGATTGAGTGTATATTGGGCCAAAGGCCATTGTACTATATATGACTAGAGCTAGCACATGGGTTTTAGATGAGTTTGAGTCTTGTCTCTTCGGTCTTCGATTGCGAGAGCATGTATGTTCATCATTGATATCAAGGGAAGCATCGTTTCCTCTCATTGTTCTCTTTTACATTTACGGTTTTCGCTTCTTCTTGTTCTCTTCATACCGTCCGTGGCATAGTCCCGGTTCTCTGTTTAGATCCGCGGGTCCTCCGCGGTGTCTTGCGGGAGTTCCCGAACCAGGACCCCAAACCTTTGGCCAGCGTAGATGGATTCGACTTTCCTCTAGTCATCGCCATATGCGCGAAACTTCCATGCCCGGGGAAGAACTTCTTTCGGGCCAGTCTAAGCGGAAGCGTCATCGGCTGACGGGAAGTTGTTAAAGTGATATGGATCTGCTTATATGACATTGAGGAGGCCACGATTGATTACAGGGGCTCGATCGGTAGCCACCCACCCTCGTGTCATGTCTGCGTCAAATTCAGCCACCGGCGTCTGAACATTGCTCCACGGCCTCGATCCACCTCATCTTCTCCGGGCCCTGTCGGGCTCAACTGGCCTCAACCTTACTTTCATACCCGAACATGCCTACATCCAAAACGTTCTTACGGCCATCACGCCTCTGCCTTCACAGCCATCATCTCCCGTTGAAGCGGGGATATCAAATCTCTCTTTTATCCACCCGGAGATTTCCCTTCCCTACATTTCCCACCCTCTTCACATTTACAGCCACGGACCTCAAACCCGATCGCAGAACCTCGATTACCTCCCTCCTCGATCACCTCTTCATCGGGGTCCTTGGGGCACCATGCCACCTCGACTCCACCTCAAAATATACTCACTATCTGGATTTCTGCATCCGGTGACACTTTCACCTCTACCTTTCGGACCCTTAACGACTTATCCCACCTTTGGCAACCACGAAGAGCCAAACCCTTAGACCAAAGTCGCAGCGAATTACATGGAAAATTTGAGGGCTACGGTATCTGAATGGTCATTGCACAACCTCAACTGAAATTCATCTTTTCCACCACCCTGCGTGGCTCTCCTTATCAATGAAACAATATGCAGCAGTAACGGAAACAAGATTGGTCAGAAATGAAGGCGCTTTCTAGCACCTCGCTATGGGACCGCGGATGATGATCAACTTCATCTCAAAGCAACTCGATGACCTTCAACAAAAGGCCCGCGAAGATCCGGGGATTTTCGCGGTCGTCTTCATTAACGCTCACGAAGCCAAACTCAAAGGGAATTACTTTACCGAGGCGGAATCTTGATGCGGTTTCTCAAGGACTTCCTCGGCTAATGGAGCTCGCCGGTGGATACATCGTCAGAGACTTGGGCGGTGTCGACCTTGTCAATCGCTTTCGGTCAATGTTTCCTCGGCCCGTGGCTCTTGAGGAGCTCCTTTCATTCACGATCATGGTTCCCGCAGGGCTGTCCAGCCTCAACAGCGATCAGCGGTATGGTCGGATCACAGTGCCATATCACGCATAGATATCAAGACCCTTGGCGAATGGAGTGCAACTCCACTTACAATGGCAGCCTCATTGGCAAAGATGCAACGTATTGCAATCATGCCGCGGAGGAAGAGTGCACTCATCCTACACTTGGATTCATAACAAAGCTGGTTTATCAGATTACCAAACAACAACAGCGGCAACAATGCAATGTCGGTACCGCTGCGGTAACAGCCAATCGCAACTTCTATGTCGACGGGGCAACAGCGGGGACCAACACCGCCCTCCTTTTGATCCTTCACAAAGCTGATGTTATCAGCATCAGAATGGTCATCACATGCGGTATCCTCAGCTTCCACAAGTTGATTCGACCACGGCACCAATGGAACCCTGTCGGTCAGCCCTCCGCGGCTTACCAACTCACAGGATTGCCAATGGCCGGAGCAGAGGCCGTGAGCACGTTCTTCCGGAAACCACCTCGGCAGCCTCGGCGGTAAAACGCTATCAACCCGATCACGCCGAAATCAACCTGGATGGATCAACAGCCGCGGAAAGAAATTTTCCGGGCTCTTAATCCTCAGTCCAGCCATCAAATTGGGTTGTAGGACTTTGGTTTCACGCCGAGACCCGGAAAGATGCGTCATAACCATTATTCCTAATGGCTTGGCACCTTTGCGATTAGAGCACAATTCCTCATGAAGGGAAAAAGGTTGCTTTACTTTTTTTGACGGAGAAACTCATTACGCATGTCATGCCTAAAGTTAAGCGAAGCATTACGAAGACCTCATGCAAAGTACAGCGCTGAAGAAACGCCGCGTTAGCCCAATGTTCATCACCACCACACAGAGGCTCAACAAAAGAGACAAGAAGCACCTTCCATGTCTCAACCTGCGCGGCTCTCGGACATATCCAAATGTAGGCTGCGAGGAGGTTGACCTACTCAAAAGAAGTTGTTGCTTCCATTTACCCACGCCTCCGGTACACGTAAGATCAATGGATCTTTTTCCTCGTATTGCCTCTGGAACTCCGAGAGGAGCTAGCAAAAATCAAATTCCCTTAAGTTTGGCAACAATTTGAAACTTCTGTCCACGCTCTCGAGGACCGATTACTTTTCCAAATTTGTTTTGGTTAGGTACATTTGCTACCTCTACACCCGCGGTACATGCCGCGGTGGGCAATCAACAAGTCGATCGTATTTCAAGTTAGCCGGAGTAAGCGTACATCAATCATCCGCGGATAAACCGCCAAACCAAATGGGCATCAAACAGCCGCCGTTGCCCATATGACATCAAAGTGGCTAATGGCCATATCCACGAGACCTCAAGGCGTCACGCCTCTTCACATCAACATTGATCTCCGATTCCCCTTGGAATTTGGTGTTTGGAAGGTGAAGAAGATCGGTGATTTATGAAATGTTGGTCGGCGGACCTTTTTCTCGCCAGGGCAAAAGAGTATCCATTCTTGGGCCACTTGGTCGGTTAGTCATCGGATGGTCACCTCAATGCCTATGGACACGGAAGCCGTTAAAATCATTTTCGATCGACAATCTTGAACCCTCTCGGACCGATTCGAGGGCGCCCGAATATCTATCGGATTCCGGCGGGCTCCCGCAGTAGTGCCTACGTCATCCTACAGAGTATGCTGATCCTTGGGGAGAAATGACTCTTGACCCGGAACCGGTACAGCTGGCTGCTTTGTGACCCTTACGGCTCCTTGCAATGCGCGCATCAAGCGTGTTGATCACTTTTCGGATCTTGAACCTCCTGCGGCTCTGTGTCGTAAGCAACCTGCAGCGATGAAACTTCGGCAACCTCTCTTCTTCACCAGCGAGTGCCGCAGCATCTGTCATGCGCTTCAACCTCACATCATATTGTCAGGACGGAGGATTTATCCACATATTGATTTCAAAGTTGAAGTTATTGGGCGTGGGCAACAATCGACTGTCCGCGTTAACGCAAATCTTTAGACACCTGTCGTAACATAGTCACGCTCTTCAAAAGTTCAAACATTTTAAGCGCTGGAGAGCTGCGAGACCTTGAGGAATCAACAAAACTGGGGAACTCCCGCCATTCCTGCAAGTCGATGCACGTCCGATATAACCTTGTGATGCCAGGCTCCAACCCAATTATCATTGATGGCGTGGCCCGGTGTGACTTCTTCTTTGCCCGGTTTGATCTATGAGGTCAAACATTACGATGGGTAAAGGCCCATTGTCATTGCACTAAAACACCAGCCAATGGAAAGATCGCGTTTGCGTGGACTCACGAAAACTTCATCCCGGGGCCCGCGGGCGTGATCATTTTCCACTTCCTTCATAGGTGAGGTTACGGAAGAGTTCTTTGGACATGAGATGTACTCCTTCATGGATGATTTTTACGGCTGTCGGATCTCAATCAAAGAAATCGGTGACTCAAGACTACTTTCACCACCGTGGAATACTTTTTTACTGGGTGGTTCGCTTTGGATTATCAAACTCTCCTCAGTTTACGGTAGCATCGTGCTCACCGGTTTTCATGATTTTATGAAGGAAAACCAGCTTCATACACCAAATTTTCAAGATGACCACCACAGTTCCATGGTGACCATTTGGATGGTTGGAACTTCGTTTCGAGAAATGTGATGAGTCGGCATTGATCTCAATCCGGAGAAATGCCTTTTTAAGCCGCCGGTGTTAGTTTAGGGCCGTTGTCGATAGCGGGCATCACTACGGATCTGCCAAAATCGGTTATTGTGTGCTCAAGGCTCAAGCACCGACCAATATCAAGGAGACCGCAGCTCTTTCTGAGTAAGGTCGATTATTACTCCACCTTCATTCGGACTTGCGGCCATTGCGAGATCCATTCATAAACTCGGTGATGAATCCACGGGCTTGGAATTCCGGCGGATCTTTGCTCCAACAGTTAGGCTCTTGCTTACTCGGTTGAGTTCTTGTTCTTCCTCAATGGGACAAAGCCCTTTCAAATCCATGTCGATGTCGTTTGCTATTGGGCTGTTCTTTCTCAAGAATATGATCGCATGCTGACAAACCAAACCCGATATGCGGTAGAAAGGCGCGCTCGATTACCAGCGCCAACTTCTCGCCGCAGGCGTGAGGCCTTGAGTTTAATTTTTAAGTGTCCAGCGCTTAGTCACTATCTTTTAAGAAGCGGTCGGATCACATTCTTTATTTGACCACCAAAGCACTCCTTTATTTGATCAACAAATCCACGCCCGGTAGCATTGCTCATTAAGGTCCTCCTTAGCGAGGGTACCTTTTGAAATTGTGCACAAAGTGACCAAATCATGTTGTCGGGATTATCTTTCCAGCATCACACGGATAGTCCACTCCAACTTTGGAGTCTCAGGGCAGCCTTTCACGGCTCAACTCTTTACGGTCCGCGACAGCGCCACTGCCCAGTTCCACCCGACTTTGGTATCTCATCGCGAGCTCTTCCACGAGGAGGCCTTACGGCTCTCAAGCCAAGCGACAATCCGTCGACATCAATTTCTCAGGAATTAAAACGGCTACACACCATGGTTCGCAGGCCATCTTTACAAAGGGTAAGGATACCATCAGCCGATCTTTGTGTTCTCCCTCGCGGGAGTCCCGGATATTGTCAGAAGCCCATGAAGGGCTCGGTGGTGGTCATTTTCATGGTGACACCCACGACGCATAAAATCCTTCTTGCTGGTTGTTTTGGCCCGTAGCTCTTCAAAGGGCGCTCAACGCCCACGCCCGCCCGTGTGATGCTTGCCGGTATTAGAGATGACGACGTGGCGGCTCTTCAGCGTCGGTCGCCCGCGCTGCTTCAACCGGTAAATGGGGGATGGATTTTGTGGGACCCATATCTCGATCTCTGGCAGCGGTACACGGGTGCAGCTACGATACAGTTCTCATTTCACAGTACCAAGTAAAGGCTTGCGCTTCAGGACAACAACTGCTGACAGAAACTACGATAAAGGTCATTTATCAACAAATCATCAAGCGATTTGGAACGCCCCGCAGACTGGTCGGTGTCAGCGGTGTTCATTTTATCAATCCTTTCATCAAGGTAGGATTAATCTCGCGATACATCATCCTGAGGCACGCCTTGCTATCCTCAGCCAGCAAGGCTGCGGTCACAGTTCTCAAGAAAATTTGTGGCTTCACCATAGCCCGGTGGCAAACCAGAGCTTCCCTCTTTGTTCTTTGGGCTTGCACAACACTTGTTTCAAAGGGTACTTCTGGGTCACACTCCTTTCAAATTGGTTTATGGTCAAAGAAGCTCTCATCTTGGTTTGAATACATCCTTCCAACTCAGGTTTTCCAGCGGCTCACAGCCGCAATCCTGCTTTGCACTCAAAGAAGAGTTTATCAATTTGGAGCGATTGGATGAACTTACCCAGAAGGATAACTATATTCGTGTTCTTCATGGACCGCCGGTTGCAAAAATCTTTACGATAGCGTCACGAAGACAAAAACATTGAAGAAGGAGATTTGGTTCTTTATGATTCGTTACAAAATTTTCGGGTAAGCAAGTTTACGATGGCTTGGCCCATATCAAATTATTGATGAATTGCAACCAGTGTTTTCGGTAGGTGATTAGATGGAACTCCATTACCTACACTAGTTAATGGCTTTACCGCCTCAAACCATTTCATACCCGCGACAAGAGTGAAATCCAACAAGCGGATGCTGTTCGGACCTGAAACACAGCGGATGGTGAGCTAAACCCGGTGGCATATTTATATTATAGGTGGAATTTTTACAAAACCAGGCCGCATTACGGCTAATTTCATATGGGCAGCGCCTATATACAAAAAAGCGGGCTCGAGCCCTCTCTACTAAGTCCTAAGAAGAAAATCCTCTACTTTCAGGGTTAGGAAGGCGGTGTCTGTGAGAGTGTGGTAGGGTCACGCTCTCGGTCAGTAGCGGTCGCGAGAATCACCTCCATCAGTTGGTCTTGGATCCGGGATGCTTTCGAGAGTATCCCGTGCGCCACCAGATCCATCGTGACCCGCGGTTGTAGCGCCCGGTCGAACAATCCATCTGCGGGTAATCCACTTCAAAGCGGTTTGAAGGCGTAGTCGCGATGATCACATGCAAACCCGGCTGGCCGGACATCGCGAGCACCATCGGATGTCTTGGCTTCACTCAGTTAAGTCTTATATAGCCAATAGAGGAACTCCTTGTCGGCGTGGACCAATAAAAAATAGCGTGTTTGCAATGCAAAAATTTGTTTCTAAAATAGGAATCTTTTCTCCGTAGCATATCTAGCCATGGTACCTTGACACATTCGTTTTAATGAGATCCGCCGAGTTACCCGACATTAAATGCCATTCCTTCTTTTCCGCCCGTCCGAGCATTAGTAATGCGTCCTTTTTGCCACGGTCACGTGAGGATCATTCTCTCATGTTTCATCTCCACCGTTCCTTGTTTCTCCTTCTTGTTTGGGGCTTAGCCAAATTTTTGCCTCTCAATCACCTCGCCCATCTATCGACTGGCATCATCAGCAATGCAGCCAACTACACT